>OY757909.1:46252280-46569780 GCA_963585895.1 Sepioteuthis lessoniana
AAACTGAACAGCTTGAAATAGAAATGTTTTTAACAATTAAACTGTACTTACATTTAAACTGCGCACTTACGCGCAGTGGATTTCCCATGGGAAGGTCATATTTTTGTTTGTAGAATTTGTTATTAAATTTGAAGTAAGTCATGTTTGTTATATGATTGCAGATGTTGACTAGGGTGTTTATGGATAGTAGCGAGTCGAATTTAATTTTTCTTAGGTGAGTAGCAAGAAGGTTGGGGCATTTTTTGATGGGTAGGTTTGTGTAGAGAGAAGGTATGTCGAAACTGTTCATAGTTTTATTTTGTATGTTTATGTCCTTGATTTTATTGTCTCCAGAGTTTATAACATGTGAGGGGCTGATTGTGCCGAGTAGGGGGGGGTAATACTTTAGCTATGGCACGAGCTATTTTGTGGGTGGCTCTACTGATGCTAGAGATAATGGGTCGTTGGGGGGGTGTTTGGTTTGTGGATTTTGGGTAGGCCACATAATGTTGAGATTGTAGGGTGGTATTCGATGAGGAATGTCAGGTTTTTTGTTCTTTACGAGGTTTTTGAAGGAAATAATATCTTTCTTGATGGTAGTTTGGTTAGATATCTCATAGGTGTTTGTGTCTTCTAGAAGTGAATTAATTTTGTCGACGTACCTCTGTTTTAGCATCATTACAAAGCCACCACTTTTGTCGGCGGGGGAGACGATGGTGTTCGGGTTTGGGGCAAGGTTGGACTGTGCCTGTATATACCTTTTGGGGAGTGATGACATTTGGTTGAGAGACAGTGGTGAGAATGATTCCTTGGTTGAAACCTTGCCGAAACCCCATTCCCCTCCACTTTTCCTTATTTCTTTCCCACCAACTCTCTAAAACTATTTCTACTTTCAAAACAAAAAAAATCTTTAATGAAACCTCATGCATTTGACTTTAAACCATCCCCTTCTTCTTGCTACACTTGTATCCTCTCCATCTTCTTATCAATTTCCTCATTTGTTTATAAATAGAAAAAATCAGAAAACGATTTCAGTTTGAAAAGGTTCTTTGGATTAAAAAGAACGAAATATCACGCATCTAAATCGGAGTTAAGAGTTTGATTTATCCATCTTTGCACATATTTTTAACATACTGTCAGATTCATCTCAATCTATCATTTCAACACACACACACACACTATATATATATATATCTTCTTTTTTGTCCATCGTAATCGATGAGGACCATCTGATCAACCTTATGATTAAGGACGGTATCCATGAGTGAACAGATGGTTAATGATACCAATCTGTGAGCGGAAGAGTCTTGGGCAGTGAGAACAAGGAATGGTGGTGGCAGTGGCTGATGTGGCAGTGCTTTTTCTAAGTTTCCTGCGCAGCTCAGTTGCTTCGTTTATTCTGGCTTCACAGACTTTCGCTCCACATTTGACAACTTCACGCCACTTCACTCTGTCCTGCGCCAGATATTCCAGGCAATTAGGGGCGACACCAAAAGTTTTCATGGAGACCTTCAGTGTGTCTTTGAAGCGCTTTTTGGGGGCCTCTTTGGGTGTACTTACTCTGAGACAGTTCACCGTCGAGCAGTTTCTTTGGGATGTGGTGATCTTTCGTGCGGACAACATGACCAGCCCAACGTAGCTGTGATTGCATCAAGATGGTGTAGATGATGGGAAAAGAAGCCCGAGGTAAAACTCGGTATCGGGATGAGTTTTTGACATGTGATGCCAAGAATCTTCCTCATATAGGTCGTGTGAAAGTGGTTTAGCTTCTTTATATGTCGTTGATAAATCCACGTTCCACAGCTCTAAAGGAGGGTGGTAAGAACGACAGCTCGGTATACGTTGATTTTGGTTGCCTCCGAGATGCCTCTCCTATTCCATATATTCCTATTGGGTCAGTCAAAAGTTCCGCTCGCTTTTGCGAGTTCGGTGTTCACCTCGCCATCCATGGTGATAGACTTAGAGAGGGTGCTGCCGAGGTAGGTGAACTTTTGTACCACTTTCAGTCATTGTCTCTTGATGGTGATGTTGGGCTCGGTGTATAATTTTCCAGGCGCTGGCTGGTGCATCACTTCTGTCTTTTTTGTACTGATGGTTAGGCCAAAGTTGTCACTGGCCATTGAGAACTTGTCAACACTGTTTTGCATGTTAACTTTGGTAATAGCGTTCAGTGCACCAACGTCGGTGAACAGAAACTCGTTGACGATATCAGTTTTAACCTTGGTCTTTGCTTGAAGCTTTCTGAGGTTTGTCCAAAGAGTAAAAGTAAATATTTTACAAGTTAAATTGGTCCACAATGAAGTTATTTTTAAAAGATATGTTTATTTCATAAAATGTTTATTACATTCTTTATTTTATTTTATTTTGTTTTGTTTTATTTTATTTTATTTTATTTCCTTCTAACGCGTTTCAGTTCTCTTCAGAGAAGGAATGAAAAGTTTTCGAGGTACTTTTTTACAAAAAAAAAAAAATTTTCCGTCCTTCAACGTCACTTTCCTTTTGTGTTTAATTTCTTTTCTTTGAAAATGTGTTAGTAATGGCCTTTTTCTAATGTTTTTTTGTCTTGTTTCACGTGCTTTTGTTTTTGTTTGTCTTAGTTCAAATTTTCACGTGCTTTTGTTTTTGTTAGTTTACGCGTTCGTGCGTATGTGTGTGTGTGTGTGTGTGTGTGTGTGTGTCCATCTATTAATTTACTTGTGTGTTTGTGTATTTTAAGTTTTATTTAATGTGTTTTATATTTTTCAATAAAATCTTTTTCTTTGATTTGTAGTAAATTATAACTGTTTGATATATATATATATATATATATATATATATATATATATATATATATATATATATATATATACCAATTTCGAACCCACAGATAAACAGAAGTTCCATATCTGTTTTTTTTTTAAATCACAGGAACAATACGAAGGAATTAATTAAATGAATCCTCGGTAAATCCCTAAAATCGAACTTACATCTTCATCAATTTCTCTCCCCTTCTTGAAAATGCGAAATTCTTGAACAAATCAACATGAGAACATTTAAATTCAGAAAGTCAATCCGAAAGAAACAGCTGAAAATTGTTTTCATAATTGAAATCTATTCTGTTGTGTTTTGCTCAAATTGCATTTTATAGTATCATTGTAGACCGTAGCCACATTACATTAGCGATAGTATTGGGGTTATCGTTGCAAGTAGGGGTTTTTATGGTTGTGGATTTCATTTTTTATTAAGAGTTGGGAAGAAAATGTATTGACGCCTTTTTCAAGGGATATTAACAGCCTCAATTAGGTTTTGAACTCGTCTTTTCTACGACGATAACCGTTACACTACCCTCGTCTCCTCTCTTGCATTGGTTTCAGATTTTTTAAGAACATTAATTTCTATGAAACTAGAAATAATTCAATGGCAAATTTCATTCTTTCACAGAAATCATGACATTTTTGATGATTTTTAATGAAAAATTAATCTTTCGACACACATATACACACTACTAGCTCTCTATCATATTCGATGATAACGCCCTGCTGATTTTTTCCCTTCATTATTTTCGATTTTGGGACAGATATTACCAATTCCCTAAAGACATATTTATGACCCTCTGGTTTCTTTTGCTGATGTCCGTCCTTATGCTTGGGTTTTGGTCTACCAGCTTTACGTGACTCTTCTCTAAGTTAAGAGTCCAGGGTCTATTTCGGCAGTCTGCTGTCCAAGTTTGTTCAAGTGGTTAACTCATCTTACGTTGTGTTGGGTTAGTATATCGTACATGCCAGGGAGTTTAGATTTCTCGTGGACGAATTTATTTCGGCTTGGTTACCACAAATTGACATTTAGTATTTTACGCAAGTGACGCACCATAAAGACATGAAATCATTGCGCATCTGCTTGGGCATAATGTCCAAGCTTTTGCGCTGTATAGGATAGTTGAGAGAACTATGTCGCCGTATACTATACAGAGTAGACCAAAGACAAACATGTTCAATGCCTGTCAATTCAAGCCTGCAAGAAAACTAGAAATGTTCTGGTACACGAGCTCATGTTTGCGACACACAACCACGAAGATGCACCGGAAATAATCACTTGTTTCTCAAAATCTGCAAAGGCATTTCGGCTGAGCATTAACCTCAAGAAAATCGGTATCTCTTGACATTCGCCCAAATATACAGAAAGAGAGCCAGGTACTTAACCCAAGTTAAATTTAGATATAAATGCTCCATAGTCGCTAACAACAGTGTAGATGCGGAACTATGTACCCAAACGTCAGATGCTTTCAAGGACTTTGGCGAGCTCTGTATAAAGACCTCTCTCTCTCTCTCTCTATATATATATATATATATATATATATATATATATATATATATATATATATATATATATATACATAGTAACAAAAGGCATGTTATCACACACACATTACGTATGTTACACTTTTCACAAAACACAGATATTCTAAACATAAGTAGACGGTTGAATATTAGAGTGCAAATATACTAAGTGACAATTCCTCAAAATCACCCCAGTCGACGAGGCTTATAATACACTGAATACCCCCTACAGAAGGGTAAGATACCTCCCAGCAAAAAATCCGTGTCCTGGGTAAGACAAAAAACTGCATCTGAAGGTCAGGTTCCACTTATGGAGATGTAGAGAGTTTTGAGTGTCCTTTCATTGCCATTATCCCCAGATCATTTCTGCCCCGGAGTGTTAATAACTGTTTGGATCCCATCAATAGTTAAAATAAATCTGTTTTAAAATTATTCCTATTCGATATATACTTACCTAACCCCTCCACGCTAGCAGGATGTGACACAAGATCAATTTTAAGCGGTTTTAACTGGTTTAAATTCCGTTATCATTCTCCTACCAAGGTTGAAGAACCAAATCTGCCTTTCTATTTACCCATAGTTGTGAAGAGAATAGTTGGGTTCATACCTTTCTCAAGGATATTAACACTATGTGAAATACAAACAGCCCTGTCGGGTCACCATGTTCATTTCCTACGACGATAACCATTAAAACACATTCACCTTGCATTCGATTAGACCGTGAGAAAAAAATCTTAAGAAACAACTACACAAAAATTGTAAATATGATAATACAATGAATGAAAATCGTTGACCGCTTGGCGTAAATAGCCGTAGGCGGGTTGACATACCTTTAAAATGAATCAATCATCTGAAGGATATCGTCGTTAGAGTTTTTTCGGGTATATATATATATATATATATATATATATATATATATATATATATATATATATATATGTGTGTGTGTGTATGTGTGTGTGTGTGTGTGTGTGTGTGTGAAATAAAAGAAGCGAAGTCATTCCTTCATTTTTATAATTTTATCTGATGACTCCAATTATTGAATGTTAAACTTTATATCTTTTCAACGTTTGACAATCATCACCGGCTAGATTAAGGATGAAGGGACCGACGCGATGACTGAAATTATTTTAAAGAGACAGTATAGTACATGAAAATGAAATTATATGATATTTATTTCTAAATAAAATTATTACACTTATGCAAAGATTATATTCCATTTATATTAATATAAAATTGTATGATATTTATACAAACTCGTGTGATATTTACACTCAGAGGCAATCTATTTTGACACTGAGTCATTCTATTTGCAGAACTTTTATTATAATCAATTGTGAATTGGTGAAAATGAAAAAAATTTATAAGGGAAGTAATCTATATTACTTATTTATTACTTATCTCACGAGGGAAATTATAATGATTGTGTTGGGCGCGATCACAGGCTTCAAACACTTGTTGCGTTGAAACTTTGGTTAAAATTTACTTAGAGGAATTTACCCTGATTTTACTAACTAATAGATAAATAAAAATAACAAAACTCTCGCTATGATGTACGATTTTTGCTATTTTACAATAAAATTCATACAAAATTCGATTCATTATAATATAGATAATGTACTATGTAGATAGACAAAAATATAGAAATATTTTATATGAAATTCATATAATTCTGAGTAAATATTTACTAATTTAAAATTTGTTTGGCTCTAGACCACAGTTGGTGGAACCCAGTGAGGATCGACGTAACTTCATCAGTAAATTGGCGTATGGGACAAAGGTTTTAAGCAACACTATATTGTAGGCATCCATATAAACTTGACTTATTCAGATTTGGAACTACAGCAATGAGGCGCATTGTGGCAAGTAAACTCACTCAACGAAGGAAGTGAGCTTATTACTGGGTCTGATTTCAATGTTGCTACATCGAACGATCTCTAAAAGGAAGCCACAGCACCCACCCGAGAAATGTGAGATATTTGTACTCGGGGCAGCATTATCCAATAGAACTGGTCATATGCAAATAAATAACCTTTACGTTTGAGAGAGAGAGGGGGGAGGGAGAGAGACCCTACGAATGTAAAGAATACTACAGTTACAGTAGAAACCAATCAGGACTGAGCCTGTCAGTTATGGGTAGGGAAACTAACCCGCGCCTGGAGGGTAAAGCGACTCCCCGAAATTTTCGTGGCAGAACTCAAGTAGCTTTCCCAAGAGCAGACGCAGTTGGAACAGCCGAAGATGAGACATCTAATTTTTAGTCTGAAGCTCGTGCGAGACATCGTAATTATACAAAAACCGTAGAAAATTGGGTGGAAAGTTAGTTTTACAGATCATGACAACCTGTTGCGAGTTCAATCCTTACTAAATATCTCACTCTTGTAGCCTTGTGTCAAAGCTTACAATTAAAGCAGTGAAGTGATTTCAATCCTTTGTATATGCCTCGGATATTCTGCTTTGTGCCCGAGAAAGTCAAACTAAAAAAATGTTAAAGCAAACAGAAGATTGATATATTTTCAAATAGTTTTTTTATACATAAAATCGGCCAAAAATTCAATTTGATATATTAACAAAGTTATATAAATATAAATTCTATTGATTGTGTTATATTCTTAGTGACAAATATCTGCAATTCGAGAATTTATAATGATTAATCGTAACTTAGTCTGGTATAGTAAGGATTGAAATTACTGCAATGGAAACGGACTTCAAGACTAACAACCACTACTCTAGCAAAGGTATGTATTTTATAACCTTTAGTCTAGTCTTGCGCAAGGAGGCCAGTGGGAGACTGTGAATATCGAACCTACGACAAGTAAAAGTGTACGAGAGTAGCTTGATAACCATTGTTCGATAGGGAGACCCAAAAATGCTGGTCTAGAATTGAAAAAAATTAGATTATACTCACTGCGTCAGGGTCTGTAACGGCCGGCTTTGTTAACCAGGGAAAATCCAAACTAGGTACAGTAAATTTCAGGAGGCTGGCGGCTTTGGAAAGAAACGCCATGCTTTAGAATAGAAATAGATACTTCAAGTAGATGCGCGCGTGTGTGTATGTGTGTGTTTTCTTTTCTTTCTTTCTGTTGTTGTTGTTGTTGTTGTATGTTTTTCTTTCGGCACCTTAGCGAAATTTCGGCAAAGAGTCAAGTGGGGAGAGAAAAAAAATGGACGATATATAGAGATGGAGATAAGGTAGAGAGGGATATTTGCAATGAAAGAGAAGTTCAGTTGTGTAAGTAAAGATCCAGCCAGGAAATGGAATAAAACGCACTAAAATTTCATTCTGATTTTTTTCTTTGATAAGAATTGAATGAGAAAATATAAGTCTGTTAAAACTAACGAGAAATTAAACAGTCTTTTATAGCGTAAAAAAATAAAAATAAAAATAAAGTATAAAAAGCAACTTGGAAAAGGCGAAAAACGAAAGACTGGATTGAAATAGAGAAGTTTTTTGTTTGCTTTTTTCTTCCCCTTTTTCTTTTGGTATAAAATTAAGTAAAGTAGGGAGTTACTTGAATGTACTTAAGGAAAGGAAAGCAGGAAAAACAGATGCAATAATAATGGCGAATCGTAACTTAGAGAGGGAGCAGGGTTTCTTGTTTTGTTTTTCGTTTTTTCATCTTTTCCTTTCGTTCAGTTTCTTTCCCCCTTTTTTTTTTATAGTTCTTAATTAATTTTTTTTTCTTTTCGTTGTGGGTGGGGGTCGTTTCGCACACTTAGGACTCAAATTTTTATAAATAGCCACAGCAAAAATGTCTGATTTCCTTGAGTCGGTGCAAACACATAGCTAACCTCTTCTCCCTCTTATATCTTGTTAATGTTTGTATAGGAGAATTCGGAGAGCGATTGACGCGCCGTATGTCGACCTATCATCCTTCGAGCCCGTCTGTGCCGACGTGTTTTGGAGTTTAGTCAATTCGCTAATATTTATCTTTATCAACAGTTATTGCATCATCAACATTTTCCTCACTACAGCACTACTATCATATTCTCCAACATCATCATCATTATTATAAAGTTTAAACAGTTATAATTTAGATTGTAGTATAAGAAGTTATAAGTCAACTTATAGGAGCTGCCTGAGAAAGTTGTGTAATATGTAACAAATGATGGTGTTCGAGTCTTGGTAAAAATCAGTTTTTAGTCTGCAGAGATTCATGGTATGAATTTACTCTAGCCTTCTCCATTTGCAGGATGTAACATTAGGTCACTTTTTTTTTAAAGTCGAGTACAGCTGGTTTGTATTTAGAGTTTTCTCTCTCTTAGACTAGTTGCTTTACCTAGGATAAGAAACCAGGCTGTCCTACTAGATGCCCTTTGTGGGGAGGAGGAGAATAGATGGATTCATACATATCCAAACGGCATTGTCACGAAGTGAAACGTAAACATCCTCGTCCAGGATTTCAACTTGGTTCGCCGATTGCATTTCCTACGACGATATGCACACTTCCAAAGTAGGTCCTTACAACCTGCGAGATTGGCATATCGCTTTGACCCTTGGATATTTCGCGTCAGTGATCCATGAATGGATTTTAGTTTAAATTTAAAAGTCAATATTCTGGATACTAATTTTTAAAGCATTTGAAAATTTAGAAATTCGGCGCTACATAGTCACCTTGTCACACTCTAAACTAAGTATAGTAATTATCGATAGTCGTAATTGAAAAGACTGTGCCGTAAATAAAATAATATTCTTACAAATAATTTTCAAACTGATCAATTTGACCCACAGATGGTACGTTAACAGGTACTACCACTCCGGAGTAGGGAGTAATAGCAACAAAGAAGCACTTCACACTCCCTAAAGCTCCAGAAATTGAGTCTCACGATCAATTCAGGATTGAACTCACTAACACATAAGTTTTTGTAAACGATTTCTAATTATTGTACTATGGTGGGCGCTAAGTTATTGACAGAACTAAGTTTAGTCCGGCACAAGGCCTCAGTATCGAAGGATCCTATCAGAACATAAATGGTTTTGTCCGCTAAACATCTCACTACAATAAGCATTCTACGTGTCTTGAACTTCTACACCATTTTTCTTATGGTCTGCTTCAGTTGGAACTTTATTAAGGTCACCCGTTGTTTTATAATAGACGTTTGACATAACCAAAAACTAACAATTATTATTTTATTTTCAGTTATATGGTATCAAGTATTCTCATCCAATTCAAATAATTGTCAAACAGATTTAATTTGACCGATAGATGGGATACTAATATGTACGACCGCTCCTGGTCTGAGTAGATCTGAAAGTAATGGCTATGAAGGGGTACTCTACACTCCTGAGAGCTCCAAAAATTCCAATAACCTGAATTCGAATCCATGTTCGGAGCCAAGATTTGCAATCCTGGTTTGCAAGTACTCCTCAGCTGAAAGATAAGCGACATACACTCTTATTAACACTATTTTATTAATTTGACCTTGTGCCATGTTAAGATGATCTCGGGTAATTAAAATCACCGACTGTAACTAAATGGTTTTAACCTCTTCTCACATACCTATTCGTTAGCGTTGCGAGTTTGATCCTTACCTTGTGTTGTATGAATGTTTAAATGATCATGTGTATATATAACATGCATATAGTAAACTTTGAAAATATCATTTAAATAGTTTTTTTTCTTTATATCATTGGAAAAGGAGACTGAGTTATATATATATATATATATATATATATATAATGCAATATTTCACAGAAATTGCCTCTTGCATGATTTAAACTTGTAACTTTAAACTGTAGAACCCGGAGCCCCCCACCGCCTCTATGACTTTCCGACATTGCGTTTAATAAGAGATTGCAACATTCCATAGGTAATTTTGAATAGACAAATGATGATAAAATTAAAATATTTCATAGGCAATAGTGATGTGGAAATGGGGATTTTCTGACTAGAATTCAGGTCGCTAAAGTGTATGTACTTCTAGGTAATGGCACAGATACCGACTGCTAAGAGTTGAAAGAGTAAATGAAAAATAACAATGAAAAAAATTTGTTGATTTAAACTTCCCAGCATTTTGGGTCAATTTTTTTATTCATATAGATTCATTGGATTGTTGGATTATCAGCTGTTGTTTATAGAATAAACATCCGAAGATTTAAAGATATGACGAAAATTTTTTATCTCGCAATCTGCTGTAAAATCAATTCCCACCGTTTGTTCTATGCCCACATCCCCACATAGAACTAAACGTTGGGGTCATTGGTACGTACACAATGCCGAACAAAGAACGAAATATCTTATCCATGAAGGTCAACGCCAAAATCCTTCATAAAACAGAGACATGTCTAATAGAAATTGGTCATGACGATAGGAACATTATCAAGTAGGTAAATCGACCTTATTTCATTATCTATTACACACATACTTCTCTGGGAGGCACACTTAGCATAACAGTTATCGTCATAGGAAATGTAATCGGTGATCCGTGTTCCAATCCAGGACGAAGCTGTTGATGTTTCACTTTGGGTTAATGCCCTTGAGAAAGATTATACTGCATTTGTCCCTCAACTATGAGTAAATATATGGGCTAACTGGGTTCTTTAGCCTTGATTAGGCTGCCAGTCTAGGGGAGGAAAACTTTGAAATTACTCTGCTTAAAATCTGATCTTCGTGCATCCTGCTCGTGGTGGAATGGTGAAATGAATAAAAAGTTTCAATGAAGGAGAGGAGATTCTCCCAAGTAACATCAATTCACATCGTCTAAAAGGATGTAGGGTTGGAGTCATTGCCTGATACTTAAAAGGAACGAAGCCCTTTTAGTCTACTCATCCGTACGCGGGAGGGTCTTCGCTTTAAAAACAAACTCGTGTTGAGCTTGATGATAGCGAAGGGGGGAGGTAAATAATATTACCCACACACACACACACACACATGCTCATCTTCCCTTTTGTATTTTCTTTTATGTTTCAAACTTGATTATTATGTTATCTCAAATATGATCGTTTCGATTTCCTTCCAATTTGAAACCCTAATATCAAATAAACATTCTTAACATAAATATTGCAGCAATGTCGTTATTAGCCCATCAAAATATTTTCCCGATTTCTCGTGATTTTCCGCAACTTTTCAACTAAATTATGTATTAATCCATAATAGAACGATTCCGATTTTTAATTCAATTAATTCTTCGAGTAATTTTTAATATCATCAAGTTTTGGGAATTTCTGAGATAAAACATTGGTTTTATTTACCAGCCCCTACCCGCCCCAACACCTATAAAGGCATTTTTGATGCAAAGTTATATTTAACGTGAGTACCCTCACGCTTAAGTAACGGTGGCGTTTAAAATTGTTCAACTCCATCGTTTCTGGGACGCTTCCGGCTTCAAGTATTGACCCAGATCCTACTTTTTTTCAGTACAATAGGGCAGGTCCTACCTTGGATCGTCTGATGCTGAGAAAGATTAAAGCCCTGGCCTCGGATGATCTTGCAGAATATGATTATCATCTCTCGGAATTTAGAAGAAAATATTCTTATTCTTGTCTCAAGATTAGAAATAAGAATAGATTTACCAAGCCCCACCTCCTCCACAGGCTGAATGTGACTCAAGGTCAATTTTTTTGTTGCAGAGAACTGATGCTTTGAATTCAGAGTCTTCCTTCTCCTAGACCTGTTGCCGTACTAAGGCTAAAAACTCAGTCTACACTACTATTTACCCATAGCTAGAAAAGAAAAGATGAATTCATGCCTTTTCCAAGGGCATTAGCACAAAAGTGAAAGCAGCTTCATGCAGAATTTGAACTCGGTTCATCAGGTCGATTTCCTAAGATGATAACCGTTACACTAAGTGCGCCTAGAAATAAAAAGGACCAGTTTGTCTACTCTGAAAAAGAGAATTAAAAAAATAATACTCAGTAATAATGATTTACTTATTTAATATAGTCTGGTGGAAGAAGGCCACTTAAGAAGTGCCCAATAACGATCGAACTCACAGCAGAGTTGTAATATAGTTATGAGACTAGATTGTTTGGCGTAACCTGGAGGAGTTCTTTTAAAATCGGATTCCCTATATGGTTCACTTTAAGAAACTTCAAAATGACGAATTCACCTTTTGAAGATAATAATGAAATGAAATTTTATAAAAATGAAAAATTTTCTGACCAAACTTTTACGCTTTACGAAAAGGTAATATGTTTTAGAATTTTGAGATCTTGATTAGGCCGGTTCAACTTTTCGAGAAGTGTGCCAAATGAGATCTGACTCATCATCAAGCAGGCTGTACTACTAAAAGAAAAATTCAAGGTAATTTTTCGTGGAAGGTACCTCAGCTATTTTCACTACAGAAGACCATATGTGTAAGCATCAGCTTTAGAAATAAGGAAAAGTTGATTTTTTTCTCTTTGGTAAAAAGATCTTTTCTATAACAATGTCGAAGTCTTTATATGATATTATCACTGATATTGATATGATTAATACACGCAGCTGCTGTAATGACAGTTTCGGTTACTTTGTTTAATGGCATATCAAATTTGTGGATTGTTTAATGCCAAAGCCATCTTCGTAGATGAACGGTACTGGGACTATTTAACCCACATGTGGAAGGATAAGAGGATTCATGCCTTTTCCAAGGGTATCAGTCTGAAAGTGAACGTAATTATATAACTGCAGTTCGAACTCGCTTACTATGATGTATGTTATCCACTTAACTACAGTGACTCCCGGATATACGAGTATTACGGAATAATTAAAAGAAGAAAAAAATGAATTCTTGAAAAATCAATGTATTCAATATCATTATGATCCGTGCATGGAAGGAAAAATATTGAATATTTTCATAATCTGTGAATTTTCTTTCAATTACAGCTGCATATTTAACAATCTGACAAATAATTTCATTAATTTCTTTTAAATTGAAAGGTAACGTTGATATTAGAATACATGATGAAAATATGCATATGTAGTAAGATTTGTTTCTAATTTATTCATTTGACTCTACAGAAAAATGTTTTTATTTTCCGAATGAAATTAGGCAGGCAATTTAAACAGCACCACGTGCCGTATGTGGCCCATGACAGATGTAAATTATGAATAAAGTTCTGAAGTTGCTTCTAATCTAATGAAGTCCCTTTTTACAGCGAAATTCATCGATATAAGAAAAAGAAGACAACAAAACAGCCGACACTTAAAGTTTTCATCTTAAGAAAATATGCCTGACGAAAGAGAACGCATTATAATAAAATTCTTTACATGTTTTATTTGTATTTTATATACTACCCGCTTTTCTTTCTTTTAATTATTAAAATAATTTTGAAGCATTGTTTTATTATTCTTCCTTTGTTTTGAAAGATTTTTTTTTATAAAGAATTTCCTATGATCAGAACTTAACTTCATTTAAGGCATTGTTTTCTATATGAATTTATATCTCACTTTACGAAATCCCGCTTAAGAACGAATAAGTTCGTAGAGACTAGGTATTACTGTACTAAGAAAGATCTACAAGATTAGTTTTCTAACGGCTTCCCTACAGCGAAGCGAGGTGTATATCTAAGGCTAAGATATGATCTGTTTGTAACTTTTCATTCCGGGTTTGGAAAGGGTAGACACAGAACTAACTTTGAATATCCGGGTAGGCTATTGCAGATTCGAGATAAACTGAGTAACGATTTAAAAAAAACCGACCGCGGAACGAAATATCTAACTGTGAGATCTATTGGGGTTTGCTTTTTTGGGAAAAATCCCATCAACTACTCCATACTTTTCTCTTTCTCTGACATACAATTTTCTCCTCTCTCTCTCTCTCCCTATCTCTCTCTCTCTCTCACACACACACACACACACACACACACACACACACACACACACACACACACACATCTAGTATGGGAATTAAGAGAAAAGTAATCTTTCTAACATGAAATTTCTTGGCAAGTGATTCCTTATTTCTTTTTCAAGAAATTGGGGATTGTTTACTTTTTACCTGTGTAGACAGTACATTGGTTTAGTTTATTTGTTTTAACGGCATCTCAACTCCTTATGGGTAATTTAATGACGAAATTTGATTCATTTGTAAAGTTTTGATTGTAATCATTATTATATTTTTAATGTTTCATGGCACATTTTTCAAGAATCATTTATTTTCACAATGATATATTATATCAAGTATTCCTTTCAAATACAAATCATGTGCACTCAGTTCCTCACAAATATTGACCATCCGTAGAATCCTTGAAGGCGTTCGGGCAAAAAACCTTCAGGCGACATTACTATTTGTCGACTTTACCAAGGCCTTCGATTCCATCCACAGAGGGAAAATGGAACTAATCCTACTAGCGTACGGCCTACCAAAAGAAACCGTAGCAGCAATAATAATCCTCTACCGAAACACAAAAGTGAAAGTACGTTCACCAGATGGAGACACGGAATACTTCGACAATGTTGCATGAGTATTACAAGGAGACACGCTAGCCCCATACCTCTTTATCATCTGTCTAGACTACGTGCTTAGAACTTCGATCGACAAAATCAGAGAAAATGGCTTCGAGCTGACGAAGAAAAGAAGCAAAAGGTACCCCGCAAAAACAATCACAGACGCCGACTACGCTGATGACTTAGCGTTACTGGCGAATACGCCTAATCAAGCAGAGACACTACTGCATAGTTTGGAACGAGCTGCAGCAGGCATTGGCCTCCATGTCAATGCGCACAAAACTGAATATATGTGTTACAACCAAACGGGCAACATTACCACACTAGACGGAGCCTCTCTGAGGCTAGTGGACAAATTCACCTACCTAGGAAGTAGCGTCTCATCAACAGAAAACGACATCGACACACGACTGACGAAAGCATGGACGGCTATAGATAGGCTCTCAATCATATGGAAATCAGGCCTGACCGATGAAATGAAGCGCAGTTTCTTCCAGGCAGCGGTTGCATCGATACTGCTATATGGATGCACTACATGGGCGCTAACTAAACAGTTGGAGAAGAAACTTGACGGCAACTACACAAGAATGTTGAGAGCAATATTGAACAAGTCCTGGCGACAACACCCCACGAGACGCCAACTGTACGGCCACTTGCCTCCCATCACGAAAACTATACAGGTTAGACGAGCCAGACACGCCGGACACTGCTGGAGAAGCAAGGACGAGCTCGTAAGTGACGTACTCCTATGGACCCCCACATATGGCCAAGCAAAAGCAGGACGACCAGCCCGAACTTACATACAGCAGCTATGTGAGGACACGGGATGTAACCCAGAAGACCTGCCGGAGGCGATGAATGATTGGGAGAAGTGGCGAGAGATGGTCAAGGATATCCGTGCTGGCGGCACGACATGATGATAATGATGATATGGTTTCAAGTGTTCCTATTCAATACGAATAATTTATATACAATTGTATCCAGTTATTCCTCTCTAATAATAACAATCATTTATTTGCACTTAGTCATAAAGTTTCAAGCATTTCAATGTTAATAATTTTCATTCTATCCGGTACTATCACTCCGGGACAGATTGGATGGTAATGATGGGGTACTTCACAATCTGAAATTCAGTAGTGGAGTCTCACCACCGGATACAGTTTAGTATCATACTCAAAAGACACCACTTTGGGTAGAGGAGTCTGTAAAAGATGCAATCGGTGTATTGTAAGCTCCGTTAAAAGGTCAACAGAACATTAGTGTGCTTTTAAAATCAATAATATTCAGAATAAATGAAATTTCCAATTATGGTAGACATTTTTTCAATATTTCTCCTTGAACTAGAAAGTTACTGTCAAGACAAATTTCAAAAACTTAGTCCATTAGCCAACTGATTTTTTTTTTTGTTAATAGATTCATATATTTTTGAAACAAATTGTCTAATCAGATTTTAAAAAAGATCAATAGTAGAGAAAATTTTAAGATTAAATTGGTTGATTTCAGAAAAATACCGAGAAAAAGAATTTAAAAAGACATTTATGGAAACTATCGGGTGAATTATTGAGCAGAATTCAGTATTATATTGTATAAATATTGGCTAAAAGAGTCATAGGGAGAAATCATCATTGTTAAATAGAAACGAAAAAAGTAATAATAAAAACCAAATGAAGACAAAAACAAATGAATAAAAAATAGTACAAACAATAAAAAGAAAAAAATTGAAATTAGAATATATATATATATATATATATATATATGTGTGTGTGTGTGTGTGTGCGCGCACGCGCATATTCTAATTCTTATTCTTAAATAAACGAAATGAACTAATATTCAAATGCCTACACAAAATTAGTTTTAAATCAACATGATAAAACAAATATATAACAAATTAGTAACACATCAATAGCAATGAGAATGGTAAATTTGGCAATTGCACAACATCATGATGATGATGATGATATATATTAATTTTTAAAAATCTTTTTTAAATAATGATACATAAGCTACAGAGAGAAAAGGGTAAGTATTATTTTTTGTTTCGTTTCTATACAACAATGGTTGTTGATTTCTCCGTGTGACTTGTTTAGCCATCTGAAGAGGCGAGACGAAAAAAAAAACAACCCAAAACACGGCTGATCGAAATAAATTTATAATGGCTAAGTAACTGTCCGTTGAGTTTTCTTTCACTGACATTACAGATATATATATATATATATATATATATATATATATAGTGTTCTTCGCTATATTTGGAAATAAAGAGTGCTAAGTTAGGATAGCGTAGACATTATCAACGGAGTTTCGTAATCGTCAGTTTGTCGCCTATTAAATCATAGAGCCATAGGCGAGAAACTGACAGTTACCAAGCAGTCTTAAGACCTCCTTTCTCTCTTTCTCTCTCTTTCTCTCTGTATATATATAGTATTGTCTATAAATACTCCTCAAACAATTTTCGTTAAAAGTTAATTTTCTTTTAAGCCAAACATAACAAGATTATATCATTTCTACTGAAACATAATTCAATGAGAATGAATATTTTAGGTAGAATTCATTACCAAACTCAACAGCATAGAAACTCTTTAGCTGGAAATGTATGTTGCACTCCAAACATAAGCACACACACACACACACACACACACACACACACGCAGACGTTTATTAATGAGATTTTATTATTGTTTACAGAGTTCCAATGCTGTAGAGTTTGGTAGTAGATAATAATGATATCTGTTTTGGTTGCATGATGTTCCATAAGAAATAATAAAATCTTGGTATCTTTGGTTTTTAAAAATTTCTTATTTCTTATTTATTTGTATTTCATTTGAAAAAGTCTTGATCCCATGCCTTCCAGAAGATGGGATAGTTACGTTGGTTGGTTGGTTGGTTGGTTTTTATGGCATATCATCTTTTTTATGATATTTAATGATAAATCATGTTATATATATATATATATATACATTCGTAAATGAATAGTCAGGAGGTACCATTTTTAATGAGCGAGAGTTCATTTGTTTCACTCACTTAAATTGGAAATGATTAAATAGTTCTATTTGACCCATAGATGGGACCCTAACAGGTACCATCGCTTTGAATCAGAGTGACAATGAAGGGTTATCCACATTCTTCAATGTTCCAGAACTGGAGCCTCACCATCAGATTGGTTAGTCTCATATCAAGGATACTCATTGGGAGAGGGATCTTTCTCACCTGCAGAGATGTCTGTGTATTCTACAGCCCCTCACCCAGATGATTGGGCAGGGGATAGTTACGTACTTCCCTTATGCGTCAGTGGTTGATGTTAATGTAAATTAAATCTTTCAAGTGGTGATTTTTAAGGATAGCTGATAAACCCTCCCCATTTGGTGGATTAGCTCTTTACAATCTTCTTAACTCTTTTTACCCTACCATCACATCATCGAGGTGCCTTCAATAATACCAGACTTTTTTTTTGTACATGCATTTAAAATTGTCGTAGACTCTTGAAAATTCACTATGTTATTGCTATACATCTAATGAGATGACGGACCAATTTTTTTATGATTTCAGGTTCAAATGAACAGCAACAGCAGGAATTGGAATACACCCTACTAAAGCCTGATTGTCACAGCTGGTGAATTTCAAAAATGCAATCTGGACGTGAGGACATTTTAGAAGAACGACATGCAATAAAATTCTGTTTTAAACTTGGAAAAAATGCCACAGAAACGTATGGAATGCTTCAGACTGCTTTTGGAGCATCTTGCATGAATCGAGAATCAGTTTTAGAGTGGCATAAGAGATTCAAGGAAGGCAGCGAGTCTGTGAGGTGTGGGAGGAGTAAAAGGTGTGGGAGTCTGTGAGGTGTGGGAGGAGTAAAGAAGTCAGAACACTAGGGTTGATTGGCCAAATAAAGAATTTCATGGATCAGGGCCGTCGTGTGTCTACAGAGACAATAAGGGCACAGTTTGATGTCAGTGTGGGAACTGTACACACTATTATTCACGAGGAACTGAAGATGTGGAAGATTTGCGCGAAGTTTGTCCCAAGGGTGCTCAGAGAAGATCAGAAAGAAAGACGTTATTATGACAGCAGGGAGATGGTCGTGCTGATCAATTCAGATTCCGCAGTTCTTGATGCTCTGGTGACCTGCGATGAAAGCTGGATCTACTGCTATGAGCCAGAGACCAAGAGACCGAGTTCCCAGTGGAAGCATGCTGGCTCTCCCAGACCCAAGAAGGCCAGACAGAACAAATCTACCCACAAACTTTTGATGATCCCTTTTTTTACAGCACTGGCATGATCTACATGCACTGGGTTCCCACTGGACAGATAGTCAACAAGGAATACTATGTTGAGGTTATAAGGGAGTTCAGCGAGAGATTCCGTCGGAAGAGGCCAGCACTCTTCAAATCGGGTCAGTGGCATTTCCACCAGAACAATGCACCAGTCCACAACTCCATCCTTGTCACAGACTATTTGACCAAGATGGGCATCAAGACAGTTTCTCACGCTCCCTATAGTCTAGACCTAGCTCCCTGTGACTTGCTAATTCCCTAAGCTCAAGGAAAAACTTAGAGGCTGTCGTTTTGAGACAATTGAGGAGATGAAAGAGGCTGTGACGAAGGTCTTTGACACGCTCACACAAGAGGACTTCCATGGGGCCTTCCAGAAGTTGTTGGAACGGTCCAACAAGTGCATTGCAGCCGGAGTAGATTACTTCGAAGGGGACTAGAGTTTCATGTGTGTACTATCAATAAAAGTGCCCATACAAAAAAAGTCAGGAAATTTATTTAATGAGCCTTGATAGTCAGCGTTTGGCTTTTTGTGTCGAACTGACGAAAGCTAAATAAGTCTTTCCCTACCTGTTCATTCCTTTCTCTGATTCATCAACGTTCTTTCCTTTTATCCATAAAAAACAGTGTATTTTTACCTTTACTATCAACTTTTTTCACTCTCATTCACCTCATCCGCCCGATTCGTCTCATATTTCCACCTCAACTTCTTGGCAACACTTTAACTGGCACATTTTCAATCTTTTTTCAATAAAGCGTTCCATTAATCGTACTACTGTTTTGAGTAGTCGAAAAAATATCAGATTACATTTGGTGGTCGATCTTCTAATTATTCTATCATATTCTTGATATCATTGCAATGGTGATGATGGTAACGGTGTTATGTGATTGTTTTTGTTGTTATAATATTTAATTTTAAGATAATGATGATGATGATGATGATGATCGATCTTCACACTAGTCTCATTTGATGTTCTTCTGTGTGTGTGTGTGTGTGTGTGTGTGTGTGAGAGAGAGAGACAGAGAGAGAGAGAGAGAGAGAGAGACAGAGAGAGTAGCTTCGATCCTGAATAGTACTTATATGAAAAAAAGGCTCCATTGACCATCAAGTTCTGCAAGAAAATTCCATCGAGTTTGTCGCCAAACCAGGATGTGAAAGAAGAAGAATTGAGTGTGCGATGAGTTACAGTACCAAGGCTGAATAACCCAGTCTGCCTTGCTATTTACCGGTAAGCTGGGTTAGGAGAAAGAAGAGATGGATTCATTCCTTTCCCGAGAGTATCAGCCCGAAGTGAAATTCTAAAGGTCTCGTCTAGGTTTTGAACTCAGCATGTCGAGTCTATTTCCTGTGACGATAACCATTACATGACACACGCCTCCTAAATATAATATCACACAGTCAAATTTTAGCTCTCATTTCTCTATTGTTTTAAGAGCAGTAACACGGTGACTTCTCACCTGAAACTAAGAATGAAAAGGCATTCAATGCTCATGGCTTTAACAGCGAACCGAGTAAGAAAAACTACGATCAAAACCAGAAGGTTGACAGGAGAGACAGACAGTGTGCCCTACGTAGACATTATGGTTCAACCCAGCAATAATGCACAAGTTCATCTCGTCTGGAATGGTCTTGAGTGTCGAAGGTCATGTCATGCTGCTCCACCTATTCCTACCAGGGGAGGCTGTAAGCTTTTCAGCAGCACTATGCTCTCCTCCCCCTCTCCGCTGGCCTACATGGCTCAAGAGTGATTGACCAACAATTTTCTCGTAAAGTTAACAAAATAGTTAAACTCACTGTAAGGAATTAGCCATAGTAGCGAAATGACCTGTAAGCCGAACTTGCTATGTATTTTGTGCTATGACAGAGGCTGATAAAGTAAATCATTTCTAGACAAGATATTTTGGCATAATAACTTTTTGAAGTAAGAATCTCCAGTAAGGTTTGCATTCCATGTAACTTGGCATTCAAACACGAATTTCTAGCTTATTTCAAACGCCTATTATTAGCAATAGGTGACCTTAACGATATTCCCAATGAAGTAACCATGGGAAAAAATTGTGTAAAAGTTCAAGACACGTTGAATGCTTATTGCCGTGAGATGTTTAACCGACTAAACCATTGATATTCTAATTGGACCCTTCGTTACTGAAGCCTTGTGCCAGACTCAGCTTAGTTCAGTTAATAGCTTACGAAACTTTCGTAGTAGGATAATTCGTAAACGAGTTACGCAAACTAATGCGTTAATGAATTCAATCCTAGATGGACCCTATGACCTGCATATGACATTAAACTGCATCTGATGGTGATACTCCAGTTTTGGAGCCCAGGGGAGTATGGAGTACTGCTCCCAAGTCCACTCTGATCTGGAGTTGTTGCACCTGTTAGGGTCCCATCTTTGGGTCAAATAGATCAGATTAGAAATTATTAGAATAGGAACGGAATACGTTAAACCGTATCAGTGTCTCTGCCAGAAAATAATTAAAATTAAACAGAATTATTAATGTTAAATAAGAATAAGGGCTAGAGGGTAGAGTGGTCGCCAATGATCCGGGAGACTTGGGTTCAATCCCAGGTCGAGTCATACCAAAGACTTTAAAAATGGTACTTGATACCTTCTTGCTTAACACTCGGCAATATAAGGTACGTATCAAGGGTAAAGTAGAGCAATCCTGGGAAAGGAGTAGCGCCCTCCCCTACACCTCGGTGTAGTAGCTATTGAAAAGGAAAACTTCGGGTCACCCTCGACTACGGTCGCCAAATTTACTTTACTTTATTTAACTGAATGCAAATTATTTATATTAAGAATATTTGAAGCAATAATTGTTTACTTACGATTATTATTAGGAATACTTGAAACCCCCAAAATATGTGCAAACAAATGATTGTAGATAAGAAAGTACAATTAAAAAATGGAACATTGAAAATATAGTTATGATTATAATCAGACATTTAGAAATGAGTCAATTTCGGCCTTAAATAACTCATAATGAGCTGATATGCCGTTAAACAAATAAATCAAAGCAAAACAACTGTGAGTGCTATATTCTGAGACCTTGTGCCAGACTAAGCTTAGTGAAACACAAAAGATATTATTGTATATATCATAATCCTAATCTTCATAAATAGACAAATGTATAACTTTTTATTTGAGATTTTTGGTTGAACGGTTGGTTGGTTGGGCTTTATGGCATGTCAAATCCATTTTTATACGAATAATCAGTTCTATTTCACACAATTCAGTTTAGCATGCGTTCTCAGTTTAATTGTCAAAAACATTTCTATTTCAAGCTATTTAGTTTGGTCAAACAGTTCTAATTCAAACAATTCAGTTTAGCATAAGTTCAGTTTCAATGTCAGAAATAGTTCTCGTAAATACAGTTTCAATGTTAAAAATAGTTCTATATCAAACAATTCAGTTTAGCATAAGTTCGCAGTTTAAACATCAAAACAGTTCTATTTCAAATAATTTAGTTTAGCATAAGTACGCAGATTAGTTCTATTTAACCCATAGATAAGGCCTTATCAGGTGCTACCACTCCGGGACAGAGTGGATCTTGGAGCGATGGTAATGAAAGAGTGCTTCACATTCCCCAAAGTTCCAGCATCACTGGAACCTCACCATCAGATTGTTTAATGTCATGTGCAGGACACTCGTTGGTTGGGGGGGGGGGTCTTACCACTCTGCAGAGGTATAGTTGGTGTATTCTACAGCCCCAGCCGACTGAGCAAGGTTGAACTGTTGATATTTACAAAACAATCTGTGACCTGGTTCGGTTCCCGCTGCAATAGTGATCCATGATGATACAAGTGCTTCTATTTAAGACGGAGTGAATGATTCTAATTTGCATTTCTTCGACCCGACAAAATTATCATTCAATTGCAAATCGCCCGGAAAATTGCTTTATTCCATAGGTTAATTCATTTTAAGTGCTCTGATAAAAATCACACTATAATGTGCTGTTTTTACTGTGTTATGATTGCATAGATACAAGTATAATGATAACGTTAGTAAGATAGATAGATAAATAGATAGATAGATAGATAGAAATTATGGAAATAAATCCGACTGTATGACGAAAATCAAAAAAAAAAAAAAGAATTCCAAATGTGACGAATTTATTTATGATGGTAAAGTTAACGTTAAATTCTTCATCTAGATATTTAGGGGAGCAAATTCAAGGGCCCAAAGGTAAAACTTATAATAAATCCTCTTCTAGTGTTGGTATTGTGGTGTGAATAAAAATTTAAGTGGTTATTTTTACTGGTAGATTTATAATAGACTTTGAATTCTTACGTTCTATATTAATAAGTTTTATACCAATTACATATTATCTGTTTGTTTTATTTCCTTTCCTTCTTCATTTCTTCTTTTCCTTTTCTTTTCTCTTCTTTTCCTTCTACTTTTCTCAAAAATTCTCACAATGCTTTTATCATATTTTAATTCGATGTATCTCTAAGAAATTTGACACTTTTTAAATATCATTGCCTGTGATAGTTAAAAAAAAAACACTAAACGGTTATGAGTCTTTCTCTGTATATATTTTCTCTTCTTTCGTTATTTCATTAAAAACATCCATCGTTGTTCAAGCAACAATTTTTTCTCCATCATAAAGTCCTGATGAAGGTTTAATAAAACCGAAACGTTTTTACGTTGACTTTACTATCATAAATTCAGCACATTTGGAATACATTGTTTTTCTATTTTCTTCATAGATCGATTGATTAATATTATAATTGTTCTCACATCTCCATCAATTTATTATCCAGATATCTTCATCTGAATGTGTTTATTGTAGAGTCTTATTCCGCCTCCATTTTGATTTGTGATGTTGATTTCATCTAGTTTATATTTTTCTTTTCTTCTTTTTATGAAAGAAAGAAAGAAAGAAAGAAAGAAAGAAAGAACGCTAAACTTGAAGAAGACACTAGCGTTGAAAATCTAAAATCTTTTATTATTGGTGGTTTTTTGAGATAAGTTGGCAATGTTAAAAATGTTTTAAACTATCCTTATCTTTTAAAGAATTATTCTGACAATATAGATTTTTTTTCTTTTGTTGTTGTTCCCTTGATGATTCTTCTGGGGGTCTGACATGGATATATGAAAAAAAGTGACTTGTTTTTAGCGCTTACAAAGAAACATTGTCATACAAAACTTTTTTAAAAATTACAACATCATATATATATATATATATATATATATATATATATATATATATATATATATAGTTTGCTATATTTATGTTTAAAAAATGTTCAATATTATTGATATAACATATATATATAAGTTAGGATAATGTTGAAAAGAATTAATGATGCTTAGTAACCGTCATTTTCTCACCCAATATTTTATATTTACAAATATGTATAATGTTCTTGTAATCTTTTTTTACGGGGTGGGGGCTTTTAAAAATACTTGTCAGTGTTGAAGGGAAGATTTTGTAATGCTGTTTTTTGCTTTCGTGGTGGTGGTGGTGGTAGCGGTAAGCTTCTTTGAAGAGTAAATTCCTTTTTTTTTGTTTTTTTGAGGGGTGAAGTTGTTTTTTTTTAAAATTATGTCACAAATAAGTGAAAAATAAAATGTAATTAATCCAGAAAATAACATGAAAATAAAAACGGAATTATCTTACATTAGGGAATCGTTTGCTTAGCCTTCTGAACGTAACCAGACAAGTCGAACTTTTTTTTTTTTTCACTTTCGGGATTAGCGGATTTTAAAAAAATTGTAATGTGCTTTTAGGAGAGCTTTGGCGAAGGGTCTTTTTTTAATACTCGATATTTCGAAACCAACATAAAACTGACAAAGAAAACGCCAACTGAAGAGAAATGTAAGGCCAGGATGGGGCTCTTCCGCATCAACTATACAATCTGACCCCGAATCTTATTCTTAAAAGTAGTGAACCTAACACTCTCGGTCTGACTTAAGGGAATACACATTGTTCGCTTCATTGAAGAATTTGAGAAGTAATGAGATAAATAAATATCTCTCCAAGCATTATGACATATACTTTGACCAAATACTTGGTCGCTTAACTCATTCTTTAAGGTCGCACCAAAACTGCTCTATGTTTTGTTTGAGAACTTGTTCACCAACAAATTCTTTCGCGTGATTAATCACGAAGTTTGGCTTGGTTTGGTTTGGTTTGGTTTTATGATATATCAACCATTGTAGGTTATTTAATGCCAAATATTTTTTTATACATATATATTGAATATATGATTTGAAAACACATTTTGTAGATAATATTTTAAAGGAGTCTGAGCTCATTTTTTTTTACACACAGTTAAATGCTTTCACTTATTTCTATCTAATACGAATAATTTTATTTACTATTAATCATTTGTTTGCCCACAGTTAAATGGTTCCAAGTATTGTTATGTATCATTAACAATTTAATTGTGAAACAATACCCAAACGGCGGGTTTTTTGTTGGTTTTGCCGTTCTCACACTCGGCCGTAGGGCATTTTACATGTTGTTCCAAAAAAAGAGAAAAAAAGACAAAAGAAAACCCCAAACAGAGGGTGGAAGGAAGAAACAGACAAACACGGATTTAGAACTGCAAACACAGGAAAGTGAAGTTGGCACTTTAACATTTTATGAATGTATGTTCATATGGCTATCGCGAGAACTCAGCAAAAATCTCACACAACTGCCAAAAATGCTGACTCATTTGATCATCGTCCTAACTTTCCAGCTTTCCAGCTTCGGAGCTCACTCCCAACTCTGAATATCCCTCTGCTTCGTCTTTCTCTTCTGGTCTCGACGGTTTTCGCGGGCACAACTCTTCGTATGGTCTTCGCGCCAAAATAAACAAAGAAAGGTCTCCTGGATACTCCAGCATCGCTTCAAAGATGCCGGAGATAAGATACCCTCCTTGGCCACCCATCCACGAACACACACAGAGACCCACACATATACAATCGTATATATATATATATATATATATATATATATATACATCAATGCTCATTATCGTGCCACATAATTGAAAATCAGTCATTTGCTTACACACAGTAAAATGTAAAAACAGTTCTATTTCAAACAATTCATTTTAAATGTCAAACAGTTCTATTTGACATATAGATAGGACCTTATCAGAAACTACCACTCCAGACCAGCGTGGACCTGGGAGCGATAGCAATTAAGGAGTACTCCGCACTCCTCAAAACTCCAGCATTACTGGAGCTTGAACACCAGATTGTTTAGTGTCATAAGCAGGACAGTCGTTGGGGGAGTTTTACCCCTCTGCAGAGATGCAGTCAGTGTATTCTACTGCCCTAGTCAACTGGGTCATAATAACGAAGGGTTTATAGCCAAACTCATTTTTACCCTTGCAAGCTGGCCAAGCGTAGAGATGACTGGAATAAATTAGTTATTTACTAAGCTTTTTGCTCAGATGCGGCACAAAGCCATATGAATGAGGCACCCATGAGACTTGAATTCACCCAGGTTTGCTAGTCTAGCTTGCTAACCATTACACCACCCGAGGTACCCAGCCAGGTCTAATGCTTTTTATTATAAAATGTATCACAGTTTCTTTTCTCGCTTGTTGAATTTAAAGGTATCACCAACCAACGTTTGGTTAATCTTTCAATTCCAACTAACAACCATATTGGTTTCATATTACGATATTGCCTGTTGCTCATAGTTTCGACAACTCTCCCTGTTTTCGTCCACCGCCGTTGATATAGTACCTCCTGATTTTGCACCTGTACCAATTCGCCAACCGGAAGCTCCTGGAGTGGATGGCTTTGCGTGTTGAAATGCTTTTAGTTCAACAGTTGTCTTTTCGCTATCACCCTTTCCCTCAACTCCTTCGTCTTCCTCCAACGTTTATAAATTTGTATCATTGCTCGACCGTACATTTCCGCTGACGACAAACCATGGTTCTGATGAGGTATATTCTTATGCGTCATCATGGCTCGTGCGGCCCGATCGTGGTTTAGGTGACCATAACCATCGATGCAGTTCATCAGCGTTCTTTTGACAGTCTTTACGGCTAGTTCGGTTCGGCTATTGCTCTGTGGGTAATGCACGGATGATATGCATTTCTTTACGCCACAATCTTGCAAGAATGAATTATATTCCAATGAATCAAATGGTGGCTCTCCATTTCCAGCCAGTGTACTGGTCTGTGTACACAACATAATTTTTCCCAGGCAGGTCAAATAGGTCAGGGACTGTCTTTTAGAATGGGAAGTCCGGGTTTGAAGGTGGCATCAGGGGTTCTCTGGGATGAGACAGGGCCATAGAGTTGCATCTCTAGCACTGTGCCTTCATCCGTCGGATGCTAGCGTCAACACCAGGCCAAAATAACCGCTGTCTTGCGTTGGCCATCATTCTATTCACGCCTTGATGCGCAGAGGGTAGCGCTTCCAGTACCTCGGTTTTAAGTTGCTATGGTATCAGAATTGTGTCACCTTTTATGGGTACCCCTTCCAGACAATACAATTAATCTGCCATCGGCCAGATCTGCTGGATAGTATCGATGGTCGTTGCTCAGCTGTGTTCCGATAATGTTGAGTATCTGGAGATTCAATCAGGTG
Organism: Sepioteuthis lessoniana; assembly: GCA_963585895.1. Taxonomy (NCBI): domain Eukaryota; kingdom Metazoa; phylum Mollusca; class Cephalopoda; order Myopsida; family Loliginidae; genus Sepioteuthis; species Sepioteuthis lessoniana. The sequence continues at coordinate 46,279,760 of OY757909.1, forward strand.
AGGCGTTAAGTTTTCCTGGAACATGTTTCATCCGGAACCTGTACATCAACGACTTTTCCTTGAAAGCAAACAGGCGAGGGGGTTTTATGTTTTCAAGGACTTGATCTGAAAACATTTTCACCAGTGGTTGATCGCCCACTGTGACCAGTAAGTCAATATAAACATCCTGCAGGATTCTAACTCGCATATCAGTGCTAGAGCTTCTCCTTCTACAGAAGAGTAGCGAGATTCTACGTCCTTTGTAAATCACGATCCGGCTAGGATTATTCTCACCACAGTTTGGGCCCGATTCTACTGGACATCAGTGCTTCTGAAAGAGAAAGTACCCGATGCCAGTTATATTATAGTCTCTCGAGAGGTATGTCACCCTGTTCATCTCGGATGTTTTTACCCCCTCTTCGATCTTCTGAACGATGTTTTTCTTTTCTCTTCAAAAACACTGTCTAGGGTAGCGTACCAGTAAAACTTGTAATCCTTTGAACGTAACAATTCCCGAAAGGGGGCCTTAACCTTGGCTTGTGAGAATGCGTACGAGACCTAGTCGACGAGTCCAAACCAAGAACTGACCCTGGGATGTTTGTGGGAGGTAGGGTGTTGAGAATGGTTTCTGTCATTTTTTAGTTGGCTTTACGCCGTCGGTCGTTATCAAGAAACCGGCGAATTCGACTTCATCTCTTGCAAACAGGAACTTATCAGGGTTGAAGACAATTCCATTCATGGCACAGTGGGCAATGTAGTCCAACGTGTGCCAGAAATCAGATTCTGTGATTTCGTCCCAGAGAAGGGTATCGTCAATGCAGCAAGTCTTTCGGGGCATATCCACCGTGATGCCGTCGAATCGGTGGGTGTATCCGTTTATAGACGCATGAAAACCTCCGAGTGCTCTTAGTTATTGGTAATGACCCCATTCCGTTATGAATGCGGTTGCGTCTCGCGCCATTGAAGAGAGCGGTAAACAATGGTGCCCATTCCATGCGTCTCGAACCCCCTTTTTGGTTCAGGCGGGTACAATGGATACTTGGTTAAGTGGGGCTTGAGTGTTATGGTCTCCCTCATCGTTGCAGCATTCAATTTTTATAGGTCCACTTTTCTCCTGGGTGACCCATCCTTCTTTGGTGCGAGAACCCCAAACTGTCGGTGTGCTTGCTGGTACCGATTGGATGATGCCCAATGCGAAATTCCGGTCAAGGTCTTCTTTCACCCTCTTTTTCCAATGATGAGGGACAGGAATGGGCGTGTGCACAGCTGATGGTTTTGCTTCCCGGGTGAACATTATGTCCAGTGGCCTTCCTGTCATCACTTGTAATGGTTGATGGGGACAGGTATTAAACGCGCTAGACTTAAAGTGTTCCCGTAATCCATCATTCCAGACGATCCCTATTGCTTTCAGCAGGCGTGAACGGGATCCTGGCTGCTTTATCCGGGACTGTCATTCATCGAGGACATCCACACGGTGCTTTCCCGCCATCGGTGGTCGACATGTCAGCTTTTGATGTTTGACTCGGAAAACTATGAGGGATCAGTCCTAAGTCTTCAGTGCCGATTCAGATAAATAGAATCCTGATGTGTTCTCCGATTTTGAGACCAACCCTGATACTCATAAAAGACTATACCTTTAATATGTAGTTGGTGAACCTGCGTATCCTATGGCTATTTGGTATCAGTATGCTGCTTGTACACCCTAATACTTCCAAAATTTTCAGGCCACTCGAACATGTTTTCGCAACAGTATCCTCGATTGTATAGATATGGAGTGTCCTGCAATAGCCCCTGTTATCCAGGGTTCGTCCAAACTTAGCATGGGATTCCGGTATCAAAGAGACCTCAATTTTCAGAGATGGTGGTGGTTCCAAGGGACTTCTTTGGAATCTGCCATTAATCCACGTGAGGTATGGTATCGGTGGTAATCCTCATCTTTGTTCATAGGATGCTTGATTTTCTTTCTTTTTATTACAAAGTATTTTCGATTGGTGTCCTGTCGAACTACTTGTCGATTCGGTTGTGGGCACCATCTTTGGTTTTCGACATACTTTTTCTAAATGTCCAATCACTCCACAGTTACGGCATCGAAATGTCCTTGATGGACAGTTCTTCCGTCCTTTTAGCCCGTTGGAGTGTAATGTCTTTCCGCATCCGTTGCACGGGTTGTTTCTTGGAATCTTGAGTGTATCTTCACCCTGAAGGCGCTTCCGCTTAGACCTCAATGAGTTAAATGTCAAATGTGAACTCAAGCTGCTTCGTAAATGATGAGTCGATATGTCCGTAGTTTCTAAACTAATCAACCTATGGAACTTCTGTTCCACTATTGTAAGAGTATTAGTTTTTGCTAATATCTTACTTTGGTGTTCCCTCTTCACGAGCCTGGTGACGAGTTGACCCGCTACCATGTCTTCAGAATAGTTTATAACATGTTGGAAACTTACATTTGGGCATTTGACGGTAAATTCACAAGACCTCGCCTGGGATCGTAGTCTTGCCCCAAAATGCGCGAGACCTTCCCCTTTATGCTGCCTCGTGTTGTGGAATTTATGCCTTTGCACTTCTTGATGTATGCTTTTCACAGTAACGACCTGTATGTGCTGTTCTTCCCTGGCTGTGTTGAGGGTTTCGGGCCCTACTTAGTCGAATAACAGTCTGTTTACCTCCGTCGAACAAGCCGTCCTCAATTCATTACAGATTTCAACTAGGTCTGTTAGGCCACACATTCGCTTGTGTCGATCCCAAGAATCGATGAACAGTGCCCAGTCTATGTCTGTGTAACCGTATTCGATAACGTGTCTATCCAGTGTGAGACAAGTTTGGCACATTTTCTCTGCAAGCGCGAAGTTTTTTGTTCTCCCTCTGTAGTTCTATCAACTGTTGAATCAGTTGTAGATACTGTTCGTTTTCGCCTTGGCCCGAAGCCATTTCTATAATGCTTAAACTTCACAGTACGTGGTAATATCCAAATTTCTGGTTGATAAATCCTGCTTGTAGCGTCACGTAAAATTGGCTTGCGTAAAAGTCCAACTGCCTGTACGGGACTGATGTAATATTTATATGACCGGGTGAAGATCGGTGTCCGTCTTAATGGTTGTTCTTCCTCTCCACAAATAGTATCATGGTTATGAAACCACATGTGGGTCACTTTATAACAAAACAAACGCCAATTTACTGTTGTCTTTCGAGAAAGTTCTAAGGACTCCGAAGCAATCATATGATCCCCGAGATAGTCGAGGAAATGGTTTTCAGTAATTTGTGTAATAGATAGTTAAAAAAAACTTCATCCCTCAAAAAAGGAGCCCCCACCCACCATCTCGAAAACAAAAAACACATTAAAAAATTTCCCCGTAAACACAGACAAGTATTTTTAAAAAGACCTCTCCATTCTCGAAACTAAAAAAAAACAAAACAAAATTAGAAGAATTCCTCCTGTCTGGTTATTTGTTTTTTCTAACGCTAACAGTTCCAGAAGTGGGGATCATTCTACATGGAATTAAGATATAAAAGTGAACTCGTATAAAATGTAATTTTTTAAAAATAGAATAATTGCGGTGAGTTTGAGGGTCTAATGCAATGAAATCACACACACACACACACACACACACACACACACACACACACACACACACACACACACTACAAGAAGATTTTCCCGGTGACCTTCAACAGGTGTGCGTGTAGAATAATACCGCAAGTTCATTCCCTTTAATTAGAACTATTTTATCAGTTCAACCAAAAAGGAAGTGAACTTTTTTGAAGGATGAACGAAACAATGCGCCAAGTGTAAAGAACATGTCAAATAACACGTACGTATCAAGGTCTAAGGTCATTCATTCTTAGTCGGGCCATGAATTTTTCAAATTTTTTTCTATTTATGTTACGGTGTGAAAATATTACATCAAATAAAACATACATTTAATAGCTTTAGTCTTTCCGTAACACAAACAATAACAACCAAAATTGGATGATAATGCATTTTATTGTAATAGCATGAGAGATACATTTCCATTATACATATAATTTATTTGCAAATAACTCTTGATTTAATTTTTGATAATTAATTTAGGGTGTCTTGTTATCAAAGTTTCATAAAGAGTTAGTATTATGATGATGAAACCAATTCTATCATCTTATAGTTCAGGTTTATCTTTCTATCTTTCTTTCTAAAACTTATTTATTCACTAAAGAATTTCTGCTTTAGTGAATAAACAAGAAAGAAAGAAAGAAAGAAAGAAAGAAGATTCTGAATCAGGGAAAAGATTTTTAATCACATTTTTTTTAATCAAAGATTTTAAGGCAAATTGCTGATGTTCTTTTTTCCATTTTTGTTTTTATTTTCTTCTCTTGTTTCCCATGACCTTTCAGTCGGTCGATTTTCCTATGTTCAACAAGTGTAGAAAAGTGTTAGTGCATTGAATCATTCAATTATCTTTGATGCTCGTAAAATCACTTGATCTAACGTTAACAAATTTGGTCCGAGATTTTTTATGGCTAAGAGAAATTTGATACAGCGGTAATTTATTGGTAGCAGATTTCGCACGCAGATATTATCAGTTTGTGTGTGTGTGCGTGCGTGTATTAACATGTACAATAGTATTGAAAGACTTTTTTCAATTATCAGATAATGAAATCTAACTTCCGTGTCACGACCTTTATCCTACTTAAAATGATGCTCAAAGGCAAGATCAGGTTAAGTTCTAACAATAAAATGCTCTGTCGACGGGCCTTTGAATACACTGACTGTATTCTTTGCAGAGGGGTAAGATCCCCACCCCTAAAAAGAAAGGAGTATCGTGGGCATGACACCAAGCTATGTCTGATGTCAAGGCTCCAGTGTGGAATTCTCCTTTATTGCTATTACTCTCAGGTCCACTCTGATTCGGAAAGATAGTACCTGTTAAGGTCCTATCTATAGATCAAACAGATCCGTTTGAATTTTTTTTATTATTTGACAGGAGTACTTGATACCATGTGGCAGTAAATTATTTGTTATAAGAATAGTAACTCGAAACTGTAATTGTTTACAATTATTGTTAGCTATCTGAAACCATAAAACTGTGTGAAAATAAATGCTTATTATTGAATTGAAATAATTACTTGAAACAATATTACAATTGACTTTATGTACTTATTCTCTGACTAAATCCACATCAGCACCCGGTAATCAATCCCGACTTAATATTCCGCTAATTGCATCCTATTACCCAAAATAAGACGCGTTCTTTGGTCACTTCAACATACTTTGCTGAATATATTACACCTTACAAAGGTATCCTAGAAATTAATGTGGTTGATTTTTTTTCAGTTTGGTAACATTGATTGAAAATCAGCTGATCAATGTTGACATTGAACACGTCTGAAAACATTCATTTTAGATTATTACAAGTTTGGTTAAGTGAGTCACGAAAATAAAACATAAGATCAATTTCTGTGCCAAACTTTAGGGCAATGCAACAAAAACATTTAACAAGTTACCTCAAGCTTATGGACTTCACATTCTATCTCAGTTGCAAATTTTTAGGTAGCACAAAGTTTTTTGGATGGAGGGTGATTCTTGTTCTGGGAAAATGAAACAAGTGATTAGATCGTATGAACATTTGACGATGAAAATTACTGGTGATGAAGTAATATTGATCAGCTGAATTTCAATCATACTTGTCAACCAAAAAAATAAAATCATTAGTCTCTTTACTTTATTGACATCCGCTGTGAACGAGTTTTTAGCTAAACAAATATTCGTGTTGTATCACAGCTTACTTACTCCTCTGATCTGAGTATTTGTGATTATTTCCTGTTCCTAAAATCAAAACCAATTTGCTTGATCATAACTTGGAAACTGTTAAAAACATGCAAAAGGTTATGACAAACCAACTAAAGGCAGTTTTGGACATACAGTGTATCACAAAAGTGAGTACACCCCTCATTTCTGCAGATATTTAAGTATATCTCTTCATGGGACAACACTGATAAAATGACACTTTGACACAATGAAAAGTTGTCTGTGTGCAGCTTATATAACAAAGTTAATTTATTTTCCCCTCAAAATAATTCAAAATGTAACCATTAAAAGCTAAACCCCTGCCAACAAAAGTGAGTGCACCCCTTAGGGAAAGTTATCAATATTAACATACAACATGTCAACTGTCAATATTTTGTGTGGCCACCATCATTATCCCGAACTGCCTTTACTCTCCTGGGCATGGAGTTTACCTGAGCTTCACAGGTAGCCACTGGAATGCTCTTCCACTCCTCCATGACGACGTCGCGGAACTGGCGGGTATTTGAGACTTTGTGCACCTCCACCTTTCGTTTGAGGATCCCCCAAAGATTTTCTATTGGGTTCAAGTCTGTAGACATGCTTGGCCAGTCCATCACCTTTACCCTTAGCCTCTTCAGTAAAGCAGTGGACGTCTTGGAGGTGTGTTTGGGGTCATTGTCATGCTGGAACACTGCTCTGCGACCCAGTTTCTGGAGGGAGGGGATCATGCTCTACTGAGAGTATTTCACAGTACATGTTGGGGTTCATGTTTCCCTCAATAAAATGTAACTCTTCAACACCAGCAGCACTCATGCAGCCCCAGACCATGACATTCCCACCACCATGCTTGACTGTAGACATGACACACATATTTGTACTCCTCACCTGGTCGCTGCCACACATGCTTGAAGCCATCAAAACCAAACAAATTAATCTTCATCTCATCAGACCATAGGATATGGTTCCAGTAATCCCGTGCTTTGTTGACATGTCTTCAGCAAACAGTTTGGAGGCTTTCTTGTGTATCGTCTTCAGAAGTGGCTTCCTCCTGGGGTGACAGCCATGCATACCAATTTGATGTAGAGTGCGGCGTATGGTCTGAGCACTAACAGGGTGACCCCCCACCTCTTCAATCTCTGCAGCTGTGCTGACAGCTCTCCTACGCCGATCTTTCAAGGAAAGCATTTGGATGTAACGCTCAGTACGTGCGCTCAGCTTCTTTGGATGACCTACCCGAGGCTTGTTCTGAGGGAACCCCACTCTTTTAAAACGCTGGATGATCTTAGCCACTGTGCTGCAGTTCAGTTTCAGGGTGTTGGCAATCTTCTTGTAGCCTTGGCCATCTTCATGTAGCGCAACTATACGTCTTTTAAGATGTGGTGCCATGTGGAACTTTCAGTGACCAGTATGAGAGTGTGTGAGAGCTGCACTACAAATTTGAACACACTTGCTCCCTATGCACACATGGACCTAGTAGCACTAATGAGTTACATGACATTTTGGAGGGAAAATGACAAGCAGTACTCAATTTGGACATTTAGGGTTGTAGTTTCTTAGGAGTGCACTCACTTTTGTTAGCAGGGGTTTAGCTTTTAATGGTTATATTTTGAGTTATTTTGAGGGGAAAATAAATTAACTTTGTTATATAAGCTGCACACAGACTACTTTTCATTGTGACAAGTGTCATTTTGTCAGTGTTGTCCCATGAAGAGATATACTTAAATATCTGCTGATGTGAGGGGTGTACTCACTTTTGTGATACACAGTATTTGCTGGTGTGGGTCTTCACTTAGTAACTATTTTGAATGGGAAAGAGTTTTGTAATTAATCAGTTTCGTTACTTATTAACCCCTCTCCCTCTCTCATATATATATATATATATATATATATATATATATATATATATATATATATATATATATATATATATACACGTTTGCATCTAAGAAGAAACTGCCAAGTACAGAGATTCTCAATGTGGTCCATAGAAACCGTTTGGAGTGAATAAAATTTTGGCCGGACAAATAAAAGCACAGGAGGATTTACTAGTTGGCATTTACAAATCCCTTGATAACAGTCGTATAAAAATCGCTGGATCATGTTGACTAGTTGCCTAGAATTTAGAGAATCGCGTTCATTGTACGTTCGTATTTACAACTCATGTGTAGATGTTTCTCAAGAGTTTTTTTTATACTCACACACTGTTATATGATATAAAGTATTCCTATATAATACAAATAATTTGCACACAGTTGTATGATATAGAGCATTCCTATCAGATGTTAATATTTTATATACAATTATATAGTTTCAAATGACTATTTCTATTTAATAATAATCATTTATTTTCACAGAATCATATGGTTTCAAATAATTAATGATAATAATCTTTTGTAAAGAATTGGCATAATGGCAAAAGCACTGAAGTGCGTCATTGTGGTGAGCGAGTTCGAACTCCAGTCGGGTTATTGCATTCACTTTCGAACTAATATCTTTATTCACACAGCAGTGGGATAAATAGTATCATTGCTGTTCTTCTACAGGGTTGGCTTTGGCATTGAATAACCTACTGAGGTTGATATGCCATTAAACTAAGAAACCAAATCAAACGAAGTAAACAATTCTGGTCCTTCAAACTACAATCAGTGTGAACTATTCATACTACACATAACTTACTCTTAGTTTTGAGATATTGAGCATTTCTATTTAATGCAAATAATTCTAGATAGATCTGTTTGATTCACATATCTACCACTCTGGGTCAGAATGTACCTGGGTGTAAAGACAATGAAGGGGTACTCATGCATTTCACAGAACTCCAGGACGAGTCTCACTATCAGATGTAGTTCAGTCTCATATCTAAGGACACCCCTTTTATGAGGAGAGTGTTACCCACCTGCAGAGATACAGTCAACGTAATCTAAGCCTTGCCAACAAGGTGTTTTTTTAGTCGTTGTAATGCTTGTGTATTTCGCAGCAGTACCAAGTTCTTTAAAAGAATCATCGTTTCCAATAGTGATATTCAAGATACATCGACCTATTGCAAGATTTCCTTCGAACCATTTTAGCCCTGTGTCAGACTAAAATAAATTTAGTCAATATCAATGCATACATATATGTTTGTATGTTTACACATAAATAATAAGCGTGGAGACAAATGATTACCGTTGCGAAAAAATAGAATCGATGAGCCGAGTTCAAATCTTGAACAAGGCTGTGTTTCGCTCTAATCTCTTTGGGAAAGGCATGAAACCATCACTTTTCCCCACAGCTATGGATAAATACTAGGGCAAACTGGGTTATCGAGCCTTGGCATGTAAAACTTTGTACTTAAAACCTTACCCATTGGTCATAGGCCAGTGTAGCATTACCCCCCCATGTTTTACAAACCGATTGGAAGGCTTGAGTCCTGCAATGAATTGAGAAAAAGGCTGATCTGATGGAGGGGATGGGATCTATATATTTACCCAACGTCTCCACCTAAAGCAGAATGAGACACAAGGTCAATTTTTAAGCGCAGTTTGAATTCAAAGTTTTCCTTCTAGACCGAGCCCACTCGGCTGGGGCTATAGAATACGCTGACTGAAGAGGATTACGACTCCGTCCAACGAGTGTCGTGGATATATAACACTAAGGTCCAATCTATGAGTCAAATAGAACTGTTTAATCATTTACTATACTGGAAACCATTAAACAGTGGCAAATAGAACGATTAGTATTAGCTATACTTGAAACATTTAGCTGGCTCGTGTAAAAATTAACTGCAGAAGTTTAGTAAACATGCTTATCTTGTAGGCCCTCATTAGTAAGTTCGTCGCAGGCACAGAATGCCAGATTATGTTAAGGTTTGCAAATATCTATGTAAATGAATACAAAGGAGGCCGAATATAGATACTTCGTTAGCTTACTTTTTTGAAGGTTGTTGGTATTGAATCTCATGCTTTCTGTGTATCTTTTCGGACTTCGACCAAATTAATTAAACTGAAAACATTTCGTACATACACGTACATACAACTTATAAAGAAATTCAAACTAATGTAACCTATTCTACCTCACCTCCACATCATTCATGGGTGTGGCTCTTTCAAAACTTTCTCAAATCTGTATATAACGGAAACAGGTTTTTCCATTTGAAGCCAGATGTAAAGAATGACTTCCAAATGCCGTGCTTTACCTGTTTAAGAAGAATCATTGTTTTGGAAGCTGTCTGTAAAAAAAATTACATGAGGGAGGGCGTAAGCGCCAGTATCACGTGATCCTGTCATGTTTATGCTGGAAATTATGAAGTGATGAATCCGAAAGCAGATAGAAGAAGAAAGGAGTTCATAGATGGAATTTGTCAAGAGTATGGCTAAATATAGAATGTCTCAATATACATGGGACCCATGTGACTTTTAATAACTGTACTAATGATAATGTCGTGTTCCTTTTTTATTTTCAGATTTGAAAATAGTATTCTTTAACGTCTATTAATCCTCGATCGCAATACCTTAGGCAAGAGAGGAAAAATATTTGGCATCACTTATTTGGAGATAAAATCATTGAAAACTGTTCAAACAAAATTTCGGTTTAACTTTAACAATTATCCCCAGAAAAGACACAAATTTCAAGCTACAGTGTCAGTAAATAACCTCAACTTGAAGATAGAAAATCCCAGGTATGGCAGGAAGTTGACTGCAAGATGTCCTGACAATGTGGATGCGGTGTGAGATTCTGTCGGAAGGAGACCGAAAAAGTCTCTCCGAAGACGTGCATCGTCGCAAAGAATCTTAAAGAAAGATCTTCAGCTGTACCCATACAGAATCCAAATCAAGCATAAACTCACACCAGCTGACATGGAGTTTCTTGTCTCTGTAATTAATCATTATCATATTAATGGGTTGCCTCTATTTTGAGACACCCTGTACTACTTCGACAGATTGTTGATACAAATGAGACTGGGTTAAAAGCTTACCATATATGAACAGGTTGACATAGATAGATAGATAGATAGATAGATAGATAGCCCAACTGAGAGAGCCAATAAATAGACTTAAAAAGATAAATATGTACTGATTGAAAAAAATAAACAGGCGGGGTAAATAGATATGAATAGACTGAGACATAGATTGATTAAATTATTTAAACGGCATGTCAATATGCCTAGTATTATTTTATACCTAGAAGTTAGGGAATCGCATACATTATACAGTTATATTTATATTTCTTGTTTAGTTGTTGCAAAGAGTTTTTTGTATACGGTTATATGATATCAAGTATTCTGATCTAATGCAAATAGTTTTCACACAGTTGTAAGGTTTCAAGTACTCTTATCTACTACTAATAATTTATATACAACGGTTTCAAGTAATCCCTTCAACTTAACAATTATTTGTTTGTGCACAGTTATAGGGTTTCAAGAAACTACTACTACTACTACTACTACTACTTTTCAGAACACTCACTGTAAATCGAACACACAATGGTGCAAAGTTTTTGATATGTCTTCAGTTCACAACTACTTAAATAAATGTATTGATATTTCTGTAACATAGTTTATACCAACACAAGAAATGCGAAGTAGGAAGGTTATGTTGCGCCAGGTATTCAAGTGAAGTCTGCCTTGTCATGAAAATGATATTATATTCTGACCTTTTACTCGAATGGAGAATACATAAAATTAATTGACATTTTAGTCAGTTAAGAATTATCATCATCATCATCATCAAGTCACGCTAACAGCGAAGAGTTCCTTGACTCTCCTTCTCATTATATGTCCTTGTTATCCATCGCTCCTGGCTGGTCCTCCAAACTGCATCCAGTGTTTGCACATATTCCATGAAAACGATAACCTGTCAATAGCAAGCAACACCTTCGCTCGGAGCATGTTGACATTACTTTCAGTAAATGAAATATGTGAGGTATGTGAACTTGTCTACTAATTTTAGAGGCTTACCACTTAAAGTGGAAATGGCTCCTTTTCGTTTAAAACCCATGAATTGGTAATCCAAGTTACCAAGCAGAGTCTCTTACACGTAGAATACTACTAAGATTAGATTAATCTGGCTCAAGGCACATGATGAGATTTGATCTCATTACAATTGTAATGATCTACGTGACTATCTCACTATCTCATTAGACCGGCACCTTCGGTGGTATAATGGTCAGAGAGCTAGTCTCTAAGTTCGATTCTGAGACCAAAGTAAGCTTAATAAATAGCAATCATTACCTATGACTTACAGTTAAATCACCAAAATTAAGCAACGACCAACCTGTGGTGACCACTCTTCCACCAAGATGTTGCACAAGTTCAATTTCTTCAAGCAGAGTAAAACTGGATTGAATTCAGAGTTTTCCTTCTCTTAGATTAGTTGCTTAAACAAGGCTAAAGAACATAGTCACTTCAATTATTTTCCCCTGCATCAGTGCGAAAGGAAACAACAACACCCTTGTCTAGGATTTGAACTCGGATTGACAATTCCATTTCTTACGACGATAACCGTGATGCTAAGCAGGCTTCCCAAGCAATTAGCAGGTACCGTAAGCAACTTGAGGCCTGTGTGCTATACTAAACGAGGCTGAGTAAATAAAGACAAATAGTTCTTGTATATTTTTGAGTGAGTGTAGATTTATGTTTGGATTTTTTCGCATACTCAGATATCATAGCGAGAATTTTATAAGCATTTTTTAAAGATTATTTTAATTTTTCAAATTGCATGGCCTTAACACAATTTTGTTCAGAAACATAAGAATCGCGTTAAAAGAAGGAATTATTTCCAAATCAGGCGTTTTTTTTTTAAATAATCAGACGACATGCAGTGTTTGTAGCAGACACATTGCTGACTAAGTCTTTGAGGAAACAATAAAAAACAAAAATCTGGAAATTAATTTTTTATTACATAAGAAATTCAATAAATAGAAAGAAAGAAGTAAAGAGAAGGGAATAAGAAAAAAATGAAAAGGTAAAAATAGTGTAGACAGTGGAAGGGGGAGAAAGAGAGGGACGTTAACTGTGCATTTCAGGGTGGTAGGGGGAAAAGAGTGGTAGGAAGATTGGGGTTTAGTTAATAAAAAATGGAGTCATATAGAATGAAAGAAAAACCCCACACCCTAAAGAAAAAAAACAATTTTTATATTTTTCATTTTTATTTTTTATTTTCTATTTTTTTTAAATTTTTGCTTTCTAAGCCAAAATAACATATTTGAAATTAACATTTGTGCATTATTAGTCAAACATTTTTTTTACTTTTAACGCTTAACGGTATAATTTTAATCATTTCCTAATCACAGAAAAAAAACCCACAGCCGGTGTTCATTGTACGTTATATAAAAAAAAATGAAAGAAAAAAGAATGCAAAAATAGCGGTTTAATAAATCTCACGAAAACATACATACCTTCATACATTTATACACACATATACATATCATGCGTAAATATGGCGAGTTATGAAATATCAAAAATACTGTGCCCCTTTATATATATATATATATATATATAATGCACACACACAATCATGATTAAAATCTCAACCTAAAAACCTTTTCAATCAGTATATTCTTTAAAGTGCTCTATGTCCAACGATATTTTTCAAGTATAAAATTGGTTAATAAAACATGATAAAAAGTCACGACTCACGTAAAAAGTATTCAACACGTTTGACATTTACACTTTTGGGGAATATGTATGTATGTATGGAGTGAGAAATTAAAAATCTTACAATCGATTTTTCCTTTCAGTTGTTTATTTCTTCGACAATTTGACCACTTCTCACACATACTGAATTTCAAGAATAAACACGTTGGTTCTTATGAAACGACATAGCTGACACAAAGATATAGTAATTTACGAAGCTCTTTGCTTCGATGTGGCACAAGGCCAAGTTGACAAAGATATAAATGCTCGAATGAGCGTACGCATGATGCATATCAATTATTGCATTCTCTGGGTACATTGCTACTCCATGCCTAATATTGAAACATAAAGTTTATGAGCGCTTAATTTCTAACCTCAACTCTTACCCTTAGAATTGAATCTTTTTTCAAGTTCATTGCTCTTCACGCTGTGTAATAGTTAGCAGACCATCATTAGTGAATTCGATTCTCACACGGTACCTCGTACATCTGTGCCTCAACTAGCAGTGCCAAATATTGTGTTTGCTCTACGTCTGTTTTTGACGCCCACAAATTCTATTGCAACTGAAACTCATTAAGATAGACTTTGACCAAATTATTTGTAACTGCAAAAGCCCGAAAGGTTAAACTATGATACGGTTTGTTCAGTTCAATTTTGAATTTTTTGTTTTTCAATTACTAATCAACGCCATTCGGAGTATTTCATTTATATTTTTCCCCCCAAAAAAGAAGCGCCATTATGATTACGAGCCCAGGGCCGCACTTTGCCTCGGTACGACCCTGGTAAGAATTAATATTCTTTGTCACCTTTCTGGAGAAAGAGAAGGATGCAGCCTTTTGTCTATTTCTCTATTGTGTTTTGTTTATAGACCATGATGCATGATCAAAGAATAAGTCGTCAAATTTTCTTGTCTACCAAACTTTAGAAGGTATTTAGTCAAGGACTGCAGCTTCTCTGCTTTTAATTTTTTTTTCGGTACTACGTCAAGTTCTTCCTCCGTAAACTGACCTAGTTTGATGTCTAGCTGGTTATTAATCTTTTTTTGATAGGTTTATCAGTGACTTCTGGTGAATTTCCAATCAGATTCTTGAAATGTTCTTTCCACTTGTGAAGTTTTTCTTCTTTGGTTTTGGCTCTTGAGGTGCTTTTCCTTCCACTCATATCCTTTACTGTTTGCCTTTTCTGAATACATATAATTTCCAATATTTAGGAAGGGTAGAAGGAAAAACAGTTTAAGTTGTACTTATCTTTGCGAAGGCTAATTCTCAGGTTCCTTTCTTTTACGGGCGAGCGGCATTCTCTAGAATCTGACTGAAGGCGCCGTTCTGCTATCTTCTGTCCAAAGATTCTGTTCTACTCTTTCCCGGAGCTTGGCTAAATTGGCGTCCATCTCTTGCCAATGTCTGTCCAGAACTAAAGATTCTTTTCGCGGGCGAGGGAACCCGGAGTTTTGGGCTATAAATCAGCACATCTTTTCACGCCGACTTCTGTCCTAAAACTCAAGATTATTTTCCAAATTTCCTCTGACGAAAAGGTATCATTTTGGCGCTAAAGGATATGGCCAATCATTTGGCCCTTTTTTTTTACCTCCTCTATTTCTTCCGGTCGTGCTACTGCAATGGCCTACATTCCCTTCTCTGTCCAACCGATTATAGGTCATGGAATGTTGGTAGCTTTCTACCTTCATTCTGACTGCTATAGCGGTCAGTCCTTGGGGCTTGTTTGTTCAAACACAGAAGGATAGGGAAATTAATCTTACTTTTCCTCTCTCGGTGGCATGCCACGTCACACCTGGTTTTAATAATTCCAGTTGGTTTAGAATCTTTTCTAAAAGTTTAGAATTCTCACAGCTTCTCAACCCCCATAGTAGTTTAGAAGAAAACAAAAACAAAAAACAAAAACAACAAAAAAACAAACAAAAAAAAACAAAACAGCCTAAGTAAAAGTGCCAATGTCCCCGCCAAATGACGAAATGTTCCCCTCCACAAGTAGTAGACCTTCCCAAAATTATATTTAAATTTATTAGTAACTAAACTGTAGAGCTGAACTGAAGAGATGAAGAACTAGCTTGTGCCACCAGAAAATTAAAGGTTCAATACTGGTTAGTATAATGTCTTTAAGTCTTACTAATTTAAAATGCCGAAAATTTTACAAAATTGTATGCTGTTTTATTCTTTGTAAAATGCCGCTTGAACCATGTGTTTTAAATGTAAAGACATTTTTACCGTAAATCCAAATTGAATATATGACTCTGGTCTAATGTGTTAGTATACACGGCAAAAGGTTTAGAATCTTTTCTAAAAGCTTAGACTTCTCACAGCTTCTCCACCCCCATAGTAGTTTAGAAGAAAACAACCCCCCCAAAAAAGAATAAAAAAAACAAAAACAAAACAGCCTAAGTAAAAGTTCCAATGCTACAAAAAAAACATATGTTAGGACCAATATCAGAAGACAGGTGAAAATATACCCCAAAACTCTTATAAATATACATTAGTCTTGGACTTTATCTAAGTTAAAACTTAAGGGAAAAGAAGGCCCACCTTTTTTTTTCGTACACATGGGAAGCAGTATGATGGACGTAAAGGTATGCGAATAAAACCTTTGACGGCCATATGCAATGCCTAACCTTGTCCTGGACGTGTGAGTCTTGCGGCTTAACGCTCAGGATCGTCAGTTCGATCGGGGAACTACTGCTGCTCATCTATAAGAGTGGCTTCTATAGATGAGAATAAAAACAGCCATTGAAAGATAACCATGACCCACACTCAAACCACATACATAAACCGCGTCGCTCTTCGTGCGGGTAAAAAAGGGACGCGTCCTGCTGAGGTTGAAGCCCTGGCTTCAGTGTTCGAAAAATCAGCAACAGAGCTCAAACAACAAAAACTACTAAAATGCAAACAAACAATACAAATTGCGACATTTAACGTTAGAACCTTAAATAGAATAGGTCAACTACCGGAGCTGACTGCATCGGCCGTAGAACATAGGATAGACATAATATGCATACAAGAACACAGATACACGCACACCGAAGATATCAAGTATCACGAAACAGGCAATGGATGGACGCTAGCCACTGTATCAGCATGGAAAGTCTCTGTCAATACCACGGTAGGAGGTGTAGGGATGCTTATAGGACCAAGAGCGTTAAAAACACTTAATAGCATTGAGAGAATACAACCTAGGATGACGGCAGCTACGTTTAATGGCAACCCCAGAGCAACAATCATCTCCTGCTATGGCCCTACCAATGTTAGTGAAGAAACTGAACAAGTCACCTTATACGATGAGCTATCCTCTCTAGTGCGTAATATTCCAAAACACAACGTGCTAGTCATTGGCGGAGATATGAATGCCCAAATCGGGAAAAACGGAAACAAAAAATACAGCCTACACAACACGTCAAATAGGAATGGACAACATCTAACTGATTTCATGATAGAAAATAGATTAACATGCCTCAATACAAACTATCAAAAAAGGGAGGGAAAATTATGGACCTATACATACGCGAACAATAGTAAAGCACAGATAGACAACGTCTTTAAAACGAAGAAATGGAAAAATAGCGCAATGAATTGCGAGGCGTACTCCTCTTTCGAAGGTATGTCCTCCGATCACCGAATATTCACAGCAAAAATTGGGGTGTCCTCGTGGTGTAATGGTTAAAGCGATGGACTACGGAATCGTAGTACGCGAGTTCGTACTCCAGTCGCGCTATTACGTTCACTTTCGGGCAAATACCCTTGGGAAAGGTATGAACCCCCTTACCCTCCCAGCTATTGGTTAAATAGTACCACTACTGTTCCTCTAGGTGAATGGCTCTGGCATTAAATAACCTAAAAAGAGTTGATATGCCATTAAACAAAGAAACCAAACCAAACCAAATCACAGCAAAAATACGACTAAGCCTACGAAAAAACACCATACGAACAGCGACCACCAAACACTATGACAGGGCCCTTCTCAACAACAGAGATATAAGAGATAAATATGTATTAGAATTAAGAAACAGATTTGAGACACTACAAGAGAAGACAAAAAAAAAGGTACACCAAATGACGAATATGAAAATTTCGTCAATGCACACCTCAAGGCGGCAGCGAAGTGTATTCCAACAAAACCAAGAACTAAATATAGAGTGCCATGGGAAACGGTAGCGGTTAAAGAAAAACGAGCACACATGAAAACTGCCTCCAAAAGCTATCGGAAGAACCCAACAAACACAAATACCGGAAAACTAAAAAAGGCACAATATCAATTAGCAGGCATATATCTAAAAGAACAGACAGAATACATACAAAATCAAATTGATAAGATTAGAGACTCAGCCTGGCAAACAATAAACGAATGGAGTAGAAGGAAGAGCACAGCCAAGGCAAAATTGAAAGCTGCAAACCAACAAGAAAGAATAAAACTGTGAAAACAGCATTTCGAAAACCTACTAGGAAACCCACCGAAGGTTACGCATGAACCAATCACCAGAATTATTTGTAAGCAATTGGACATTAAACTAGGACTGTTCACTCAAGAAGAACTCAACTCGGTTCTTAGAAAAATTAAAAATAGGAAAGCTGCAGGGCTTGACAAGATTCCCCCAGAAGTATGGAAGACCAGACAATTCGACGACATACTGTTCCGACACTTCAACACAGTCTATAATCAAAATCCGATAGACAGATGGATGAGGGGATGTATCGTCCCCTTCCCTGAAAAGGGTGACCTCGGATTAGCTAAGAATTATCGAGGTATAACACTTATATCCATAGCAGCCAAAATTTACAATGCCCTACTACGAAACCGCATAGAACCCAAAATCGACGACATCCTTAGGAAAAACCAAAATGGCTTCCGAAGAAATAGACCCACGACCTCACAAATATTGACCATCCATAGAATCCTTGAAGGCGAACGGGCAAAAAACGTACAGGCGACATTACTATTACCAAGGCCTTCGATTCCATTCACAGAGGGAAGATGGAACAAATCCAACAAGCAAACGGCCAACCAAAAGAAACCGTAGCCGCAATAACGATTCTCTACAAAAACACCAAAGTGAAAGTACGTTCACCGGATGGGGATAGAATACTTCGACATTGTAGCAGGAGTACTGCAAGGGGACACGCTAGCCCCATACCTCTTTATCATCAGCCTAGACTACGTGCTTAGAACATCGATTGATAAAATGAAAGAAAACAGTTTCAAGCTAAGGAAAGAAGCAGAAGGTACCCCGCACAAACAATTACGGACGTGGGCTACGCCGATGACATAGCACTTCTGGCAAATGCACCCAACCAAGCCGAAACCCTGCTACATAGTTTGGAACGAGCCGCCGAAGCATTGGCCTCCATGTCAATACACACAAAACTGAATATATGTACTATAATCAAACAGGCAACATTTCCACACTAGGCGGAAGCTCTCTGAAACTGGTAGACAAGTTCACCTACCTAGGAAGCAGTGTCTGATAAACTGAAAAAGACATCGACACACGGCTAACGAAGGCATGGACAGCTATCAATAGGCTATCGATCATATGGAAATCAGACCTGACCGATAAAATGAAACGCAGTTTCTTCCAGGCAGCGGCTGTATCGATACTGCTGTGTGGATGCACTATTTGAACGCTAACTAAACTGGAGAAGAAGCTAGACGGCAATTACGTAAGAATGTTGCGAGCAATATTGAACAAGTCCTGGCGGCAACACCCCACAAGGCACTAACTATACGGCCACCTACCTCCCATCACGAAAACTATCCAAGTTAGACGAACCAGACATGCAGGACACTGCTGGAGAAGCAGGGACGAGCTCATAAGTGATGTACTCCTATGGACCCCCACATATGGCCGAGCAAAAGCAGGACGACCAGCTCGAACATACATACAGCAGCTATGTGAGGATACGGGATGTAGCCCTGAAAACCTGCAAGAGGCGATGAACGATAGGGAGGAGTGGCGAGAGAGGGTCAGGGATATCTGTGCTAGCGGCATGACATGATGATGATGATGATGATGATGATGATTGAAATAGAATTTTTGTTTTGCCCTCTGTCTGTCTCTTTCTTTGAGGCTCACACTTATGTTACTATTTTTATTAGCTCTTGGAGGTTATTTCTTAATGTTCTCCCCTTCAACATTTCTGATGGCAATAATCAATATTCATCTGGAATAGTTCGATAGATTAGTAATCCTAACGACGAGTCTTTGCATTTCTTTAGTATGTTTTTTTAAAGTTTTCATAATTTTCCCCCAGATTGTGGGTATTGGGGTGATGAAGTTGTTCTTTTGAAGACCCAGCTGCTGTGAATTGTATATATTCTGCTGATGCAAAGCATGGTCCATTGTCTGAGAATACTTCTTTAGCTAAACGAAATCGGCTGAAGCTATGTTGCATCGCTGTAATTACTGCTTCACTTGTTGGATTTGGTATCTTATATAGATCTGGGGAGTTTGAGTGACTATCCGCTATTACGGGGGAGGGTGTCCTCGTAGTGTAATGCTTAAAGCGATGGACTGCGGAATCGTAGTAAGCAAGTTCGAACTCTAGTCGCGCTATTACGTTCACTTTCGAACAAATACTCTTGGGAAAGGTATGAACCCCTTATCCTCCTAGTTAAATAGTACCACTACTGTTCTTCTAATACGATGGCTTTAGCATTAAATAGCCCACGATGGTTGATATTCCATTAAACAAAAACAAACTTGTCTCGGCGTTGGCATTTCTCTTGACCTTGATGGCTTCCATGTATCTTTTCCAGGATTTTTGTTTTTAATTGTACTGGGATTATGACGCGTTCTCCTTTCAGTACGACGTTGTGGAACAGCAACAACTCCGTTCTGTGGTTGAAGTAGGGGTTTTACTTCATTTTTACAGCTTTTAATTGTTTCTTGTAAGCCATGAGTGATGAATTTTTTTAGTATTTGCATCGTTGGGTCGGGTATTGTCATTTGCTTTATTTCGTTTATTTATTTATTTTCTTTTGTCAGCAATCCTTGTAAATAACTCTTTAAAAGCAGATAGTATATTGTTTTTGTCGTGATTTTGGATAAAGTTTACTCGCTTAATTACGTTCAACTTTTTACAAGTGTCTTTCCCTAATTTGGTCTGAACTTTTCTCGGAGTAACAATGAAGCACAGTTCGTGTAACTTACCTTTTCTGTTGATAGCGGTATATATCTTTCGTGTAATTGGTATTATATCGCCAGTGTAAGAAGTCATTTTTATTTTTGTCGGCTTTATCTCCGGTTCCCTTTTTAACTTGAAATTCGGCAGTATGTTCACATCGCTACCGGTATTAAGTTTCAACGGCACTGTTAACCTCTCTAACGACAGGTTGACCACACACTGAGAATCATTAGGTACGGTAGCAATACACACTTGCTTCACTGTGTCGACAACAAATGGATTGTAGTAGTCGCTTTCATGGATTTTTTTTACGTAGCTTATTGGTCATTTATATATTGGACTTTTTTCTCGGCACATGTTTTTTAAATGTCCTACATCTATGTGGTTATGGCAACATCTCCCGCATTCATTTTTATCTCGACGCGCATTCTCTTGGTTGTGCACATTCTATTTATGTGAGTTTACTTCTCTATGCCTTACATGGTGTACAGCTAGGTCTTCTTTGTCTTGTGTGCATGTTTTTGTAATTTCGTCATTTTTACATATTCTATATAGAGCATATTTTACATAGTCTGACTTTAGCGTTCTTTCTGACACCGAGGTACAATTCAAATTCCTGAAACTATGTCCTAAAGTTTTCTTCTGTATTGCTGGTCCAGATCATTTGCTTTGGCGGTTGTAATATGTTCATGCTTGTTCTTCACTTCTGATACCATGTAATATATTGCGACGAGGCCTGCATTAAGAACAAGTGTGATAGTCCGTGTACATTCACGTTTATTTACAGAGCTGTACAAAAGATGTGTTTACTTACTAAAGTCTTGAGAAGAAAGGGAGTGAACCTTAGTTCCTATCTTTGGTGGTGACATCAAGAGTAATAACTTGTTATGACAATATCACAGGAAGAACAGGGCCTGTTAACATCAAAACACATACAAAATATTTATGCCTAAAATAGCCAAGCTTTTAAATTCCTACGAGGTAAAAGATTTTTTTTCTTATGTTTAGGTTTTACTCGCTAGCTATTTTATATCTATTTTGAATATTTTGGGGGTTAACAGTTTTCATTTTCATTAGAGACACGAGTTATATATATATATATATATCAGTGAGTGACATGACATAGAAAAGAAGAGGAATGCGTCCTTATTTGTCGAATAGTTTTTTGTCTATCAATGCAAATAAAAAGTATTCATTTTTTTTTGTTTTTCTTTCTTTCTTTATTGCTTTTTAGTTTACATTTAAAATAAAATATAAAAATTTGTAAACCTGTTCAAGTGAAAGGTTTAAATCATTTTTATGATTTTTTTTCTCTATTAAATTTTTATTTTTTACAGTTAGTGCTCAATTACAGAACAATTTTTGAAATAATTTTCGAAAAAGCAGCAGTTTTAATTCAAATGTTTATTTGCTCTCTAAAAATTTAACGACAAAAGATTAAAAAAATTCACGTATTACAATATTGTTTTATTTTTAGGTGTTTTTTTTTCTCTACATTCAAAATATTATTTTAAAATATATAACCCTGAACTCTTGAATAGTTTGATATATTATTATTTTTTAAAGACTTTTTTTTAGATTAGATTTGATAAAATTTAACTTCAGTTATTAATTTCCTGTTGAGTTGCAGGGATAAAAATGTATTCGTTTAATTTTTTTTTTACCCTATGAAAATGTAAAAATAACAAGAAGCTTAGAATGTGTTTCGTATTTCTCGGTGGAAAATTTTGCATATTAATTCAAATGAAAAGTATTAGCTCATTCTATAAACAGATTATTTCTTTTTTTAAGATTAAAAATTATTATATTCTGTTCTCAGAAATATGAAAAATATTCGTTTAAAAATCTGTTTTTGAGTTAACAATAAACAATACTTTTGTATAATTTTGATTATTTTTTTCTTTTTTACACTCATTAAATGTAATCTGTCGGTAGGGCCCATAAAAAGAAGATAAGAATAAAAATGTGTCCTTACCAGAAAAAAAAATCCAAGAACTAAAAATATAGAAGTTTTCTGGTTACGATTTTATTTTTTGTTTTAGATTAAAAATAGTATTTTTATAAAGGGTACCTCTTGTTTGAAGCATTTTCTAGACTATTTTTAGTTTTTTCATAAAATAAGATTATTGTTTTTAATTTAGTACTTATATGAACTAAATAAAAAACAGTAATTTTCGAAAAAGCATTAAATTCAAATTTTACAAACGGGATCATTCAATCAGCAAAAATCAAAAATTAAATTTTGAATTTTCCTTATTATAAACATATTAAAGTGTTTGTAAGATTACAAGGCTCAATGAAATATCT
Organism: Sepioteuthis lessoniana; assembly: GCA_963585895.1. Lineage (NCBI taxonomy): Eukaryota > Metazoa > Mollusca > Cephalopoda > Myopsida > Loliginidae > Sepioteuthis > Sepioteuthis lessoniana. The sequence continues at coordinate 46,302,549 of OY757909.1, forward strand.
TTTCTGAGTTATAAGTCGACTTGTGCATATCAAAACAGACGCGACTGCTTTATATATATATATATATATATATATATATACTTTCTTTAAAGAAAAAACTTCTTTTTGATGGTAGATGTAGCCTGTGCTTAGAAGAAAAAATACAAATAATGATGTATCCAGTGCCTGAAAAGTTATTAAATAAGAGATATGAATTAATACCAAGACTAAATTTAAACAATATCCTAAAAAAAATTTGTCTAAAAAAAAAAAACATAGAAATAAATTGAGAAATAAGGTAAATGAACTAAAATAAGATAAAACAAAAATAAAGAAAAGGAAAAAACGTATCCAATATACGTACACGAAAAAAATAGATAACTGAGGAAATAGACTCGAAATTAATATAAGTATTAATATTTCCCTTACAAAAAATTTATTATATAAACAAAACACAAAAAAAGTTAATTATCAAACTTAACAAAAAAAGAAAATAAATAAAATAAATAAAAAAGTTAGATTACCATAATTCCAACCGACGGTAAAATTAGAAAAATAAAAATAAATAAAATAAGCAAATCAAAAACGGAAGTTTAAAAAGAACGAGGAGATAACTCTTCACTCTTCTCCCCCCCCCCAGTGTGTATTCTGATTTATTTTATCCATAAGATCTGAAGAAGTCCTGTTATATTTTTCTTCGTGTTTTTGGTTTACATCAGAAACATAAAACAGGATGGAAATAAATTTATAATCCTAAAGTAACCGGTCTTTGTTTTTTTTTTTCTTTAAAGAAAGTATTGCTCTCTACCAGGAAAATTTAGATGTTCAGCTTTTGAATGATTTTCTTGTCCTGAAGGAATTGTCCTGAAGGAATTACTCCCAACTCTGGTTTAACTGGACCGAATAATACTAATATATATATATATATATATATATATATATAATTGTAAACGATTTCATTCTAGGAATGAATTACTCTTAGTGGTTCGCCAAGTCAGTAGGTCTTACAATCTGCTGACTGTATAACTTGCAGAGGAGTAAGAGCCCTACAAAAGGTGTTTCCTGGGTATGACATTGTAGTCGGTGGTGAAGCTCCATTACACGCGGGTACTACCACCCCGGGTAGTGGAAACCAGAGAGTAATGACAATGTAGGAGTACTTCACACTCCCCAGAACTCCAGAAATGGAGCCTCAGATGCAATTTAGTGTCATACCCAGGGCTTACCTCTCTAGAATAGTGTAAGTTTCTGTCATTTGCTCCTTTTTTTAATTGAAGTGTTAGAATTTAGTCCCCCAAATTATATATCGTCGATCCGCTAAAGTTCACTATATTATTGGTTGATGAGGAGGGGCCGAAGTGAGTAACTGACTTGAAGTTAGTTGAAGATGTGTTTATACGGGATGTTTTTCGTTTCCATTTCTATCTGAGTGTCTTTTGATATTATGTCTTTAAAGTCTTCACCTGTCCACCATCACTGTTAATACATTATGAGTTCTGTTATTCTAATAAAAACACACCCATAGATATATTTACATCTTTTTAATCCACCATGGGAGATTCCAAGAATGTATCGATAGTGATGGTGGACATGTGAAGACTTTGAAATATTTTCATATAGGCACTTTCATCAAGGTGTTAATATTTCCTTTTTAAGCACACACACACACACACACACACACACACACACACACACACACACATATATATATATATATATATATATAGTTTGCATTGAATCTCAAAACGCCTCCAAACCTCAACATTTTTACAATGCACAAAAATGTAGAGCAATATGACAATATATCAACAATTATCTAAAAATGTAAAATAGGTTATTAACTTCACGTCTTCGATCATCCGGTGAACTAGTAATATAAATGTTTAACATATTCGATACTATAAACATGGATGTATGTATTATATATATAATATTTTGTACATTGTCGCAGACATTTTCTCAGCGGGATATTCTGGACAACTGCCGAATGTTTAATAAAATCATACTAGGCAAAACTTTAAAAAGTTTCTGAAACATTGAAATATTTACAAAAGATCAGTCATTTTAACTTAATATTTATTGCATAATCAAAATAGCGATTTAACCATTTTGCTTATTTGATAAGTTATTAAAAGCGTCGATATTCCCAAGACCCAAAGAACAACAACTGCTGTTAATTTAACAAGGTGATCTGGGTTGTCTCCCTTGAACCAAGCTCTCTGATGTCGCTGTTGAAATAAAAGTCTGGTATGTTTCAAACAAATCGGTTTTTTTTTATTGATCAGGATTGTTTGATGAGAAATACTGAACAAACGATGAATTGAAAGGAAGAAGAGAATTTCATTATTAAGGAAAAGCAGTTCTAATTTATTTTTCTTATGACATTTAACTGATTCTATAGATGATGGAACCGAGACCTATAGTCCGAGTGATTCATTGAACTGCCCTTGTAAAGTAAGTAAAGTTGGCGACCTTTGTCGAGGGTGACCCGAAGGCTCCCTTTTCAATAGCTACTACATTGAGGTATAGAGGAGGGCACTACTCCTTTCCCTGGATTGCTCCACTTTACTCTTGATCCTCACCTTATAATGCTGAGTGCTAAGCAAGGCGGCATCAAGTACCATTTTTGAGTCTTTGGTATGACGCGACCTGGGATTGAACCCCGGTCTCCTGGACCATTGGTGAACACTCAACTACATTTTTTTCCGTATAAAACCTTCTTTCATTACTTTCACTAGTTTAGTAAATATCTCTTTCACCTTTCAAGTTACTTAATGATAGTGACAAAAGTTCGGGGAATGTAGATGTGCGATTCCGAATTGAATTTTGTATGGATTTTGGCTGTTGCTTTCTATGAGCAGTATCTTCGCATTTAATTTTTTAAAACAGTTTCTTTCGTAATTTTATTTCAAATAAGAAGACGAAATTTACAGTCAGTAATTTTTTTCTTGATTTATTTCCTAGAACTTTTGGATAGCCCTTCCTGATCCAGTTTGTCCTACATTTTGCCCATAGTTGTGGGCGGGAAAGAACAGATGAATTCATACCTTTCCCAAAGGCATAAGTAACAAACTTATACACCAACAGTCTTGTCCAGGATTCGAACGCGGGTCATCGAGTCCATCTTCTACAATGATAATCGCTACATCAAAAGTTCTTAAAAGTCCATGCTGTTCCTAACGAGTCACCCATCTAAGTACTGAATAGGCTCATTGCTGCTTAACTTCAACACCACTGACGGGATATCAGAAATCTGTAACAGTTGTTAAATATATATATAAGCATAAACTTACCTTGTTAATCTAACAAACGTAAAAAACATAAAGAATGTTTAATGTAATCCATTTTAAGAAAATGAACCAAGAAAATGTGGTTTATTTTCTTAACAGTCCGGTGTTTAACATTGTGTTCTTTGGGGGATGTAAATAAACATTGAAATATCACTAAACTCACCCATCATTCTTGTTTGTTTTGAAGGCATTTAGAACTTAAAAATCGAAATTCCTTAAATTGCCTTTCTCGTATAAAATTGTATAGATATTGACGACCTATGAACTCGCTAAATGTGATATTGATGCTAAAAGAGTGATGATTGGATTGATTGTCGGGTGCCCACGGAGACCCTCAAAGGTTTTGGCAAAGGAATATGAGCAAATTTTGGTTCCAACATTGGAAAACTTGTTTTTTGCTGGGCACTCTACGTTGCGTCACATGTCAACAGCGTAAGATATAGTGACATGCATAAGTATTGGATACATGTTATTTTCTGTTATAACTCTAGTTTAGGTTCGCCATTTTGCCTGATATTTAGTAAGTAATATCTCGTAAAGTTTTAGTTGTATGAGGAAGGAAAATTAAAAACTCATGGTTGAATCCTTTTTTTTTAATCAAAATTAAAAATTACCCTATGCAAAAGTATTGGATACATAACAATTTTTTCAAATTTCCAATCGAAAATTTGCATTTCAAAAGACTTTAAATATCCAAATTTTCGATAGTATTGGAATGTTATCTCTGACCAATCAGAGAAGAACACAAATTTTTACCAGATAGTGCTATTAATCATCTGATTCTTTGATGTGCATTTTGCAATTCAAGGATTTAAAATGGCAAAAACTAAAGAATTATCCAGAGATATGTGAGATAGAATCATTGGACGTCACAAAGGAGGACAAGGTTACCGAAAAATTAGCAAAGAAATGAATCTAGCTCTAAGTACAGTAGGAAATATCATCAGAAAGTATAAGAAGTATGGCGATGGTGCAGCAAACCTTCCAAGAAATGGAAAACCGAGAAAAATAAATGAGCGTACTTCAAGGTCTATTAGCAGAAATGTGCAAATAAACCCCTTCATTACTCGTTCTGAAATTAAAACTGATCTTGAGGGTGCTGGAATTAATGTAAGGATACCATTAGCAGAGCTCTATATCAGTATTTCATTCAAGATCACCTAGAAAAGTGCCTTTACTGAAAACCAAACATATCAAAGACCGATTAAAGTTTGTCGAATCTTATGAAAAGAAAGGTATGCAGTTTTAGGAAAAGGTAATCTGGTCGGATGAAACGGAAGTTGAACTATTCGGAAGGAACACAGCGACAAGTATTTGGGGAAAAAATGGCACTGCCTTCAAGAAGCACAATACCATCCCCACAGTTAAGTTTGGGGTGGTTCCATTATGAAATGGGGATGCTTTTCATCCACGGGAACTGGTAAGTTACAAGTTATCCATAGTAGAATGAATGGTAACATGTACAGGGAAATTCTAAAGAAGAACCTTCAGAAATCTGCAACTTCTTTAGGACATGGTCGGAATTTCATGATTCAAAATGACAATGATCCCAAACATACCACTAAACTTACAAAGAAATGGTTTGAAAATAATGGTATTAGTACTCTCAATTGATCAAGTCAGTCTCCTGACTTGAATCCAATTGAGAATTTGAAGGTTAAAATTCATAAACGGAATCCACAAAATATCAAGCAATTAGAGGAATTATGCAAGGAAGAATGGGGTAAAGCAACGCTGGATCAGTGTGGAAAACTTGTGGTCAACTATAGAAAGCGACTGGAAGTAGTGAAACAAAACAGAGGCTACGCAACAAAATATTAAATTGATGTATCCAATACTTTTGCATAGGGTAATTTTGAACTTCGATAAAAAAAAAAAATGAATTCAACCATGAGTTTTTAATTTTCCTTCCACATACAACTAAAAACAACTTTACGGAATATTACTTACCAAATATCAGGCAAAATGGCGAACATAAACTAGAGTTATAACAGAAAATAACATGCAGGATCGTTGAAGATCGAATTCACTTCTTACTGACAAATAGTCAAATAAACTTTTACTTAATTCAACTTTGCCTGGAACGAGACAGAAATAGTGAAGGAATTAGTTAGTATTGCACTTACTAGTAATTGCTTGCGAGACTAATTTTGTAATCAATCTATGACAGGTATATAAAACCCTGGTTATGACACTAAACTACATCTAACAGAGAGGCTCCTGTCCTGGAACTGAGGAGTGTGGATGACCCCTTAATTGCCATTACTTCTTGGCTCACTCTGATCTGGAGTAGTTGCACCTTTTAGGGTCCCACCTATAGGTCAACAAGATATATTAAAAAATTAATCGTATTCGATCAGTCAATGTGCAAAAATAAAATAAAAATCTAAGAAACAACTACACAATCAATATAAATATGAACGCACATTGAACGTGATTCCTTAACCACTTGGCGTAATATAACCCTAGATGGGCTGACATTCCATCAAGATCAATCTTTCAATTGAACCTTAATCCAGTCTTACTCAAGGCCACTATAGTGAAGCACTTAGAACTGAACTTACTAACTAAGGGCACTTTCCGATGTTAACAAGTTAGGCTAGTCGATTATTATTAATGAGTTCGATTCCAACAAAGAACCCTATACTTCTGGCCTTGTGCAATACATGTTAGTTATAGTTTGTGAATCAAGATTGTTAATCACGAAAGACATACAGATTAGTTTTTATTATACGGCTTTATTGTGCTTTAAATAACATTTTCTCTTTTATTTCAATCTCAGATTCTCGTCTTTTCATTTCATGTCGGTAATGGTTAGTTTCTGCGGCCATCTTAATCGATATTAGACGTGCATGAAAATTTATCTTAAGCTGAAACCATGTGAGTTGTCATCGTTTATTGATGTGGGAGTATAGCAACAACACAGAATAGCTGCAATATGTGAATAATTGCAGAGATCCCGTTGAAGTCTGCAGCTCATTCCAAGGCGGCTAAAAATTACAACTATTGTTTTATACAAAATTAGATTATATTCAGTTTCTGTGGATTATTATTATTATTATTATTATTATTATTATTATTATTATTATTATCTTCTTCGCAATTTAAATTTTTGACTCTAGTTTTAACGTGTAAATTTTCAGTGCAGTCTGAGTGATATCAAGTCTCCTCAGGTTTCCAGAACTCTTCTAAGTATTCTAGCTGATCTTAACAGTGTTGTGGTCTGAATACCCTTATTCTTCCTCTAATCTCCAATTCCCTCAGTGTCTTTTCTAAGTTTTTTGGGACCGTTTCAAGGACACCAACTATAATTGGTGTCATTGTAACTTTTATGTTTCACAGCCTTCTCAGCTCTCAGGCAAGATCCAAGTATTTGTCGCTTTTTTCGTTTTCGCTTTATTTGTGCTCAGTGGTTCGCTGAAACGGCAAAATCTACTTGGTAACCAGTTCTTTTCTTTTTAATTAATTCTCAGTTTGGGATTCTTGACCGAAATTGGATGATTCGTTTTGTATCTTAAAGTCGGAAGAATTTTCTAGGTCTCATTTTTTAAGATAAAATCTGGTTTGTTCACATACCATTTGTCAGTCAAGTGAAATCCTTTTTAGGGGCCTTTCTAGATAAGAGTTTTCTTTCCATCTCTGCTTTTTCTAAGCATCTATTCATTTTGATTACTAATCTTTCATGGATGGAGGTGAATTTTTTAAATCAGAATCCATCTATGCCATTATGGCCAGGAGTTTTCCAATCTGGTATTTTTTGACTGTTGCTCTGAGTGAATCGAGGTGTAGTTTTGCCTTTGGGTCTTCTTCCAGTCCTTGCAACTTTTTTTCAATGTTGTTTATCCATTCAGCTCTTCTGTTATGATCTCTATGTTCCTATATTTTGCTCCAAAATTGTTTTGCTTCCCTTGCATTTGGTTGTGGGCATGTCTTCGTACCTTTTCCCCTACTAGCTGGTAGAATTTTTCGATGTTTTGGAATGTCCTCTTTTTTCTGTATTGTTTGATCCTCTACCGGTATCTTTTTAGTCTTCTTTCTTTCACCAGTACCTTCTGATTTATTTCCTCGAGTTGTATAGTTTGTTCTTCTTCTTCTTATTATTATTATTTACTCAGAGTTTTTCACTAGAGATTGAGTGACAGCAAGTCTCCTTAAGTCTCTTGGACTCTTCTCGGTATTCTGGCCGTTTTCAATAATGCTGTTGTTTGGATGGTCTCCACTCGGCCGCCAACTTTCAAATCCTCCAGGCCCTTTAATAATCCTTTAGTTATTGTAACAAAAGCACCAATCACAATTGGTATAATTGTCACCATGTTCCATAGTTTTTTCAATTCTCTAGCAAGGTCAAGGTACTTATCTTTCTTTTCACATTCTTTCAGTTTTATTCTATGGTCAGCCGGGACAGCAAAGTCGACAATTTTTCATATTCTCTTTTATTATCATTATCATTATTATTATTATTATTATTATTATTATTATTATTATTATTATTATTATAAATTCTGGTCTTCTGGCTGAGATTAGGTGATCCGTGTGTATGTCAAAGTCTCATAGGAGTTTATATGTGTCATTTTCTAGGACAGGTGCTGGGTTGTGCATTTACCATTTGTTGGTGTGATCAAATTTAGATTTCTTGCACATTCCATTATTATTATTATTATTCAGCAGAAGCAGCAGCAACAGAATCCAGCGACTGAACTTTGATCATACTGACAAATGCACAGATCAGAATTTGTCGATTCGGCCTGAAGATCAGATTTACTTGAGATCAACAAGAAAAAAAAGTATCAACTAGTAGATGTCGCTGTTACAGCAGATCACGGAGTAAAAATAAAGGAAAGTGAGAAACTGAATAAAGATCTGGGACTGGTTAAAGAACTAATCATAGTTGCGGCCCTGAAACTGGAAGAACTGAAGATCAGGGATCATCCAGACCACAGCACGACTGACATCGCTTAGAAGAGTTATAGAGAGCTGACAGGACTTACTGTCACTCAGTCTTCTGGTAAAAAACACCAGTTACAATTACGATGAAAAATTCGCAAAGACAACATTAAGGAAACAAAAGGATACTGGTTCAAGTTTAAGACAAGTCGAACAAAAAAAAAAGAGAACTTTGCTTCTTGAAGGACATAGTCAAACAAAATTTGAAGTGACTTATCCTTTTCATGTCTGTATATTTTTGTATTTGTTTTTTTGTTTTTGTTTTTCTGCTATTATAATTTTACTTTCTTTGAAATAAAATATATAAGAAAGATATATATATAAAGAAAAGAAAAAAACATAACCACGCGTCATATATGTTTGTCCAGTTCGGAATTCTTCACGTTTTCATTTATATCACATCGCCATCTCGACCCTTGACACATCCGCATTCGTCCGTGTCTCGAAAACTAAACCTCTACGTAAGCTTTATACCTGGCTAGTTATATGGGCTTTCAAAGCTATCATCAAAATATAACTAGTTACGGAGAATATATAGAGCTTGGGTGGTATGGTACTATCGTCAGTGACTCTCCCTGACGTTCCAGGATAATGTAACCTCGGAACAAACATATAGTAACCGTCACAATAGAAATACTTGATATCACATAACCATGTGCAAAAACTTTAAGAAACTGCACAAAAATATAAACATATAATATACGCTATTCATTATGCTGTAAAAATTAATCAATCAATTTTCTCATTTTTATCAATTGAAAATGGAAATAAAATTAAACCGTAATTTTCACAATGTTATCTTACTCTTTGGTGTGATAAAAATGTTTTTGAAAGTACAATCCGAGTTTTTATAGGATCAAATTGTAGATTTGTTTTCTTATATTAACGAAAGAGACCATTAACTTTCGATTAGTATATCATATAAAACCTTTAGCATAAGGAGATAAACTGAAGAGGTGAGAGAAAGGTTGAAACCCATTGATCTAAAGTGTTATTGGTTGTTGCATAGATAAAGGATTAATCAGAGTCTAATAATTGAACTGAGTCTAATAACTGAATCTGATTTGATTAAGTTCGGTCCAATTCAGAAGACATCATTGACACTGTCCATCGATGCTGATTATCAAACCCGCAGAAGTTTTCCACATTAATCAACAAACATATAACGGCATTAAATCGATCAGTTCTGGATATTTGGCTGAATGATGCGTTAGTTTTATGGAAAACTGACGTACATTAGTTGGTAAAGACATTTTATCATAAATCATATCGTTAGCCTAGAGAACCATTACAATTGTAGAGACATTGATCCTCACTTTGTGCTCGTACTTGTGGCGTATTGACCTTTTCCTCGCTATGTGAGATTAAATTCGAATTCCTATCGAACCATTACAATTGTAGTGACATCGAACTCCACTTAGTGCCCGCATTGGCGCTGTATAAATCTTTTCATCGCCATGTGTGATTATAGTCGAAAGTTGTGCTATTTGTAATGACAGTCGAATTTCAAACTACGTTCTTTTTTCTGGTTTGTATTTTCCACCTGTTATGGAATTTTACTTGGAAATTTCGTATTTAAAACCGAATTCGGCTCTTTTCACCTAATTTTATTTCATTTTCTAAATTCTAAATTTATATTCATTGGGATGAATGATATCACTTTGCACTTAATTTCTGGAAGAAAAACCCAAAAATGCGTGAAAATAGCGACAATGAAGTTGATTTTAATGACAGTTGCACAGATAAAGACGGTGCTGAGAATGTTGGAGTTCGTCTGAAGGAACGTCACTTAGGAGCTTTTCTTGAAATTGAAAAAAGTTATTTAACTAATGAAATAATAATATAAAAGTTCTATAATACGGACTGCTCGTTTTGAGAGGTTTGTAAAACATGCATGTCATCCAATGGAATGACAATGCACCAAAAGCGACTGTTCTTTTTTTTTCTTTTTGCACTGAAAGTTAAACTTTCGGCAGGAGTGATTCTGATTTCAACAAAGGATTTACGCAAGAACTATTCGCTGTGGCCAATGACCTTGCTTTACCAAGAAGACACATTGCTGCATTGAAAGGTTTGTCCAGGAATAACATTATCATCACACCTTCTGATAAAGGTGATGGTGTTGTTATTATGGATTCTACACATCATAACAACAAAGTAATGGAATTATTAAATGACAAAAAAGATACGAAAACATTTCTCTATAAACCATAACTAAAAATATAGACATTTTTAATAAGTCCTATTAAAAAAAGTAAACATTTGTCTTCATTAATTGATTATCATCCCCAAATCTCTAAAATTTAGGGTCTTACTAAAACTTATAAACCTGGGGTTTCTTTACAACCAATTATTTCTGGGATTGGATCTCCCCCTTCCCATAACATCACAAAATCTTTAGTAAAAATGTTATCCCCTCTTTTAGGCACGATTAGCAATTTGCACATCAAGAAATAATAAAAACACAGAAAACCTCTCTTGCAAGTCTCGACATAAAATCATCATATCCCAATATTCTTGTTAACAAAGATATCAAATATTTAGAAATTCACTTCAAGAAAATAAATGTTACATCACCTTCACTTATTAATAGAATAATTAAAATTTGTAAATTATACACGAAACATTGCTTTTTTTCATATCATGGCATTTTTCATAAACAAAAATCTGGTTTAGCCATAGCTTTGCCTCTTAGTGGGGTCCTGACATGCCTTTTCCTTGAATATCTCAAATCTAGTCCCTTTAAATTTATAATACCCAAAGATTTTAACTATTTCTGTTATATAGATAATATATTACTCATATATCCACGGAATAATTACGGATAGACAAAAGAATATAGAACCAATTAATTTAAACTTTTGATTTTATTTATGAACAAGAAAATAACAACACCTTACTTTGGACATTTTACAAATAAATATCAACAAAGTAGAATTTAAAGTTCTTCACAAATCCACTAATAAACATTTTTACAAACATCAAACACCAAAATAAAGAGGGAATAATCATAGGTTTTTATCTTAGAGCTTATAGGACTTTACACTCCTATAAATTATTTTGGGCGGTATGCCACTTGTTCCCACAAAGATGGCGGACGCTCACATATTCAGTCTCGGGAAACCATTGGCCAGGAGGACCGCGCGTAAATTCAAGTCCTGCGTTCGGAGCCACTTACAAGACGCGTATTTTCTATAAATACGTCGTTTTTAAACACCCTTGCTATCTTTTACCAAATTTCACAGCAGCAACATACTCCCTTCAGCGTGAATCAACAGGAGAGAAAAGCAACACCATGGATGGGCCTCGCAGACATTCATATACAATGACTATGAGACGCTTTCCAGTCTCTGAGAAACTGTCCGTTTCTAATCATAAAAAAAGGACATTTTAAACTTGTAATTCTTTTATAGCTTAGTTGTGTTACACACACACACACACACACACACACACACACACACACACACACACACACACACACACACACGAGCTCACACATATACACACACACTATTATTTTGTTAGTAGAGTTAGTAATATTTTTATGTATCAATGTAAGTTTTATTGTTGTAGAATATAAATTTGTTTTTGTTCGTCGCCTTGTTTTAAATGTTCTTTTTATCCGCGCCGTTTTACAACCTTTACTCGTTTCATTCGTTTCATATCTTTTACTCATTTGTTTCATATTCTTCACTCATTGGCTTCCTTCATTTACTACTTTATCCATGAGCCTATATTATGTCTATATTATGCCCTATTCCACCTTTATTCTAAACTAAACACTCTATATCAAACCTCAACATTAAACTTGTGGAGTAGCATAAATATCAAACCTTATTCTATATATACACAAATCAACTAAAAATTGTCGGGTACTAAAAACACTTTCACACACTCTACAAGTTCTTAGGGTTTTTTCAATGATGAATCTGACTATACAGAGAATTTCTTCACTTAACTTCAGTATCCTAAAACTTTTATACATTATGCCCAAATAAAAGCTCGCAGAATTAAAGCACAGAAATGTTTTCCAGCAATTCAAAACAATAATTTTTCGAATGATAATTCTTTTACATCGATATATCATTTTACCCAACAATTCCACCATAAACAACATCGACCCCCCCCAAAACAACAAACAAACAAACAAACAAACAAACAAAGCAAAACAAAAACTTGTAATTAAAACTGTCACTAACTCTTCAAAGACAATTCGTGATTTGATTAATAAGAATCATAACTAATTCGTCCATCAATTCCAGACGGGACTTTACGATATCCCATGTCAAGAGTGTAATAAAAAATGTGATGGGGAAACTGCTCGTAACATCAAAAAGCAACTTATGAACTCATGAGAGATTTGAAATTAAGGAATCACAAATAAGGCTTTGGTCAAATATTATTTAGAAACTTTTGAAATATTTTTAAAGATTCCAAGGTGTTAGTTTATATACGTACTAATTGTATAAAAATTTAACAATCATAATTATTTCTTATACTAAAATAATTTTTATAAAACACTTTTGCATTCAAAAAAAGGTTAAAGACGAAACGCGTTGGCAAATAAACAAATCATCGAACATTTTTCTTCCGTTTTACTTTTTCCACGTACATTCTGTCAGATTCACCTCTATCTTTCTACGTATATTCGATCAGATCAAACTCATTTCTTCCTACATACGTACTAAAAAACACAGGAAAAGTGTTGAATCTAGTATCATTTGAAACCACAATACTATCAAACAAAGACCAAGTTTTTTTCAATTTGTCTCCTTATTTAATCAGATCGATGCTGAAAAGTAACAAAATACCGTATTCAAAATAATTCGACTTCATCGTGTATATATATATATATATATATATATATATATATATATATATATATATATATATATATCTTCATTGATGGATCAAACAGAGTGAGAGAGATAGAAAGAAGCAAGCCGACATTGATAAAGACGGATAGATCTGTTATAGAATGTTTGAAATAGGGAGATATGCACCACACCACCGAGCTATTGGCCTAATGACTAGAGTGTTCCCCAACAGTCCGCGAGACTGAGGTTCAATCCCAAGTCGAGTCATACTAAAGATTAAAAAAAATGTTCCTTGATGCCGCCTTGCTTAACACCCAGTAATATGAGGTGTAGTAGCTATTGAAATGGGAACTTTCGGGTCGAAAAAAAAAATGAACATAATAATATAAATATTAGCACATACGTATAGATAGATATGATATTTTTAAAATAAATTTTCGAAAGTATATTACATGACAAGTTTGAAACAGAACGCTACCAACAGAAACAAGCTGTTAAAAAGTTTCTAATCTCTTTCGTTTCATTTAATAACTTAAACGCTTTTATGAAGGTCTACAAAAACAAACAACCGCCCCCGAAAGGTTTAACGTTAGCAATAAATAGAATAATTCTCTTAAAACTTTATATATATATATATATATATATATATATATATATATATATATATATATATATATATATATATATATATAAGCGGGTAGGCGGTGGAAGAAATGAGTAAACGATAAAAAAGACTAATGTTAGTACAACTAAACAAAGTAATGATAAAGGGAGCAAAGTTGTTGTTGTTTTTATGTATATTATTCCCCTTTAATTAGATTGTTTACAGAAATTTTTTTTCTTAATGGGAATTTTCACAAATACTATTAGTATTAAAAAAAATTAAAAAATTAAAAATAAAATAACTGTTTAAATATGAAATATTATAATTGTCTTTTTTAAGAAACCAATAATTGCGCATATCTCGAATTTCAAAGGCATTTGAGTAATGCCTTTTTTTTTTATTGTACAACATAGAGTTATAAGGGTACCATCGCGAAAACGATGCAAATTTCTTGTAAAAGCCTTTACATCGTAAAAATATAATTTCATTATTGCAGAAAATAATTTTACTTTGAAATACTTCCCCCACTCCACCTCCCAAAAATGAAAATTGTCCCATTTTACTCCTGGACAGAGGTATAAGACTCCTTCCTCAAATAAGAGCATTCCTGAGGTATGACATTAACATGTTAATTAATTAAGACTCAGTATCAACAATGGGATTAATATCTTGTAACTTGAATTATGATAACGATTTCTAAACAACTATGGCTTTAAGTTACAATGTTCAATACTAATAATTTATACACAATTATATGGCTTCAAGTAACTATTTCTATTTAATGATAATAATCATTTGTTTACACAGTAATATGCTTTCAAGTATTCCTATATAATACTAATAATTTTCCTACGGATCTATCTCTCTCTCTCTCTCTCTCTATATATATATATATATATATATATATATAGAGAGAGAGAGAGAGAGAGAGATAGGAGTAACGGCAACAGCATAGTCGCTCACATCATCTGGGACAATAATAGTAATGATAATTGTTTAAATACACGTGACAATAACCACCACAGGACACCGTTTTTTTTAAAGTGACGTAATTCTTATCAACAGGGGAAATAAAATTAGCGGACTCGAATTCGAAATTTAACAGAGATTATTTATATTCACTTTACGCTAATCTTAATAAAAGCTTAAATCTACTTCTCCTAGCGCTCTTTCCCATTGTCAGATACCTTGACCAAAAATGTTACCTTGATGTTATGCTACCTCAGTTGACACAAAATAAAGGGATGCTTGAACCTTTGAACAAACCACTCACCTATGATTAACAGATCAGGTTAAAGTAAGAAAAAGCAATATTCTCTGTAGTCAGCTTTGACAGTGGTCAAGTTGGTGGTACATCGTAAGATATAAGATTATTTCTTCTTTTGTGAGAAAAGTAAATTATCTTTAGTTGACTTCCCCTTAGCGATTGACGATTCTACTTTCCGGGAAAAAAAGAAAAAAACACATTAATTTGCGAATGTTAATTTCCTTTTTTTATTGGACCAATTTAGCGAAGTCTTAGAAATGTATGTCTTTGAAGTTTATTTATCTCTTTATTGTTTGCTCAATCAATTAATAGGATGACGTTATTTACAAACATTAGAAATTACTGAAAACATTTCCATAGTGTAATGGTTTGCCAGCTTGGCTTGAAGACCATTACAAATAGGTTTGTTTCTTGCTGGGTGCTGCGTGCTCTTGTCCTTATGCCAAACTAAGTTAAAGTTTGTAAATTATTCCAAGCCTTAGAAATGAATTCAGAAGCCAAAAAAAAAAAAAAAGACTTCACTTTGACTCATAGAATTGAACATTTGTCTGCGTTTAATTAACTCTTATAACTCTCTGCCCCGCCACAACCGTGTTTCTACCCTTCGCAATATTTGGGCTCTTGGCTGAAAATGTCAAATATTTAGATTTACCCAATCCCTCTGTTATGGTCAGGATGTGACGCAAGGTCATTTTTTTAAATTAGTGCAAAGCTTGTTTGAATTCAGAGTTTTTCTTCTCTAAGATGGGTTGCCCAAATATTTTTACCTTACTAGAGGAAGAAGAGAAAAAAATTCATGCCTTTAGTAAAGGGCATTAGCGCGAAGAGAAACCCATGCAATAGTATACAGGATGGGGTGCATATCTAATTCATTACGACCACATTTGTTACGCTAAGCGCGCCGGGCCAACAGAAATTTGGGTCAATTTGAACGGAAGCAGCCATGTGGATCTCAAAATTCCCCCGTTCTGATGGAGGGGTTTAGACAACGCTGACTGTATCCCTCCTCCTACCAAGGAGTAAGACTCCTTCCTTAAATAGGAGGGTTCCTGAGGTATGACATTAAACTGCATCTGATGGTGAGATTCCAATTCTAGAGATCTATGGAGTTAACCCTTAATTGATATTACTCCTAAGTCTATTCTGACCCAGAGTGATCGTACCTGTAAGAGTCCCATCTATGGGTCAAATAGATCTGTTTAAAAATGATTCGATTTGATCAGTGGCAGAAAAGGAAAAGAAAATCATCCGAAGAAAGAATTGCACAAAATATCCAAATATGAACGTACAATGAATGATTTCTTGGCATAAAATAACCCTAGACGGGTTGATATACCGTTAAAACATTCAACTGATCATTGAAACCATAAAACTGTAAGCAAATTATTTGTATTTGATAGGAATACTTAATATCAAATCTGTGCCAAGAATTCTAAAGAAACAACTACACAAACATGTAAATATGAACGTACAATGAACGAGATTCCCTAAGGTAGAGGTATAAAATTGCTCTTGACTGTTTGACATGCTGTTAAAATCAATCAATCAATCAATTAATCAAAATTCTTTCTCTGAAAGAAATTGAGCGGTAACAAAATAAATAAATAAATAATCCAAACGAAGACAAATACTCCAATGGGTCTCAATAAAAATTTAGTTTCGCAAACAATGGCAAAATATATGTATATCGATCGAGACGAGATTTCTTTACGCGTAATATCTCACGCTTGTGGAGAAATGCGTGTGTGATTATACCTTTGTCTTTTTATTTATTTACTTTTTTTTATCCATTTCTTTTTACCGCAGTCAGAAATAAAAACTGTACTGTCTTTTTACTATGGAAACTCTTAAAGATCAAAAAATTGTTTCTTCGATGAGTCTGAATGATTAATAGAAATTGTTGTGTGTATATAAATTTTCAGCTTTCTCGAGAATATCAGCAGCCAAATCTCTTAAGTTCTTTCTACTTTTTTCTTTTCAGTTGACGAAGCAATATCGATATTTCGATGTATTTAAATAAATTCAAAAAATGATATTCTACAAATTTCACGTTCATTTCTGTATAATTTTCACGATGGGAGATTTGATCATATTTTCCCACAAAAAACAAGTATTGGACAATTATGGACAGACAATGTTTTTTTTTTTTTTTTTTTTTTTTTTTTAAACTAGCTCTTTCGATATAAAATAAGGGCATGGAAATTTTATTTTCTCAATATTAATTGTATGTCTACGCAACTTTTGGACATGTTGGCAGGTAGTAAATTATGTAAGACTGTGGGAAGAGAGGCTACCGCCCAAGAAAACCAATATTCAATATCCTAGCTATTTACCTGAGATCGATTTAGGTTCAACATGCGATGCTACTTTTGAAATCCCGTCAGTAAATTGACGAGTTTCATTATTCTGATGTAAATTTAACATTTGTTTAGAACATTATTTGTTACTGCAAAATTCTCATTTTTTTCTGATAAGCACAAAAATACGTCATACAAATTTTGACGATTGTCCAGCTGGCAGTGGCTGGAGAATATGCTGACTGGGCCTCTGCAGGGAGGTAAACACCACACCTACCCAATCGTGTGTCCTGGATATGATACTAAACTATCTGTTGGTGAGGCTGAAGTCCTGGACTTTGGTGAATTTGGAGTACGCCTTCATTACCACTACTCTCAGGTCCATTCTGATCCGGAGTGGTTGTACTTGTTAGGATCCCATCTGTGCATTAAATAGAACTGTTTAATCTTTTACTTGAGATTAATATCAAATAGAATTATTGGTGTTTAATTACAATACTTGAAACTATCTGTGTGCAAACAAATGAGCTTTTGCTCGTTTCAAAATGTTACTCACAAACTATTCGCCAACAAATCATGTTATATATATATATATATATATATATATATATATATATATATATATATATATATATATATATAACAGGATTTGGCATTGAATAATCCGAAAGAGTTGATATGCCATAAAACACAACCAAACCAAAGTAAACCACATTTTTACAAGACATATATGCTTATTTACTCTATCTTAGCATTGTACGTATCCCCCACTCCCGCCAAAAATAATTCGCCAATTATTGGAATTAATACTGATGAAATATGAATTAACTTTATCAGTGGAATGATAATTCCTAAACCTCGTTTTGTTTTGAAGCCGTACGCGTTGATAGCACTTCCAACAGCGACAACAATTTCTAAGGAAAAGAAATGGTGAATTAAAATCATTTCTTTTCATTCAGCGTAAATAATAATGTGATATAAGATCAAGCAGAAAAAGTGTAATTGGTATTTTTCTAAACTTAACTTAGTCTGACAAAAGGCTACGACTGCAGAGCCCCAGAGAAGATTAAATTCACTAAACATTAGTAATGGTCTGCTAGAGTAGCTCATTAACAAAGACGTCTAACTTGTTTTTAAGAGTGGAGAAAAATCAATTGAAGGGAAATAACTCGTGCAAACGCATAAGAAGAAAGCTTCGTATAAATATAGGGCACTCACAATATAGTAGTTAAGCTCTTAGAGACATACTCAATATTACTCCATACCAAAGCCCCAGGGTTTGTCACACACACACACACACACACACACACACACACACACACACATATATATATATATATATATATATATATGTGTGTGTGTGTGTGTGTGTGGGCAGCATTTCTTTGTCAATCTATATTTGATTAAACAATATATATAAATTAAATAAAAATTAAAATAACTTACAAAAACTATGTCTAAAAGTTTGCTCCACTCCAAAAACCAATACGGAGGAATAAAAAAAGACCTCAAAGAATTTGAAAGAAAATTTACATTGATAAAAAAATTCCACTATAAAAAAGATACAGATGACTCCCTTTTAAAAAATGAATCCAAATTTTTACCAGACAAAGATAACAATATGGAATTAAACACATTCTTTGAAAAACTATGGAATATTAACCTAAAAGAAAAAAAAAACTACACAAAACAAGCTCTCATACAAGCAAAAACAAACCTGAAAAATATACTGGAAACGAAAATATGATTATAAAAGAAGCTGTCAAGGGAAGCACCGTAGTAATTTTAAATAAAACATATACAGAACAAAAATTCAAGAAATACTAATGATGAAACTAACTATAAATTCATTGATACAAACATAGACAATTATATCATATCAAAATTTACAAAATTCTGCAAAACACACAATGAAACACTGACTAAAAAAGATGTCTTAACTAACAACATCCCAAAAACTGGCAATTTCAAGGACTAACAAAAATCCAGAAGTTTGAGGAAATAAAAAAGCAGTAGAAATACAAAAATCTGAATACAGAGTGACCTCAAATTTAGACCCACAGTAGCAGGTCCATCATGCCCCACAAAAAAACTCAGTAAACTAAATGATATTTTACTACAACTACCTCTAAACAAGATTTTAAAAAAAACTACATTAGAGATTATATCCACTTTTAAACTCCACACCATAAAATTGATCCCGACACAATCATAGTCACTTTTGACACCACAAACATGTACAGTAATATCCCCATGAATTAGGAAAACAAGCCATCTCATTTTGCATAGATAAATACCCTGAAACATTAAACCAAAGATTCAACAAAAAGTTTATCACAGATGGTTTAGAACTAATCCTAAGTAATAACTTGTTCCAATTCAATAACGTAAATTACATCCTGACCCTAGGGACAGCTATTGGAACAACACACGCCACCCTAACCTTTGCATATTTAGAATAAAAGCATCAACATAAAAAGAGAATTTACTTGGTCATGGAAAAGATACATTAACGACTTACGCAATTACTCCCCCCCCGCCAAAATTCAATATGGAACACAGCTTTAAAGAACAACTATTTTTAAACATCCTCATTAAAAACGAAAATGGCAAAACTATCATAGATATCTACCACAAATCCACAGACACCCAACAATACCTCCACTTTAATAGACACCAACCCCAAAACAGCATAAAATCCCCCTTTACACTGTAGCACAAATAATATTCACCATAATTACTAATAAAAACGTCAGAAAAAATCGCCTAGGATATCCAACAACATTAATAAATAAGGGATTCAAATTAGCAGAAAAAATGCCATTAAAAGAACTATGAACCATTAATGCCATTAAAAGAACTATGAACCCTAAAAAACATAACAACGAAAAACCCCAAGCATACATCGCAACCTACAATAAAAAATAACAAGGAATTATTCGCAGAAATAATAAAAACTCTAGACCTTAAAAACGATGACAAAATCGGAGAAATACTTGATACAACAAAAGTTAATAAAATTCAGAAAAAATCTTTAAAATATACTCACTTCTTTTACATTTGGGGAACACTCAACACTTGGAGTCACAAAATGCAAGAATAAAAGATGTGAAGTATGTAATATAATCATAGAAGGGAAATCCTGTACCTTCGACCCCACCCAAAAAAAAACATTTATAATAAATAAAAATTTGAGCTGCAATTAAAAATTAACAAATGTAAAAAAAAAAAGTATACATAGGATCGACGCAAACTCTCAATACCGGAATATCACTCAACTAAGGCAACATTAAATTACCAGAAAACAAAAAACTAAATCTATCTAAACACCTATTCGAATACAGAAATGGATCGTTCAAAACAATACCAATATACTAAACAGACGGCAACAAATTACTTCAAATAAAAGAAAAAAAAACGGTGTCAAAGAATCAAGCCTTCACTGAACAGAACTTAAACCACACACACACACATACACACACACACATAAATGTAGAAAGCAGTTGAATTTTAAAGCTCAACAACATTAAACAGAACATAAATATACACATACAGATAGAGACACGAACACTTCGCAGAACACTTTCCCAATACACACACATACACACATTGACCCAAGAAGTCTACTAATAAAGTTTATGGCATATCAACTATAAACATACAGAAATAAACACTCACACACAGAAGAAAGTAGAAAGCAGTTAAATTTTAAAACACAACATTAAACGGAAGTTAACTATACATACAGAAAGAAAAACTTTCCCCAACAGGCACACACACGCATGCGCACACAATGAAAAGAAGAAACGAAAATCTATTACAGGATTTAAAAGCACCGGCAACCCTATGCAAGCGTTCACCACTATATAAACCAAAAATGACACGACTAAAATCAATAAAGACTCTCTGACGACAACAAGAAGCTAGAAACAGGTGTAAGAGCAAAATAAATAACTAAAAACATAAATCTCTATTCATTTTAAGATACTTACTTTTTCTCTCTTTGGATCAGCCAAAAAAAAAAAAAAAAAAAAAAGAAGAAAGAAAACTATCCAAAAGTGATGAATTTATTACGAAGGAAACCTTAAAACGCTTCGGTTTCACTGAACCTTCATTAGGACTTTAAAATAGTTGATTGAACAACAATGGATGTTTAATAAAATACAATAACAGGAAAAGAGAAAACATATATACAAAGAAAGATCATATAACAGTTCAATCATTCCATCATCGTTTATTTTCGAAAAACTATCACATGATTGGCATAAGCAATGATATTTAAGTAAATGCAGCTTATAAGGCCCTCCGCATTTAATCTCCGAAATATCTAGATGAAGAATTTAATTTTCCTTTTCTTTTTCTTTTCTCTTCTTTTCTTGTCTCCTCCTCCTCCACTTCTTCTTCTTCTTCTTCTTCTTCTTCTTCTTCTTCTTCTTCTTCTTCTTCTTCTTTTAATTCGTTGTATCTCTTAGTAGCTCCATTTGTTTAAACATCATACAGTCCATTATTTACCTCTCTCAATATATGTATATATAGTAACTTGCTTTGAGCACTTACGTAGCTGCAATGTAATGATCAACAAGATACTTTGCAGACTAATTCGCCGAAGTAGAGAGCTCGATTCTCACTAGGTGCTTAACAATAGTGGCCTTATGCCAGACTAAGATAAATGCCTATAATGTAAGCTCAGATCAAAGATAAGCAAGACAGAAAGTTAGTTAATATTTTAGTCGGTTATTTGCTTAGTTGTGAAATAAGAGCGATGGTAACGGGTACCCAGTGATACTCAAACGCACTAGCTACCTTGCAAACCATTACACTACGGAAAGCGTTCACAAACAAAAAATTGGCAACACAAATATGAACAATAGAATAAAATAAAAACAAGAAAAACGGAGTGAAAGTTTTTTTCACCGCAATGACGTATGTATTTATTCATTTATTCATTTTTATGAATTCAATTGTCACTTTATGCACTACAGTGGTAATCTTGTGCACCAACCTGGACAATGTTGGGTGGCTTTACGTAGTATAAGGGTTATCAAACTAGCCTCGCCAGTGAATTCGATTCTCATTGG
The DNA here is from genome assembly GCA_963585895.1 of Sepioteuthis lessoniana. Lineage (NCBI taxonomy): Eukaryota > Metazoa > Mollusca > Cephalopoda > Myopsida > Loliginidae > Sepioteuthis > Sepioteuthis lessoniana. Next base: position 46,324,825 of record OY757909.1, read on the forward strand.
ATTCCCCATTCTTTTGGCCTTTTACTAAATTATGTAAAGAGCACCTAACGATCTATGGTGGTAAACCATTTTAGTGAACTCGATTCTCAGGTGCTGCATCCATCTGGCCTTTTGGCGAACTGTTAAACTGTTATACCTACCATTGTGCCATGGTTAGAAAGCGATCACCATAGACTAATTTACTAGTATATTAGGTATAATTCTCAAAGGTGACTCACATTTGCAGCCTTGTGTCAAATTAAGAAAAGTGAATAGTTTTGTTACTTGCTTGGTTTTACGACCAACCAGTCTTTGGGTTATTTTATGCTGAAGTCAGTTTAACAATTATAATCTCCCATTTATTCCGTGGTGTAGTGGCTAATGGGATGGACTGTGACATAGTGGACAAGAGTGTTCGAACTTCGGCTGTGCTATTACAGACTAATACCTTTAGAAAAGGCATGAACCCGATTATGCCACCAAACAATTGGTTGAACAGTACCACCAGTGTTTTTCGACAAGAATAGCTTTAGCATTAAATCTTCACGGTCATTTTGAATAAAGACCACATATTTTGTGGTAATAACAATGTTTTAAAGCTAGCGTTTTAATTTTGAATGTACAAAAATGGTTAAACAATTTCTTCTTGCCATAGTTACACATGAGTACAAACATCCCATCTTAATTAGTGATTTTACTTAATTTAAGAAAATATTTAATCAATTTATACCTAAAACCAATTATGAATCAATTTATACCTAAAACCAATTATTACCAATAATAAAAAAATTAAAATATTGCAAGTGATGTCAGTCAACAAACAATATAATCTTAGCTCCCCAACCCAAACATGGAAAGCTAGAACTCAGCTTGCCTTATACTATTTTCTAATTAGCACTAATTCAGCAACCGGAAGATCATAATGCTATCTACTTCCTCTTCCTGAATTGGACACCTCAGGTGGTATAATGGTTGGCAAGTTAGTACTAGCAAACCTTCACGAGTGAGTTCGATTCTCATTGGGTGTCCCATTCACACGGCCTTGTGCCATATCTAAGCAAAAAGCTTAGTAAATTACTACTTCTATAGATCTGACTCATACAAGTGATCTAAATAAGTTCTACCACTCTGGATCAGAGCAGACCTGGGTGTAATGGAGCCTCACCACCAGATGCAGTACAGAATTTGAATTTGGGTTGCCGATTCCGTTTCGTGTAAAACCTTCAATTAAAATCTATTCTGATATTGTGGAAAGGACAAAAACCAATATAAAAAGTAACAGCGATTGAAATAATCAAAACCTTGTGACTTTGACAACCAATGATGAGGTAATCATTTCGAATAAAACAATACATAATAATGAATATAAAACTGCTATTGAATAAATTCTGTTTTCAAAACGCAACTTTATGTTAACTTCTCTTGATTCTACCTACTGTTAATTAATTATCATCCCAGCTATTTTCACAGCCATTTTCACAGCGACTGATCAAGTAAAATACAACAAATGCACACACAAATTAATCCTATTTTTTTCTTGTTTGTTATCAATAGATTACCGAAAATTTCAACGTAAACCTAACCCTTCAAAAATGCACATAACAGCGAGATCTTTATTAGAGCAATTAAATTATCTAGATTAAAGAATTAATCGATTTCCAGTGAAATTTGCGACTAAATAATAATTTTGTCGAGATGATGTTCGCACCAAATGTCACTTAATTTTTCGATGTAACGGACGTAACTAAATATAAGTATCAATATAATCTTGGAGACCAAGCAGATTCATGTGTCATTCAGTGTTTATCAAATTGCATTTTATAGTTTTTCAAAATATGTTGACTGTTGATATTGTCTTGGATTTTATGATTAAATAAAACATTGTTGGTTATCATTAACTTTTTATTAGTATTTCTCTCATCTTAATTTCAGTTACTTCTCATCACACTTACTCAATTTATCACCCAGAAGATTGTAAACAAACAGTTTGGATTGGAAAAACTTTATAAGTTTCCCTGAGAAAAAAAGAAATGCAAGTTTGTAAGATTGTTCTTTACCTTCGATCCGTGTTGGCTACAAATAACAAATGTGTTTTATTCGATTGCGATAAAAAGCAATTGCAATTAATAGAAATATTAATAGTGGTATATCCTGAAAAATATGCTCGGGTAAACAAATAATACTGTTGAGATTTTGCAAATGGAAATAAATATCAAATTAAATGCATCATAATTACTGGAAATTTACTGCCAAAACAGATGTCAAAAACTAAGTCTACAAACCAATTGGATTTTTTTTGCTAAGGGTCATACACTTGTGGAACAAATTGCCTAATCATATCAAAAACAGCAATAGCGTAAAAAAAATTAGGATTAAATTGGATGATTTCAGAAAAAATAATAAGAAAATTATCTCAGAGGGCATTTTTAGGATCTATCAGGTGAATTACTTAACAGAATTTGAACCGTGTATAGATATTTTATCAATAGTGTATATGTTCTGTGCAAAGATACTTTTTAAATGTTGAAGTTAGAAAATATTAAAAGACAAAGAAGACCAAGAAGCCAGAACAAACAAACGAACAAACAAACAATAATAATATTAATAATAATAGAGGAGACGTGCAGCCACTCAAATTCCAGTGGAAAACCATCAACTAGCGCTGATGGGAAAAACTCTTCAAAAATAACAATAATAATAATAATTGAATTTTGCATGTCAGCTTTTGAAAATTGAATATATGCAAATAAGTATCAAGTGTTCATGACAATAAAAGGTATAAATTCACTGCGTCTCACGAAAGAGCTGTCGACGAAGTCTTGAATAATTCTGCTGCAGAAGAGTATCCGGAACCTGACACTCAACTGCATCCATTAGTGATGTTCCAGTTTAGTCTGGAGTCTCTTCTTCGTTGCCATTACACCCAAATCCATTCAAATGGTTGGTCAACTGATCTGTTTGAAAACTATCAGGGTTAGATAAGAATAGTTGCAACCATATATCTGTACAAATAATTTGTTTCGATTAGGAATAATTACTTGAAGATAAAATTGTTTATTTAGGATTATTATTTGAGAGTTCTTAACACCAGCGATAGTTGATGGTTTTCCACTGAAGTCCGAGTGACAGCAAGTCTTCTCAAGTCTTCAGGACTCTTCTTAATATTCTCGCCAATCTCAACAATGCTGTAGTTTGGATGGTCTCTCCACTAATTTCCAAGTCTTCCAATCCCTGTACCAATGGTGACTGTATCGAGTGCACCAATAACAATTGTTATCACTGTCACTTTCATATTCCATTGGTTTTTATGTTCTCTTGCAAGGTCTAGGTGCTTATCTCTGTTTTCGGTTTCTTTCCCTTTTGCCCTGTGGTCAGCCAGAACAGCAAAGTCCACTATTTGGCAGGTTCTCTTTTTTGTTGACTATCACAATTATTATTATTATTATTATTATTATTATTATTATTATTATTAATTACTTGACATCTTTTAATTGTGCGCAAATTATTGGTATTACATATGAATACTTGAAACTACATTGCTGTGCACAAACAAATGATTTTCATTGAATAAGAATAGTTACAGGAAACCATATAATTGCTGGAAAATTATTTGTATTAAGAATTTGAAACTTTTTTTGTCAATCATTATTTCTATTAGTTACTTTTTCCTGCACCCCCCAAAAGAGACTAACTTGAGCATTAAATAATCAAACTGAGATTGACGTGTCGTAAAACCAATCAACTAAATAATCAGCCAAACCGTCTATGCGATAATACAATGGCAGAGAGAGTGGATAAAAAGGGAGGGATAAAGTGACACAAAGAGATAGAGAGAGAAGAGAAGAGAAGAGAGAGAAGCGTTAGAAAGATGAATAAATAGTCCGATATTCGTTCATGCAAACAAAAGTTCTATACACTAACCAGGAGTTGCCCTAGAGAAGAGAATAATCAGATTATTAGAACTTTGGAATTCAAACGGGTCACTTAATACGGACGATGAGACCAGATCTAGTCACTGTAAATATCTATATCTATACGCTGATGAACCAAAACAATATTGTCGGTGATATATGGCAAGAATGACAGCTACTGTCGGTTAATAACTTATCAGAGACAGCCGGTAAGCTTTAGTTCATTTTGATGCGTTGAATAATGGGAAAGAAGAAAACTTTGAAGGACTTTGATAAAGATCAAACTGTCATTGACAGAACATTTTTGAAATGGCAAAGCTTGTAGAATACTCACATGTCTGTCATGGTAAGTGCTTATAAATAGTGCTTCGAAGAGAGTAAAATCACTTGAAAGGTTTGAAAATATGTTCTTAATTAGTAAGTTTAAAGCCTCAAAATAAAGTTAGATATTATTTTGGCAACGTTTATTTGATAATTTATATTAAAGACTTTTGATATGTATAAAAAAATATTCAAGAAATATTCCAAAATGTAAAAAAAAATGAAAAAAAAAGAAAATAAGAAATCTTATTTTATTCTTTCTGTTTTTAATCGCTACAGAAATGTTATTGAATAATAATATTGTTTTGATAATTGTGAAATAAAAGGCTTCATGAATTATCATTACCTGCGATGATTTTGATATATTCATTTTTTTTTTTTTTGTTAACGAAGCGAACGTAACCAGCATCTATGAAGGTCCGATTTGGCAGTTAACAGATCATTTCACCATGGACAATTGCAGATTGTCTGTATTACAATTTAAACATCTCTTGACGGACTCAACGGTAACACATATATATATATATATATATAGTCATTCACAGGCAGACTGTTCCGTTGTATCACAACTAATCTGTGTTGCTAGACACATATATAAAATTCACGATTGAGTTTCACGATTATCAGAGTTATGAGTTTTCATCAATCTCACTTGTTTATTTTTTATTAATTGTATTTGCTCTACACTTTCAGTAGATTTTGCAGAACCTATTGCCATTATAGTCTGTATCAAATGGCCAGTGTGATAATTATACACACACACACACACACACACACACACACACACACACACACACACACACACACACACACATATATATATATATATATATTATGTTACATGGTACAGACTGTGACCCCTAAGTTTGTCCGACGATTGCTGATTGCATGAAATCCAGGATCACAGACTGTACCATGTAATATATATATACTGCAACATTTGGCCCTCCATTAACTCACCGAGTATGCTAGTAAGAACCATAAACCTCTTATATATATATATATATATATATATATATATATATATATATATATATATATATAATATTTACATGTATATATATATATAATATTTACATGTATATATATATATATATATATATATATATATATATATATATAATATTTACATGTATATACGAGGTGCCTTCAATAAGTTTCCAGACCTTTTTGTATAGGCATTTAGAATCGTCGTAAACTCTTGAAAATTCAGTATGTTATTGCTATACATCTTATGAGATGACTGACCAATTTTTATGATTTCAGGTTCAAATCAACAGCTACAGCAGCAATTGGAATACACCATACTAAAACCTGATTGTCATAGCTGGTGAATTTCAAAAATGCAATCTGGACGTGAGGACACTTTAGAAGAACGATATGCAATAAAATTGTGTTTTAAACTTGGAAAAAAAATGCCACAGAAACGTATGGAATGCTTCAGACTGCTTTTCAACCATCTTGCATTAATCGAGCATCAGTTTTTGAGTGGCATAAGAGATTCAAGGAAGGCAGGGAGTCTGTGAGGGATGATGAGAGATTTGGGAGGAGTAAGGAAGTCAGAACACCAGAGTTGATTGGCCAAATAAAGAATTTCATGGATAAGGACCGTCGTGTGTCTATAGAGACAATAAGTGCACAGTTTAATGTCAGTGTGGGAACTGTACACACAATTATTCGCGAGGAACTGAAGATGCGGAAGATTTGCGCGAAGTTTGTCCCAAGGGTGCTCAGAGAAGATCAGAAAGAAAGACATTGTCATGACAGCAGGGAGATGGTCGAGCTGATCAATTCAGATCCCGCAGTTCTTGAGGCTCTGGTGGCCTGCGATGAAAATTGGGTCTACTGCTATGAGCCAAAGACCAAGAGACAGAGTTCGCAGGGGAAGCATGCTGGCTCTCCCAGACCCAAGAAGGCCAGACAGAGCAAATCCTCCCACAAAATTTTGATGATCTCTTTTTTGACAGCACTGGCATGATCTACATGCTCTGGGTTCCCACTGGACAGACAGTCAGTCAACAATGTTGAGGTTTTAAGGGAGTTCAGGAAGAGATTCCGTTGGAAGAGGCCAGCACTCTTCAAATCGGATCAGTGGCATTTCCAGCAGGACAACGCACCAGTTCACAACTTCATCCTTGTCACAGACTATTTGACCAAGATGGCCAACAAGACAGTTTCTCACCCTCCCTATAGTCCACACCTTGCTCCCTGTGACTTTTAGTTATTCCCTAAGCTCAAGGAAAACCTTAGAGGCTGTCGTTATGAGACAATTGAGGAGATAAAAGAGGCTGTGACGAAAGTCATTGACACGCTCACACAAGAGGACTTCGATGGGGCCTTCCAGAAGTTGTTGGAACGGTACAACAAGTACATTACAGCCGGAGGAGATTACTTCGAAGGGGACTAGAGTTTCATGTGTGTACTATCAATAAAAGTGCCCATACGAAAAAAGTTTGGAAAATTGTTTAATGACCCTTGTATAATCGATATCATGGCCAGCGAACAGTCCGGATGTAAATCCAATTGAAAATATATGGTGGCAATGTTTAATTTTTTTTTTAGATCTTTCATAAATAGGTTATAGTATAGGTATATATTTACAAGAACAGAAGATAGTTACAAGATCATTGGACGGTAAGCTAGTTGGCATAATCGCGCGGAGGCGAGGTTAGCTTCCGGATCTAGACTGACCTCGTATTGCTGCGTCTTCTGGTATTATGGAGAGTGGTTGAATCCATTAGTAGGTGATTCTGCCATAACACCCCTCTCCCAAGCTGATTACTCCGACAGGTAAAATCAGTATCTCTTTTTCTTTGGGCAGACCAAAGAGGGTCCGTAAATTTCATTTTCCTACCAGAGCGTCGTGGCTCTGGCATGGTTTGTGGAGGTTCGATATCAAATGTGTCGTAAACGGTGTCAATTGCCTCTTCTTCCTCCTGCGGCAGATCCACTAGTGCTGTATAGCCATGACCTCTATACATACACATATACATGCAGAAACATAACGACGACACAATAAAGACGAGCGACACAGTTCTTTGGAAAAATAAACCTCACACTTTATTTGAAAGGGTTCGAAAGGGTTACTAAAGGTTTTACTGTGTGAGAGGTGAGTTGGAGGCTGAACAGAACTGCAACATATTGACCCCCTTCCCGTTCTCTTGGGCTGCTCAACCGGGGACCCAGCCTCTCTGGGACATGTTCCTAATTCCAGCATCTTCTCTCCAACTGACTGAGGCTCTGAACTCCAACTGCTCAATCGGGGGCCTGAGGGCCCAGCCTCTCTGTGTGCTGGTTCTCTCTACAGCATCTTATCTCCAATTCATTGAACTTCCTGTGCACCGAGTTATATGATAATTTGACGTCCACTCTTCTTCCTGCGAGCATCACAATTTCGCACTCAATTCAACCCATCTACGGTCAAGGTTATATACTGATATTCCTCGACCGGATGCCCCTATTATCTACACAGGTGCATTTCCTATTTTGACAGATTGGCCGGGGTCAGTATGTTACATTAGGTCCTCAGCGGTGCGTTTCCTGATTTGGTTGAGGTGTCTCTTATGCTCGAATTTTGGGCCCTGGATAATGTATGAGACATTACCGATTCTTTGGGTTATCGTTCCCAGTTCCCAAAAGGAAACGTTGTTTCTGAAGTGTTTGAAGTAGACTTTGTCACCAAGGTTGAATCGTTTGAGTGGTACAGTAGAGGTTCTGTTTTGTAAGGTCTGTATTGGTAGGAGCTTTTCGAACACTGATCTAATTTTTCGACCAAACATGGCTTCTGCTGGGGATCGGGCTTCTGGTATGTTAGGGTTTGCCGTGATCCTTGTAGACCTGGAGAAATTATTGAAGGGAATTTTTCGTAGGCTAGCCATAAGCTTTCTTTAATGCCCTTTTTAGCGTTAGGCTTGTCCGTTGCTTCTGGGTCGTGATGTGTTTAATTTGGTAGGTTTCGCAGAATTCCTTGAACTCTGACGAAGTGAACTGGGTGGCATTGTCACTAACCAGACAATCAACAACACCAAAACGGGCAAACAACTCATGTAGGAAATCCTACATCTATGGCCCATTTAGAATAGCTGTGTACCACTATTAAATAATAAAAATCCACTAATTGTCCAGCGTAATCTATTTGAATCCTGGACCACGGTTGTTCGGATTTAGACCAGGGTTTGTGAGTAATGGGCGGTGGCTTAGCAGTCAAGGCACAAGCTTTCCATGTTTTAACCATATTGGTAATATCTTGATCCAAGGACGGCCAATAGACGAAACTTCGCATTAGGCTTTTCATCCTGTTAGTGCCTGGATGCCCATGTGAAAATCCTTTAATATTCTTTTTTGAAGAGTTTTGGGGATAGTGACTCTTTCACTATAAAGCAGCACGTTGTCGCAAACAGAATAGATATCTGAAGTGACATCCCCTCGTGATAAATTTCTGCTCTATAGTTTTAATGAATTCGTCGTTCACGGCTTCTGTCTTTATCTCTAGAAGAGAGTTACCGGTAGTTCGCGGATTGGGTTGTTGATCATTGTTTTAATTTCGCTTTCTATGCGTAGCGCAGCGATTACCGAGTCCTCGAGGAGTTCCTCTTGGGTAGGAATCAATCTCGACAGGCCGTCTGCATATGCGACTTTTTTAGGAAAGAAATTCTAATTTGAAGTCATAATTCAATAGAACAGTTCCCCATCTTAACAACCGGTTTGCAGTGAACGTAGAAAGTCCTTTTTTTTTTACCCAAAAATGATTATCAACAGCTTTTCTGCAGAACGTAGATATAGGCAAATCCCATAAATTGAACTCATGCATCCAGTCTGAAGCGAATAGGTTTTCGGTGTTTTTGAGCAGCTATATTTTTAATTTCTTTGTTTTACCCAGCAAAATAACATAGGTAATCACTTCTCCCTCAAAATTGATTTGTGTGCCATTAACGGCCTTTGCTGTTTTATGGGATCTTAACATTGTGGGCTTTCTTCCAAGTAATTTCTTCCAAGTGTTGAAATTCAGAATTGTTTGATCTGATCCTGAATCCAAATGAAATTTGATATCCTTGTCAAGAATTTTAACTGTTACATATTTTCGTAAGCTTTCTTCTTGGATACCTACGGTTTTTGTTAGGCAGACTCGGCTTTTAGTTTGATTTTTGTTCCTGCAATGGAAACTTTTGAGTCCTATTTTCTTACATACTAAGCATTTTTTGCTAAGTATGGGCAATCCTTTACTCAATGCATGTCTCCGCATATGTCGCAAGGACTAGGATTTTTTTTTCGAATTTGTCGTCAGATTTGCGAGGGTATGTGTGATAATTTTTTCTATCCTGTATTTTAATTTTTTTGTGAGTCTTGGTTTGTTTGACTACTCTTTTTATGTCCGAAATGCCAGATTCGATATCTTTAGAGTCTTTTTTAATAATTTCAATTTTTTGACAATCTTCTGTTAGTTTTTGGAGAGTTAGACTTGGTTCACTTTCTAACTTAGTTAGAACGCACCGTCTAATTTCTGCATCTCTACCAGAAGTCCCTGTGAAAACACTAAGCACTTGAAGTTGTCCACCGTTAACTCCGATAATTTAACTTCGTCGCAGTGTTTATTCACTACAGCTGCGTACGTTGCAAAATAATCTTCGTCATTTTTTGTCAGGTTCAAGCATTTCCACCTCTTGTGAAAGAGAGAGGTTTTCGGGCTGAACAATTCAGTTAGGAGTTTTACCGTCTCGTCGAACGATAGCTCCGAAGTTTTCCGTGGTAAAATGAAATCCACGAATTTATTATGTTTAGTTGTCTCGAGCTTGCTTAATAGTAGACGGGTCTTCTTCTGATCAGACCAGTTCTTGCAGTCAATACTAAAGAAGTCTTTGTAGCTCCTATAGTATGCCGTGAACGACTTATCTTCTTCCTGTTCGTAGTGAAAATTGTCAATGGCTTTCCATATTGTATCTGGAGAAAATACGGTATCGTTATCTGTATGCGCATTGTTCTTTAAGATTTGTGCCAGCAATTCCTCCGTACGCTGTTGACGTTCGGATAATTGTTTTTGGTGTTCAAACCGTAATTCTTCAGCGCGTTGCTGTCGATCTAATAGTTTTACCAACTTTGTCATAGCAGCCTATAGTTCTTCCATTTTGCTTGGTTAGTCCAAAATATAAAAAATGCAGTTTTTTTTCTTCCAATAAAAAGAAATGTGGAGATTCTTTTTTCTCTAAGGTTTTTTTTGAGTTTTAAAGATTTAGCCGTGGTCGGTTTGACAAATTTTTAAAGATTTTCGGTTTGGCCGATTTTTTCCTTTTGAAAAGTATAACAGTGAGGCGGGGGGACAGTAATTTATTTCCCGATATTTATGTTGGAACGATTTTAGGGGGGTGGGGAGAAACGATAATTCGTTTCACCATCCAAAACAACAAATAAACGTTGTACTTACAATTTGTTCAATTGTAGTCCCGTGAGGGTGGTACTTTGTAAGCGATACTGGTCGTTTCTTTAAAATAAGAAAATGTGGGGTTTTTTTTAGAAGAAAAAAAAACCATTCAGAGTTATTATTGAAAACAAAGGCTGTGCTTGGCTTTCCCGTTGGGTTCGCAATTAGTTCCCAGATATTAAAGGTGACGTTCGTTCTTAGTTGGCGAGAATAACTGGGCTTGTTGAGACGTGATGCCCCTGTGATATTTGGAACCACTTTTGTCTGTGTTATGGTGAATTTTTCGTGGGTAAATTAGTAAAATCTTTGCCTGAAAGAATTAGGGATTTCATAAAATCTTGAGGTTAGGGAGTATTCTAATTTTTTTGTCATTGAATTCCATGTTTTTGTCGTCAGTATTTCCTCACTCTGTAATTTTTTTTCTCCTGCAAAGAAATCAGGCCATAAATTTAATGTACCATGTTTACAGTATATTTCATGAAGACGGAATGTTCAGCTTTCAAAAATGTTTTGTCTCTCATTTGTTATTTGCTGTTAAATTTTTTTTTAAGTGAACATTCTCTAAGTGTGTTAATTCAATAATCTCTGGCAATCAAGTTTCACTAGATTTTAAAGAAAATCATCTTGATGTCCTTGAAAATGACCAGAGATGACGGAAAGTTGTCGAGATGATGATTTCGGACAATTTTTACATAAAATTGCACCAAAACTAAGAAAAGTTGTAAGACAGTAAAAAAAATATTAAAAGAATATTGTCAACGGTTGTTAACGAAACACGTATGTTGCTTAAGTCCTTTGCCTGCAGGAGATACAACCGGTAGAAAATTATATCCTCCGTTACCATTACTCATCCGAATATAAAAGTATTGGCGTGAAGATAAATGCCCCTCTTTTCTTCAGCATGCAGTAAGAGGAAGAAGTCAATTTTATCAATCTGTGGGAACCCACCAGAGTGTGGCATTTCTGCAAGTAATGCACTGCACAAAATTGCACAATATTCGGTACCAAAAAAGTTTCACATATAATTCCGGACACACAACTAACAACGAAAGAAACTCTTCTCAAATATATAAGTCTCTCACAGATCTTTTTAGTACCTTACCGCATACGTGCATACGTACTTACAAACGATCTTTTGTTCAGGCATACAGTTTTCTTGTGTAATTCCACTACGGAATTGTCTAATATTTTTACTTATCAACTTAGATCAAAATTTAGTCCAATTCGTTCGAAAATGGTATCATATAACAACCATAAGTTCCTAAAAATGATAACATCGATGTTTCCTAAATTTATAACAAAAACTTCAGTTCAACATGTTTCGCTTGAAGAGCGTTATGGTGTCCATTGTCCTTCATGAGAAGATAAACTTATTACTATGACCAATACAGTTTAAAATGAGTTTTTCCAAACCGAGCACCGACCAGAGTGAAATGTTGGAAAGCAACAACAGAAACCAGATTTATTCCCCCGTCCGGGTTTTTAACCGGCAGGGTTAGAGTTTAAGAATTTAAATGAGCTTGTAGATAACAGAATTAAGCTTATGTTTGGCAAAAACCTAGGGAGAGAGATTTATGCTGAAGAATTGTCAGTAAGAAGTTACACGGAGAATATTTGTCTTCTTATTCTCGAATATACCAAGGTGAGCTCAGATTCGGACGGAAAAGTAGAGTACAGCAGTCTTTTCTCTGAGGCAGAAGCGACCAGAATTCGGTGGATTCCACAGCTAGGACACATACTATGGAATGGAATAATTTTATTTCGAAGGTGGCTTCAAATTTAGATATTTCCAGTTCAAAAGAGGAGTAGGGACCAGAATTAAAATCTTAGGTAGCAGATCACTTGCTGGCTCCTAGACTTAAAGAGAATGTAGGCCTGCCTCTAGATAGTTCTGTAATCTGAGCATTAGAAGAAGTGAATTCAGAGTGATAGGCTAGAGGAAGAGTTAGGTGCTTCAGAACTTCAGATGATCAAAGATATATGGTTTCTAAAGACCACTTTGATAAATTCTACTTCTCCCCTCAACTCGGCATGAACATTGAGGAAGAAATTATGGCTCCTTCAAGCAGAAAAGACACGAAACGAGGTACGCACTATAGATTTACTAGCAAATTATCAGACTCTGCTAACTTGAGCCTTTAAAGTTGGATTCTAGTCTTTTACTTAGGCTGGTCTCTTACAGTTCTTTGATTTCCTCTTATTTGGATGCCTCAGGTTCATTAGAGACAGTTGATAGGCCTTGCAGGCTGTATCTCAGTTATTCCAGTCTATGACGAATGTGACGGCCAGAATCATTCTAGTTTCGGTTTCCTCGAGACGTAGTCTTTATTTGAAAGACATGGCTTTTAAGAATAAAGCAACCGAAACAAGTTGTTACGTATGCCAGCTTTAGGCCCAAAATTGTTTTCGGTAAAATTCTGAAAAATTCTGAAAACCTGTTCCGCTCTCTACTAAATCTGACAGAGATAAATACCCATTTAGTGGCTCCTCATTTCAAGATGGAGACTTTCAGGACTATTCGTCAAGTCTGGAGGAAGCGTGATTAGGTAATAACTGTAGCCCTGAAGGATACTTACTTCCATGTTCCAATTTTTCCAAGTCACAGATGGTTTCTATAGTTCCACTTTCAGGGAAGACATTAACAGTTTGGACAGGCAATATCCCCTAGGGTGTTCATAATTATTATGTCGACACTAGAAGGATTTCTAAGGTCCCATCAAGTACATATTTTCATTACCTAGACGACTGGATAGTCAGAAATTACTCAAGTGGTTTTGATACGAGACCTCTTCCAGGATTTAAGATTGTTCATAAATTGTCAGGAATCTTACTTGATTCCATAATTGGAGACACTGTACCGGGGAGCTCTTTTCAATTTGGAGGTGGGAATAATCTATTCGTTAGAGGAGAGATTCCAGAATCTTATACATCGGACAGATTGCATTTTAGAGACAAAGTTCTGCAGAGCTCATATGTTTCTCAGATTTCTAGCTGCATGTATAGATCTGATTTCCTGGGCTTGTTTGCATATGAGACTAATCCAATTTTATATTCGATGAAAAAGATGAGCTCCATCAACTGTTTATTAGCAAAACAGCTAGAATGGTGGACAAGAAGGAAAAACTTCTTGTGTTGGGGATTCTGTTACACCACGTAGTGCCTGTAGTTATATGGACAGATGTATTAGAAAAGGGCTGGGGAGCTCACTTAGACACTCACCAAGTGGTAGGAGTTTGGGAAGGAACCATATCAACTGGCTAGAGCTAAAATCAGTCCATTTAGCGCTTGTTCAGCTACTACATCAGTTAAGATGGGAAAGAGTTCTCTAGTGAGACAATTCCATTCTAGTGGCATACATTAACAAAGAAGTGTGCACAGTTGACGGAGGAAGTGTTCCAATTGGTAGTAGATATATTACATTTAGTTTTATTCCTGGAAAGAAGAATGTTTGGCAGACCGACAATCATGGGGCCAAGTGGGAGCTCAATTGACAGAGTAGAGGATGGTGGATTTGCTGGATTTTTTTTCAAAAGTTCGGTCATCCAAACATAAATCTCTTTTCTACTCCGGAAAACAGAATGTTGGCGGTGTTTTGCTCCCCTTTTCCAGTGTATGCTCTGAACATAAATTGTCTTTGACCTGCTAATAGACTTTCAAAGAGAATTACCAATAAAATCGAAAATGCTAACTCAGAAACGGGGTCAATAGTACATTTAAATCCAACAAGTCTACAGCTTGTAGCATCGAAAATATCCAGCATAGCCCACCAAAAGGATCGCTTTCTGGAAGGGGTCAAAGTTACATCGAGAATAGCAAAAGTCCTTTCACTAGGAGAATGTATCGAGCAAGGCAACAAATATACTGAACCTGGTGTATTGAACTGGATATCTCCCTTTATGCTGCCTCTATAGAGGGCGTTGCTGATTATCTGATTCATTTGCATGAAGTCAAAGGTTGCAGAGCTTCAACTGTTGCAGGGTATAGAACAGAATTAGCAGCTATTCACAAGTGTTGGGAGAAAAGTTCTATAAACTCAGGGGGGGGGGCTTCTATCGAATTTGGTTAAAGTAATTTTTAATTCAAATCTTTCAGTGAGACCACTACTCCCTAGCTGGGGTATACCATTTGTTCTAAGAGCTCTCACTAACCCTAACCCTCGCCCCTTTGAACCCTTAGATTCTGCGAAATTAAAGTTTTTATCTGGAAAAAACTATCTTCCTAGTTGCCTTGGCCTCTGCAGCTAGAGTAAGCGAGCTGAATGCTTTATCCATCAGGAAGTCTAATCTCAGACAGGAAGAGGCTAATCATTCGACTGTTACTGAATTTAAAATTTCTGGCCCAGACTCAGCGTTTGAAGAAAGCTTAGTTGCCTCGGTTTACTCCAGATTTTACCAAATTTACGGACGACTCTGAGGATCTTTGTCTTTGTCACTGTTTGAAAGTCTTCTTACGAGAGGATAATAAAGCGCTTTCCATTACCTATCAGAGGAACCAATATAGACCTGCAGCGATAAGTACAATTCAAAGGTGGATTGTAGCTACTATTAGACATGTATATGAGGATTCGGATCAATTAAATTTGATGAATATTAGGGTCCATGATACTAAGCACTTAGCTTCATCTTGGGCTTTGTTTAATGGAACCTCACAGAGAGACATACTTCAAGCAGCTCACTGGTATTCAAAAGACTTTTGGATCTTTTTTTTATCTAAGACACGTTGCTTGGAGCGAAGGAAATTCTGCAAGACCATCCAACCTATGGAATTGCAAGAGATTAAGTGAGTATGTTCTTTTTACTCTTTTTATTTTTTCGCCTCCAAGCGTTCTGCTACAAATTCTATTTCTTGCATCAAAGAATTGATAAAGGGACTCGAGGACCTGAAAATAAGAGGACGAGTGGAGACTATCCAAACTACAGCATCGGCCACAATACTGAGAAGAGTCCTGGAAACTCGAGGAGACTTGCTGTCACTCAAACTCCAGCGATAAACCATCAGCTAGCGCTGGTGTGAAAAACTCTCAAAAGAGAATGATATAATGATATTAACTCGGATGGTAAACTAAATTGAGTATGATTGCATTTGTTATACAGGTAAGTATAAATATCTCATAAACAGGAGGTTTACTTTAAGAACCCTCAGTTTATCACATAGCATAATTAAAATTCCAAGAACAGACCGTATAAGGCAGCTATATTCTGGCATCATTCGGTTGTTTTGAGCCAATTTAAATATCAAATTAACTACATTAGCAAAATGCATCAGTGGAGTTATGATAATCCAGTGAGTGTTGCATTTCTATTAAATGTCTTTCCGTTAGAGTGATTCTCTATCAGCGTCTTATGATGTCATTGGTTATTGAGCTCTACTTTTTATTAAGCCTGTTTTTCCTCTTTCTCCTCTTCTCCCCCTCTCTCTCTCTTCGTCCTTTGATTTGCTAACGATTCTCCTCCTCCCCCCCTCTCTCTCTTTCTCTGGTTTCTCTTTGTCCATCGTCATTTGCTGACGATTCATTCACGCACAAATCTTTCACGCAACAGCACTACAAAGAAGAGATATAATTCTTGTTTATTCGGGTAATTTGGTCTATTTCCTTCATCTTTGTACTTCTCCTTTTTTTTCGTTTTACCTTTAATTTCTTTTTTTCTTTTTCTTTTTCCCTTTTCCTTTTTTCCTTTTCTCTTCTCTCTCTCTCTCTCTCTCTTGTGTATGTGTGTGTGTGTTTGTGTGTGTGTGTGTGAAGAGGGAAATGATATCCTAATATATATATATATATATATATATATATATATGTAGGAATAAGGAAGAATGCCCCTTGGGCGGACGCTGCACCACGAGGAATGTCGTATACCAAGCATGCATTTCTCCTATGGAACAGCAAAGGGACGGGGAAAGAATCTATATAGGGATCTCCGCGGGAAACTGGAAGCAAAGATGGTACAGCCATAGACACTCATTTTCCAACCCGAAACTTAGGTACCAGACTGCTTTATCGAAATACTTCTGGGGCCTGAAGGATCAGGGGCTGTCTCCGCAAATTAAGTGGAAAATATTAAGGCACTCATCTGCCGCCAACAGCTTCAACGGTAGATGTAACCTATGCTTAGACGAAAAAATTAGCATAATTAATTTCAAGAATAGAAAACTTTTATTGATCAAGAGAAATGAACTTGTCTTTAAGTGTAGACATAGAGGAAAATTTAAATTATCTTAAATAATAAAGAAACATTAGTAAATAATAGAGATCAACACAACAGCAGATATCACCGAGACAAGGAAAAACAAAGGTAGATAAGGGCCAGATGAACAAGGAATATTAATCCAAAACAAGGCCTGGGATTCTAGAGTGGTTAATTCCCCTTGACCATTTTTAGGGTAATTTTTTAAAAAAATACTCTTGACGACTATAATGAATGTCCCCACCTTAGCTGGTTCATGTATTTCGATCCTAATTGAAACTAGAGAAACACCTAAGATGACAACAGCTGGGTTAATTAACAGACATATCAGAAATAAAAATATATATCATATATGAGATAGCCATTAGTTTAACGATCTGAGCCTGTTTAGAATAGGACACCTGCCAAGTAGTAGAACACACAAACAGAGCATAAAATCAAAAGGGACTGACCAGTAGATTAATTCCACTCCTGTTTCTTAAGCGTTCTAACATATAATATGTTCACACCCTCTGCTCACGCCTAGGAACGAATGAGTTCCACTTTGTTTTTTTATTTTTTATGTTTTTTTATTTTTATGTTTTTTTTATTTTTGTTTTATTCTTATCTCTATCCTTGTTTTCTGATTTTTAATTTATTTTTTAATTTCTTTAATTTTCCTATTTATCTTCTGAATACGAACTGTAACTCCTCATTCGCATCATATCTCTGGGACAATACAGAGCATGTAAAAAGAGTCATCCGACGAGACGGAGAATATACCAACAATATTCTCCGCCGAAATAAATTTATTATGACGGCTTAACCGAGTTTGAGTCTCCATTTAATTGCACTATATATATATATATATATATATATATATATATATATAAAGAGAGAGATAGACAGGCGAACAGAGACAGAGACAGAGAGAGAATAGGTGAAGAAGCAAGTGTGAAGAGGTCTTGTGTTATACACCATTAACCATAGTCGATGTTTGTACCTAGAAAGAAAGTTCCAATTTTGATTTGAGGTCAAGTCAGTCTCAAAGCTTTAGTTACTGCTATATCATCGAAATTGAGCAACTATAAATCTGCTCAGTACTTACATGGGTGACTACTTAGTGATAACCGGCGCTGTAAACCACAATTTTATGGTTTTGAACAAAGTAAAGATTAGTAAATTCTCTGATGCCACAATTGTAAATATTGCTTTGCAAACTGAAAAACCATTTACTACCTGAAATATTGACTTTTTAATTTACAATCTTTCTATTTCTGTTATTTATCAGTTGAGCATTTTACCATACCAACTAAAACTTCAATATCATAATAACCTTTCATGAGTCTTTTTGGTGGTTCCGATAACTGTGTATATCCCATCGATACCAATGATCGAATCAAACATTTTCAAAATTGATTTTGCTAAGAGGTCGATGCTCTATACTTTGAAGATTGTTGCAACACAGTCTTCCTGCACTTACTCCTATCTTTTTTTACTATACACTGTAAGCCTGGTATTTTGAGCTGAATGCAGATTGCTATGTATGTAAGCTGTCGTGTCTGGGCTTTTTTAAGAATATGTATATTGTTCATTTTTTATCTGAGTTTATCCCCCAAACAACTTTTTCCCGTTTCAGACAAATTTCTGTTATATAACTTAAATAAGGCAACACTTATCCTAATAGATTTTGTTAATTTGTATACTATGCTTTAAAATCACACCTTTAAAAAAGACATAAGTTATTATAAAATGAATTACTACTCATTTTCAATCCTGTTTTTAATAACCTCTTTTGTTTTTTCGTTTTTTTAATAAGCAATTTTTCACTAATGGCTTAATATGACACTCTGAAATGATTTGGCTTGATTTGTTTAACGGTATATCAACACCTTATATATTATTAAATGCTCCAACCAAATATTGACAATTTTCAAACAATTCTATGATTTCAACAACTATTAATATTTATCCTTTTTGCTCGCAGTTATACGGTATAAAGTATTCCTATTCAATAAGATTCATTTTCTAATAGATCTATTTGACTTATAAATGAGACCCCAACAAGTAATAATATTTTGAGTCAAGGCAATGACAGTGAAAGGGTACTCAACACTCCCTAGATCTCCAGAATTGAATCCTCACCATCGGATGCAGTTTAGTTTCATACCGAAGATGCATCTTTTCAAGCAGTTCTTACATCCCCAGTAGAAGATGCTGTCAGCATATTCTAAGTCGCGTTGACAGGGCAACCCGGAAAATATTTTGAGAAAGTTGGAATAATAATCTTTATACAGACATAAATACGTTTGCACGTACAAATGTTTGCGTTTTTGATTGTTGATGGAAGAAAACTGATCATTTTTTAATGATTGGATGTTTTTTTTATTAAACAGACTGGCAAACACTAAATGTAGCAGATAGAAATGTTTTATCGAAACGTTGTCATGGAACTGTGACGTATTTGATTGAAGAAGAAGAAGAAGAAGAAGAAGAAGAAGAAGAAGAAGAAGAAGAAGAGAGGATGAACACAGCTTTGCCATTATAATATTTAGTTTATATAAAAAATGTTTTTCTCCCAGATCCAATCCAACCTGCATGCAATGATCTGCAGTAAAGAGGAAATTAATCATTTAGGATTTTTTTGCCTGGAAAACCAATGACAATGTATTCTATATTCTAATATTCAAGAAGCAATTCTTTTTTTTTCTGAGGAGAGGTGTCGGCATTTTTACACATTGACAAGGTGACCCCTTCTAACAGCAGTCCATGATGAAATGGATGCTTCTGTTTTGGAAAAAATGAAGGATTTTAATAAGCGTTTTTGAGTAATCTCCGTTATCTTGAGAATTCAGATGATTAAAAATTACGTCCAGCGCGCAAATCAAAATTATTATTCAGTTGCGAATTCATCTAGAAATAGCTTTCTTCTCTAATTTAAGTTAAGCTTTTTAAGTGTATTGTTTGAATAAAAATCTCGCGATGATGCGTCATTTTTGCTGAGTTACAATTAAAACAACTATATTTATATATGTGTGCTTGCGTGTGTGTATGTGTGTGTGTGTATGTGTGTGTGTATTTGTGTTTATGTGTGTGTGTGTTTATGTGAGTGCAAGTGCGTGCATATGTGCGTATGTGAACGTTGAAAGAATTTTAGTAAAAATTATTGCTACTATGACGGAGCAGTCACCTCTTGCTAAACACGGCCATTCCGCTTTCAATTCTCGGAATGTTCGCTCGGCGGAAATATATTTGGATAACACGAAATGATTCACTATCTGCCCACGTTGTGTTTTTAAGATCCAGACAACGAACCAAACGCTAATCAGAGTCGCTGATCAGCAATTAAACCGATGATACCACACAATTAAGGAGGTAAAGAAAAAGTCGTCACCAAGGAAGAGAGAACAAACACGACTTTGCCATAATGATATTGGTTATGTTTGTTTTTTTCACAGCGTCGTATTTTAGACGGCTTCCTTCACTTTCTATACTAAAGGCATTTTGGTATAAGATCAATGAAAACTCAGAGTTTCGGGGATCTGCCACACTGGATATATTCGCTGCCAACTGCCCTCGGTTATTACAATACCTTCTCACTCGGTCTTTCCAGTTCTTACAACTTCTGCGGGTTTGTCTGTGAATCTTTCTGCGGGTCTGTCTTCTTAATACTGTTCTGGCCAATTTATGCACACTTTCAACCGGACCAGGGACGGGGTGTTGGATTGACTTCAAAGAGCTATCAAACTTCCCTAAAATTAGACAAAAGGGCTCCTTTGAAGTCATGACAATAACCTCGAAGCGTCACGCGTTGTTTTCATGATCCCCTTTATCATCAAAATAATTCAGTTCCTATGACAATTTGCCTTCTCATCGAAACAAGTTTGTAAATTCCTTTTCATAAAAACAAAACAATTCTTTCCTACACTTCGAAAATTCATTATGCTATTACACATTCGTAATGTATTTCTCTATTCTTCTAAAATCCACATCAATTTCTTTTCTCTCTGAGTAATAAACCCCTTCTGAATGGTCTCAAACTTTCATAGGGTTACACTATGACTTGCAAAGACAGTTCTCGTATATTACACATTCGCTCTGTCGAGAACATTAGGATTCCAAATGCTGGTTTTCCAAGCAGACCGTCCCCACTTACATTGATGAACGCAATCTTTCTATCCTGATTTCTTTTAATTCTGTTTCGAGATCGTGTCAAGTTCAGCTTAATAAATAAAAACAGCGATAACCTTACAATATTTTGTTATAAAGCAAATTATTATTATTATTATTATTATTATTAGAAGAAGAAGAAGAAGAAGAAGAAGAAGAAGAAGAAGAAGAAGAAGAAGAAGAAGAAGAACGCAATAAGAGAGACAAGTACATAGACTTTGCTCGATTACAAAGAAAGCTGTGGAAAATGAGAATGAAGATGATACCAATTCTAATTAGTGCACTTGGAACGATCCTCAAAGGCTTTTGGAAGAGTTGAAAATCGGAGGACGAATAGAGACCATTCAGAATACAGTATTTTTCAGATCGGCCAGAATACCGAGAAAAGTTCTGGAGATCTGAAGAGACTTGCTGTCACTCAGGCTCCAGAGAAAATGCATCAGCTAACATTAATATAAAAAACTGTGACACTATTGACATTGGTATGGTTTTATACAGACTTAACTATATGTGCATATGTGTAGACATATGAGTAGATGTGAGTTCATGTATGTGTGTATGTATGAATGCATGAATGTATACATATGTATAAAGTTGTGAGTTGACCATAGGTATGTATATACATAAGTGTATGTATGTGTGTATGGTATGTTGAGGGTGTGTGTGACCTTATGTATTTTGTGCAGAAACCATTAATTCAACCCAGCGAGTATAAGAGGAGATAAATAAAAGTGGAACTGCGACAACAGAGCTTCAATTTTATTACCTTTTAGGGTCCTGGAAACATATAATCTGGCAATATTTTTATGTCCAGTCTATGGGTGGCCGAAAATCCGGAAGTAGAAAATGTTCACCTCTGCATATAAACAAGTAAAGTCAGTCTGCAGGACAAAATTAGATTGGACCAGAGAGAGATGAACACAGAAAGGACAGAATGGAGATACAGAGATGGAGATCGGCTGAGAAGATAGACGGAGATGGAACCAGAGAATAGCGATAAGCTAAGAAGAATAGAGATAGACACAAGAGACTCAAGCCCGAAAACCTAGCAGTCAGTTTTTTAGTTTTAGTTTAGGGAATTTCACCAGTCGCGTACGTTGCGAAAGTGAAGATTCTACACCATCATTTTGCGAAGTATCACCTCCGTCCTCTGTTAAACAACATTTATTCAAGCTTTTTGTTTTTGCCTTTTTCTTCCATTGTGGACCCGTTTTGAATTCGTGCATTTCAACCTGCAGAGAACCTGCAAACACGGTGTTGGGTGAGATTGTCATTTTGAGAAGAGCATGGGGTCGCAGACGAATTTCCACCAAACTCGCAAGGAATAATAATAATAGACAGTAAAACAAAAATTATGACAGATCTATTAATAAAATGTTTGTTATGTAAAAAACGTTGTTGACTCAAAATATTAGATTAACTTAGCGTTACAAGTTTATAACTACCAGTTATGTTTCACCTTACAACAGGTAATATGAGGATGCAAAATTCTGAGCCAGTTTCCTGATTAAACACTATTGTACACCTTACGACTTGTGGTATACTGGATGATATACAAATCACTATTCTTGATTGTATATAGGACATAATTTTTACTCCACCAAAATGACTGAAAAGAGCACCTTACAGTTAATGTAACGGTTATCGTCGCCACAAATGAACCCGATGAGCCGATTTCAAATCTTGAACGAGATTGTCTGTGTTTCACTTCACGATAAGGCCTTTAGGAAAGGCATGAACCCTTCTCTTTTCTGCCTTATAATAATAGTAATAGAAGTACGGAATGAGTTTTTTTTTGTTTTGATAAGGCAACCAGTTTAGGAGAGCGAAAAACTCTGAACTGAAAAAATGAGGAATATTGTCAGGAGAATTTGGACCATTCTGGTACTCTGTTCTTCAGTTATCAACTCTTCCAAAAGGTGTGGCTGGTTCTACATAAACTTTCAACACTATAAACAAATCACATGTATATGCAGTCTAATAAGTTCATATCTTTAACTAAAGGTTACACTCTCAAACATAATATTCATCTGTGAAATAAAGCGTAGTGTCTAGTAGACCATTGTTAGTGAGTTTAGTTTTAACAAGTAAAAGTAAAGTTGGCGACATTAGTCGAGGGTGACCGAAAGGCTCCCTTTTCGATAACTACTACCCCGAGGCGTTGGGGAGGGCGCTACTCCATTCCCTGGATTGCTCCAATTTACCCTTGATCCGTTCCTTATAATGCTGAGTGTTAAGCAAGGCGGCATCAAGTACCATTTTTTGAGTCTTTGGTATGACTCAACATGGGATTGAACCCCGGTTACTAGTTGCCCCATATTTCTAACCTTCTGCCAAACAAAGCTTAATAAACAACAAAATGACTGAAAAAATCATCTTGAATCTTCAATCTACCTTAGGTTAATATTTAGCCTTTACTATAATTGTCGCTGAGTACTAAATAGCCAAACAAACTGAGTTTTCCTGCTTTGGTTAGGACCCAGTCGAGAAGAAGAACAATCCTATATTAAGACCTCCTAAATGGAAATGTCTCTAGAGATTAAATCCCGAGAACAAATCCTGAGTAGAAGCCCTTCAAGAAGGACAATGTTGTCTTCGACCTTCTTCCAGTACATCCTGTGATCACAAGGACATCAAAATGTCCACACCTTTTCCTGGAACGACATCGGTATTGTTGGAAAGGGAGATTTACTGCATGAGTGCAGCCTGATTTTTTATACAATCTTTCTCATAATTATACCTTGAAAAGGAAACGGGACTTTTAAGCGTAGATCCACGAGATTGCGAAGCTTATGGATGCTACAAAGACATTTACTGTAAACAAGTATTTACTGAATATTCCATCAAATGTATAACATTATTGTTCCCTTTCTCGTCTCTTGTCTTTTCTTCTTGTTCTTTCTTATTTTCTTTTTCTCTCTGGCGTGTAACCTGTTCTATTTCTTTTCTCACAATCAGAACGGAATTTTCCATTATTCATCTAAAGTGACGATATTAATTCAATCTGAAAAAACACAGATCTTTTAAAGTTAATCTTCATCTAGCACGACCATGCACCCAAACAGCAGCCATGTCTTTTTTCTATGAAATATATACTCGTATAAATCTGAAAATAAAATAAAATAAAACAAAACAAAATAAATGGTGAAATCCAAAACTTATTTAAAGACAAATCGATGAATCTCATCTTGAGTTTATTGTCAAAATATAAATAACGCATAACGTCCTGTTCACTTAAAGTTAAATTTTCAGACTATATTCAGTATAAAAATGTTTCGTCCATCATATATATCAACTTAAAAATTGAGTTTGTGTCATGTTGTGGAGGGGTTGGGTAAATATATACTTATGTGAAACTATGATTGTCACCCTTTTAATATGTAAACAAATTTATGCAATACAAAAAATCTTCTGTATGTATCTTCATTCGTCCCGCATATAAAAAGATTAAAGGGATTATTACCTAGCAACAACAGTTGCATTTCTAGATTTATTTTTCCAGCATAAGTTTCCCTAAAGTTCATTTTCTTTTTAAATCCAAGTAACTCTGCAGCTTTGTATAGATTTGTTAAACTGTCACATATAATCTAAAAGAAACTGTAGCTATTGTCTATCTTGAAAGTCCCCCGTAAGTTCAGTTCTACTGTCTTCTTAAAAGTACTTTTGCTATTCATATTTCAATTGAAGAACCATTTGGAAATTTCTACTTTTGTTCATCTATCTTATTTGAGTATATAAGAGGAAACTTGCATTTTTAAAAAAAACATTTTGGAGCGAGATTAAAAATTAAAATTCTTATTTTTGTTGGTTTTACAGCATCACGACTGCTATATATTCCAGCCTTCTTCAGCTATAATATCAAGTCTCAGCGAGAAGAAAATTCTTGATTTGTTTTGGTTTCTTTTATTTAATTGTATATCAACCTTCGTGAGTTTGATACCAAAGCCATCCTTAGAGAGGAACATCGAGAGAGGTATAAGGGGCGGGGGGTACTCATACCTTCCCCAAGAGAACCAATCCGAAAGTGAACGTTTTAACGCGCGACTGGAGTTCCAACTCGCTTATTCCGATGTTGCAGTGTAACACGCAAGCCACTACGCCACAGCGATTTTCCTAGGGAAAAACCCTTTATGTTTTGACCTCCTTTTTATTCATAATTCAAAAAGAGTATTAAACAGAAAGATTTTTTTGTTCCCATGTTGGTGTTTCTATTTAGGGTGGAGTGATTTTATGCTTTTACGGTATATCAACCCTTTCTGGGTTGTCTAATACCGAAGTCAATCTTTTTCAAGTAACGGTATCGACTAAAAATGATCGTTTGTGTACAATTACGGGTTCAACTAAATATTCTTAAAACTAATGATTAGCACACCAACATATAATTTCAAGTATTCCTATAAAATATTTCATGTTGGGGAGGAACTCGGAAGTAATGGCAATAAAGGGATGACTCATACTCCTCAGAACTTCAGAACTGGAGCCTCACCATCAGATGCAGTGCGTTACTCAAGACACATTAGAAAGGAGTAAAGGGTTCGAATTAGTATTTCATAGATATGTCATAGTAATATATCATAGTTATATTTCATAGTGATAAGTCGTAGTGATATCGTTACATAAAGAATTAAGGGGATTAAAGAATGACGTTTACCGGGAACAAAGACCCTCCCCCACTCAAGCTATTCAATCAATTATAATTGGACCGGAAACTGCTTTATTCTCTTAGAGCATTTTATGTTAATTGCTCTAATATAAATGCCGTTATGATTTACTGTTTTTGTTGAATTACTATTGTATTATATATACCTTGACCAGTACATTGTCCAGCCTTCTTCAGTTGTAATATACATCTCTGCGAGGAAAGAGACACTTATTCTGG
The DNA here is from genome assembly GCA_963585895.1 of Sepioteuthis lessoniana. Lineage (NCBI taxonomy): Eukaryota > Metazoa > Mollusca > Cephalopoda > Myopsida > Loliginidae > Sepioteuthis > Sepioteuthis lessoniana. Next base: position 46,350,658 of record OY757909.1, read on the forward strand.
TCACTTTCTTTATAGCATAAAACAAAAACGATAAGAAACGGAGTTTTTATTTTCCCTCTTACATTTCTCTGACATGTCACTGCCTTCATTGATATTTGAAACTCAAAATTCTTGGCCTAATATAAACAATGTTTTGAACCCATTTACTCAAAAACAATCTCATTAAAATAAGACTATATGAATTTGATTTGTGTGTTGCATAACTAATAGTAGAAATAGAAAGAAATTTGAACATGTGTTCCGTAATCTGTAAAGTCCTGTTCAGACTTGCTTAGTTTATAACGTTCATAAGTCATGAGTACTATGTCTTGGTTATATATAAATCATTGCAATCAACAAACGGTGCAAACAGTAAAAAATCCTAAATTTATACTTTCTGCAAATTTTTAACCAATGTGATATCCTCAGAATTCTGGTTCTTTCGGATATAAAAAGAGGAATTTTAAGGTGAAGATTTCTCTCTCGATACCGAAGTAGACGTTGCCGTGTCCAGTTGTATAGAAAATAAACCAGAAACTTCTCCCTCGGACCGGATGGAAACATGTCTAGGATATAATAATGACTGTTTAAAAATACAAGATCTCTCAAGTATTTGGATTGATTAAACTGCTAAAAGAAAAACAAACAAAACAAGACAATACCATTATCAATTTAATCACAAATTAAGTTTCAAATGACACTGCTTTCTACTGTTTCGCCACAACCTATTGTATGTTCTCAATGCAGTTATGAAAGAGTAACCACAGAGCCAGGTTTTGATTATGGAGAATAGGAAATAGGCATAAAGACTCAATTAGCGGAGTAAGGACGCTGTCGTGCCACAAATTCTTTTTAGCCAAATTCCCGTTTACACACACACGCCCAGAGAGAGAGAGAGAGAGAGAGAGAGAGAGAGAGAGAGAGAGAGAGAGCACCTATAAAACTAATGCGACTGAACTATTTCTGACTGTCAAACATTGATCAGATGTGGTTCGACGCTTTTGTCGTATTTTCCTCAGTTTGTGAAGTGACTGGTCGACCAGAATGGGAATCATCTTTCACAGTCTAAAAAAAAAGAAAAAACTTGTGTCGTCTAAAAGCCTGTTCCTGGGATAGAACTAGATTTCCATGAGCCGGTGTTAACTTGTGAAACGTTTCTATCACACAGTCAAGAATTTCATCTTGTATTCATTTATGCGTTTAACTTAACCAAACACTATTAAAAAATGAACGTGGATTCTGAAAGGGACACAGGAACTGAATGCTTTTATATCTGTTCACGGTCAACACCAGTCAGCTGATTCTTCATCAGGGTTACAAAAAAAAAGAAAAAAAAAAAAAAAAGAAAAAAAAAAAAACAATTTCATTACGTTCTGGATTGATCTTAAAAACCGGAAATTTTGAAAATAAATAATTTTATTTCCAAGTGATACCAGTTTCAAAATTCGATCTGGTTTAAAACATTTTATTGGCTCAGTGACTTTATCAATCAACCTTCGTATCATAGCTATTCCCTGTTAACATCGTGAATATTATGAATACAAGATAAAGAATTTGGAATTTTTTCATCAATTAGTTGCCACGCTACATGTATTTACCCAACCCATCCGCCCCGAAAAGGATGTGACACTAGGTCAATTTTTAAGCGAAGTACAACTGGTCTAAATTTAGTATTTCCTTTCTCCTAGTCTGTTGTCTAACCAAGACAAAAAAAACAAAAAAACAACCAGCCTTACTATTTTCCTACATCTGGAGTGGGGGAACAAATGAATTCATGCCTTTTACAATAGGATTAGCGCCAAGTGAAACGCAGTCTCATCCTGGTTTTGAACTCGGGTCGCCGATTCCATTTCGTCTGACAATAACTCTCAGGCTAAACGCGCCGCTTTACTTTGTATATTTTGGATGCTAACTTATCATTCTATCATTGAGTCATTGTAATTAGCTCCCCATCCAATTTGTCTTAACATCAACAACAATCGTAGACGTTGATTTATTTGGGCGCTGCCGATTTCAAAAACGCAAATGAGAACTCTGATTCCGTGGTTTGGTTTTTAATAGGAAAATTAATTCTTTCTAAGTTAAGAAGCAACGTCAGCTTGTTAAAGATTGGTTTGTTGGTTGGTTAGTTTTACGGTATGTCAACGCTTGTTTGGTTATTTAATGCCAAACTCAATCTTTTTTCAAGTAATTATATAGCATCAAGTAACTAATAATAAAAATGATTTAGGTGATCCACTGGAATATGTGCAAGAAATTGCTGTTTGACCATTCGAACAAATGATATATGCACAACCCAGAATCTGTCCTGGAGAATGAGACACACAAACACCTCTGGGATTTTGAGATATAAACGGATCACATAATCTCGGCTAGACAACCAGACCTTATAGTAATCAACAAAAAAGAGAGAATTTGCAGAATTGTGAACTTTGATATTACAGCGGACCTCAGAGTAAAATTGAAAGAATGCAAAAAGAGGGTTAAGTACTTCGACCTTGCTTGGGAATTGAAAAATCTGTGGGACATGAAAGTGACAATTATACCAATTGTAATTGGTGCTCTTGGTACAGTCACCTTGGTACAAGGACTGGAAGTCTTGGAAATTACGGGTAAGGTGGAGACTGTCCAAACTCCAGCATTATTGATATCGACCAGAATACTGAGAAGAATCCTGGTGACTTGAGGAGGCTTGCTGTCACTCAAACCTCAGTGAAAAACCATCTGCTAACGCTGACGTGAAAAACTCTTAAGGAGTAAAATAATAATAATCATTCGTAAACAATTTTGATAACTATTCTTAATACAGATAATTCATACAATATTATTTTATGGTTTCAAGTTAGTAATCATAACGATTACTTCACAATCATGACTTCAAGTAACTATTTTTAATGCAAATAATTTTTACATGATTTTCTGGTTGTGAGTATTCCTATCTATTACTATCAATTTGCAAACAGATCTATTTGACCCGTAGATTGGACCCAAACAGGTCAGAGTGGACCTGGGAGTAATGGAAATGAAAAAGAATTTCACACTCTCCATAGCTTCAGAACCTCACCACCGGGTGTAGTTTAATTTCACTGCTAGGACACCTTTTTGCGGTGGAGTGGGGATACCGTCAATATATTCTAAGCCCTGCTAACTGGACGGGTTGCTAAAGAACCAGCAACTTTATATTGAATGAGCCAAAGTCGAGCTACAGCGTTGATGAATAGAAAGCCAACGCCCTTTTCACACACAGACGTCTTACACAAACATGCAGCGTATAACCACATCACTGCCTATCTCCACGTCTTCTTCTTCCACCCACAGATAATGTACACAATTACAAGTGTTTTGCAACGATAGAGGACGGGGTGATATCGCCCCAATATCCGCGTTTAAACTCGTGGGCGAAGTTTCACTTTTGGGAACGTCAAAATTTTCTCATGAAAAATATGCGATATTAAACTCTTGTTATTAAAAATAAAGACTTTTTAGAACAGCAGGGGATCAAATCTACTTCTTACTATAATTTTAATGCAATCTAAATGCTTTTATATATTTTCTTTTAAGTATCGAACAATGAGACTTGCATGTACTCATCAAGTTTTCTACTCAAGTTTCATTTAGGTAGGTTCTTCAATAACCCAATACGATGAAAATAAAAAAGTAAACCTTTATAAGTCAAAGATATAATTTTGTTACCAAAAGATTTGCTTTCATCAACATTTAGCTGTGCCTATAAAAAGATATGCAAAGGAACATTTTTACTCATTCTTAAATTTTGTTCAATCAACGAGACTAAAAATACACTCCCCGCCTCAAATACAAGGTGTCCTGGGTATGGCAGTAAACTGTATCTAATAGCAGTGAACTTCTTGTTTTGGAGCTCTGGGGAGTGTGACGTACCTCTTCATTGCCATTACTCCCAGGTTCACTCTGATTCGGTGTGGTAGTACCTATTAAGGTACTATCTATAGATCAAATAGATCAGATTGCAAATTATTTGTATCTGATAGGAGTACTTAATGCCATATAACCATGTGTAAAATCCCTTTTAAAAACTCTAAAAAAAATTCCACAATGCAAATATGAACGTACAATGAACACGGTTCCCAAACCTCTTCGCATAAAATGACCCCACGCGAATTGACACGCTGTTAAAATCAATCAACCAACTAATCAATTACAATCAAACTAGCCTTAGCAGAGTACAGACCCTCTTTTTTATTTAGAGGTTAAAACTATCTCGAGAAAAATATCTCATCACGGACATGTCTTTGGTAAATCAGTGTTATTCTTGTCTATCTCTTAGTATTTTCCATATTTCCTATGTTTGTATTTTCCATTCATTGTGAAATGTTCTTTCAGCGTGTTATCTGTTTGTTAGTTTTTCAATGTATTTTTGTATTCAAATATACATCTACCTTTCATTTGTTTCTTCTTCATCTGATGTTTATAATATGTCATCCAATTTACAATGCATTACTCAACACACAACCTATCTCACATTGTTAAACCCAACATTGTTTACTGAGAACTTTCGTAAAACCAAGAGCAACAATTCGTTGTGGACACAATATATTAATAAATCTTCAACAAATATAAAGGAAAATTACTAGTTACCAAAAATAATCAAATTCTTAATATACTTCCTCTTTAAATGCATTTGTTCTTTGGGAATTTACATTTTATATATTGTTAGGTTTATCTTGTCGCCTAATCCTGATCGACTGTTCATTTTTGACATCTGTGCTATGCCTAAATAAATGAATAATTTTTTTATTATTATGTACCCTACTTTCAGAATGATTTTTCGACTCAGCTAAGTTGCTATGGAAACAGGCCCAAATTGAGGGAAAAAGCGCAAGAATATTCTTTTTAGTTGTATGCCACGACGACAAGACTTTTCATTTAAATCGCTAAAAGGTTATCCCCAGTCCCTAAGGAGCTATGAATTAATCCTCGACAATTACTTAGAAAAGCAATTTGTTTTCTTGTGACAGACTAAGCTAAACTTGGTAAATACCCATTAATTTTATTCACCAAACAACAGTGGTTTGCCAACCAGTCTTGTAAATTATTCCTACGGTAATGAGACTGATTCTCACTGGGTGCATTATGTGTCCTTTTGTCAGACTAAGCTAAACTTATTAAACACCCACCTCGCCGTAGAGCAATAACGAACACTTTTGTCTCACACTCTATTAATGTTTTAGTAATTTCGGTTCTTGCTAAGTGCCTCCTACGCGTGACCATGTGCCAAACTAAGCCAAACTTTAGAGAGAACTATAAAAAAGACAGTTTGTTATCTCCGCCCAAAATTTGAACAACAGTGGAGGTCGGTGTCATTGTTCTCTTAAGCGGCCTATCTTACATTCCTAGTTAGTCATTCATTTTTTTTTCAAAAGATTGCCACCTTACAAAGCCATTGCTTTCATTTCTCTTCTTTTTTTGTTACTCTTCTCCCACTCTCTCTCTCTCTCTCTACATCTTTTTTTTTTTTTTTGCAAAGTTTTACGTTTTACCCTACTTCTTTCTCAGATTTTTATTTCGACTTTTTTGTCTTGATTATTTTTTCCCTCCAGTCATGGTCAATGTCGGCTGCTTGCGTCATCATCGACCTTCAAGTAATTTGTGAATATACTCATTTACAAGCTACTACTACTACTACTACTACTACTACTACTACTACTAACGTAAACGAAGCGGGAAAACGACATTGTTATCAGCCGAAGTTACCATTCTCGAAATAGAAGTAGATGTATGAGTAATAGCTGTAGTATAAATTGAAGAAGTAGTAGCCTAGACGACAATTATTAAGTAGCCTTATTTTAAGAAGAGAGAGTTTCTTGAGTTCTATTTAATTCTTTTCGTTCTTTTTTACCTCCTCGGTTCGATAGAAACTTTCTTTCTTTCTTTCTTAAATAAATTTTATTTAGTTTTTAATAGCGTTTCTTTTTTCTTTCCTTGTTTATTAACTTTTTTATTTAAAAATTTTTTCCACGTAATAATTATTTTTCCATTTTTTCGCTTTTTTTCTTTTCTTATTCATTATTTTTTCTTTTATTTTTTCTTTCCTTTATTTTTTCCTTCATTTTTTCTTTTGTTTTTTTCTTTATTTTATTCAGTATTTTTCAATTTTTTCTTCATTTATTTCATTCATCATTTTCCGCGTTTTCTTTCTTTCTATCTTTCATCTCATCTCATACATCTCAAACTTTTCTTTTTCTTTCATTTTCCATTTTTCCTCTCTTTTCCCTTCCACCATTTTTCTTCTTTTCACCTTTTTTCTCTCGCCTTCTTTTTCCCCTTATTTTCTGCTTCTCCTCTTCTCTTCCTTTCTTTGTTTCCTCCTTTTTTTTTCTCTCTTTTCTTTCTTCTTTGCTCGCACATTAGGCGCCATGGTCAGAAGATGAGCGAGCTTAGATTGCTCTATAGTCGGAAGATCTCTGACTCCCACTTGAGTTCCTGCAATACAAAGGTGAACTCAGAATGTCATCGCCAACATTCACGCCAATATCTCCACCTTTTAACTCCAATAAATCAACGACCAATTCATTATACAAGAGAACTACCAACACGTAAAAGTTATCCCTCATTTACTGCGGTTAGCAAGCTCATTTCGCAAGGTATTCCCAGTGATTTCGATCCTCACAGGAAACACCGCTATTATGCTTTATGATAGACTTCATTAAACGTCGTTAATATCAACACCAAGAAGGGCATCAAATGAAAAGGACTGGTCTTTAGTATTTGAACAAACAGAAAATTTTCTTTTTATTAGCTAAAGATACCGGGAACATTAAGAACTTTAAGCATCTGAGGAGGGGGGCCAAATTAACAAACAAGTTTCCAAACTCTTCCAAAAAACAATACAAATTCACTTTTTCAATCTTCCCGATCGATTCTGAACAAGATTTTTGAGGGATGGAAAAACTTTATTTATTAAAGTAAAAAACAATGAAGAATTTAATTCTTTAAAAAAATCATTTCCCAGCAAGTTAACATTCAAACTACAAAACATGACTAAATGCTTTGCCTTATCGTTTGCTCTAAAATTTGATTCCTGAAGGAAAACTATATTCGAACCAGCTGTACTTCTCTTCAAAATTGACCTTGTGTTTCATCCTACACGAAACGGAGAGGATGGGTAAAACATACTCTTATTATTTGGCATTGTTATACTGAGTTATACATAGTAAATATCTATATATTTAAACCCATCTGCACAAACAGGAAGCGACACAAGGTCAATTTTTTAAGCGGAATTTTACAAGTTTGAATTCAGAGTTTTCCTTCTTCTCAACTGGTTGTTATACCAAGGTCAAAGAGTCCAGTTTGCCCAACAATTTACACATGTCCTGAGGGAGAATAATTGCATTCATACCTTTTCCAAGAATATTAGCGCAATGTGAAATCCAAACAGCCTTGTCCATGAATTGAACGCGGGTCACCGTGTCCATTTCCTGTGATGGTAACCATTACACCAGCAACGCCTCTTAAGTAAATATCAGTATCATCAATACCAAGAGATTACAAGAAAAAAATATGCTTGATCAAGTATTTATGAACAGTATATGTATGTGAGTGTATCTGTGTGTGTGTGTGAGAGAGAGAGAGAGACCATCTAAACTGCAGCATTACTGAGATCGGCTAGAATAATGGGAAGAGTCCTGGAGACCAGAGGAGACTTGCTGTCACTCAGACTCTAGTGTAAGACCACTAGCTAACACTTTCAAGGGTTAAAATAATAGAATGAGAAGTAAAAACTAAAAATTGTTAAATACTTTATAAATATAAAGTTTTCCTACTTTTTGAATAAATTGCCTGAGGACAAACATTCATGTAAGTCGAGTCGTAGAAAAACTTTCTCAGTTTATATATATATATATATATATATATATATATATATGGGGGGTCATTTTTGCTCCTCAGAATATTATAGTGTGTGCACCCCCCTACTCACTTATTCGGTCTTCGGACCAGGTTTGTAGTGTATCATCAACTCTATCGTTTTCTTGTCTTTGGACAGGATGCAGCAAAAACAAAACTAACAGGGATTCCAACTCGAAACTAACACTTCCCCCAATGAAGTCAAAATGGGTCGTTTAAGTAATCCGGTGCCTGCAGTACAATGAACGCGATGACATGGACTATTTATGGCCTGGATCATGAATACATGCAAGGCCTCGTTTCGTTAAACTATGTGTCACGTACACACACACACACGTCCTGTAAAACTGTACCAAGAGCCATGAGATGTACCTTCTATTTCTATCGAGCAGTTCAACACACTAGGCACATCATTTTTCAAGTCTTTTTAGCATTTTTCCTCAAAAACTTTCAATGAAAAATTAGTAAAAAGAAATAATGAAAAATAACTTTCTAATTAAATCTTAACTCAAATTATACCTGACGATTATTTTTGCATTCATTTGCATATTTGATTCACGTCCAATTTATAAAGATTTTTTTCTTTCCATTTAAGAGTTTAAATACGTGTATGCCAGTAAATAAGGAACATTTGTATGTTATTTTTGAAAAGCTATTATTACAATAAAAGGTTATTTTGAGACCCAATAAAACTATTTTATAACGGTAAACTTTTGAAATTTTATATATTTACCAAACCCTTCCACCACGAGTTGGAAGTGACAAAAGGTCAATTTCTTAAGCGGAGTATAGCTTGTTTGAATTCTGTTTTCCTTCTCCTAGACTGGTTACCATGTCAAGTTTATTGGGTCCAATCTGCTTTTCAAATAGAGGGAGAGTAGTGGGATTCATACCTTTCGCAAGGGTATTAGCGCTATATAAAATGCAAACAGTCTCGTCTAGGATTTGAAATTGTATATTTGATATAAAAAGAGAGCGACTTAGAATTATAAAATATGCAATTCCACGAATTCATCCTACGGTTTAACACAATTGCATATTTTTAAATTTCAATTAAAAAAACCTTTTTAAAATTCTAAGGCAAAGAACTTTTCAGTATACCAATATATATCAAAGACCTATTTGGTAGCAGAGGTAGTTGCGTGTTTCTTATTAGCATTACTTTTCGAAACATATATTAAAAAAACAGTGGGGTCATTGTTTCATCGTAGCACAGAGGTTAGACAGAAAATTTTGCAGATCAACTCAAATTGAGTTCGATTCTCACTGGGTGCCTTTGATTTGGAGCTTTGTAGAGAACTAAGCTAAGATAATCTTACGCCATGTGCACCTCTATGAAATAACAGAATCAGGAAAACAATGCTGCGCCAATTTTTAAAATGAAAAAGCAAACCTGTCTTGAAAATCCGAGCCTTTATCTGGATTCGAACGTCAGTTAACGACAATGACACCCTACGAAATAGCTCAAGTCATCAGAGCAAGCTGAGTATATCTCATTATCAATATATACTACCCTTTGTTTTATCTGGTTCAAGGTTACACATGTTGAGCACTCACTGAAAATTGAAATTTCTACGCCAGTAAAGATTGGCTTGCTATCCATTATTCCATGGTTGAGCGAGTTAGATATCTATTCATCTTTGATAAGTTTGACTTGAGAAACGAATTCTAACGAATGTTTTAGTGATATCACCTTCTTAACCATCACTCGACCTCCATATTCAATCGATTTAATTTAGTCTGGAACAGGCCAGGACAATAGGGTACCAAATGAGGATCACTTTAAAAGTTTAAGTCGGCGAGACTAACTAACAAATCAGTGTCCCACGGTAAGTTGAATAAAAAGGTAAGAAAAAACATTAATGGAACGCCTAGATCGAGCACACAACATTCTGTGAGAAAGGTTTACCAAAGTAGTTACTGCCCAGATAAATGGATTCGGCGAGCCAAGTTCAAATTTTAGACAAAGCAGTTTATCTTTCCATTAGCACTAATTCTCGTGAGAAAGACAGGAATCCACCCCTTTCACCTCAACTGCAGCAATTGGTAATTAGTCGAGCAGATTGGACTCTTTAGAATTGGTACAGGTGCGAGTCTAGGCGGAAGAAAACTGAATTTAAACCAATTGTACTTCACTTAACAAATGAAACTTGTATTACCTTCTTCTTGTGGCGGGAAGAGTTAGGTAAATACACACTCTAAGAGGCGCATTTAGTGTAGCAGTTATCGTTGTACGAAATGAAATAGGCGACCGAGTTCAACCCTTTCATGAAGCTTTTTGTGCACATGTACGTGGAAAAAACATCTATCCACCTCTTCTACATTCAGATATTGGTAAAATATAGGGTAAACTGGCTTATTTAACTTTGGAAAGGCAATGAAACTAGGAGAAGGAAGGCTCTGCTGTACTCCTTTAAATAACTGACCTTGTGCCGAATCCTGTCTCTTGCGGAAAGATTGGGTAAATACAAGCTTCCGTTATTTGATATTGTGCCATAATAAACTATACTAGTAAATATAAGCACCATAAAACAACTAGGGGTGTCCTCGTGGTTAAAGCGATGGACTACGGAATCGTAGTAAGGAAGTTCGTACCCCAGTCGCGCTATTACGTTCACTTTCGGGCAAATACCCTTGGGAAAGGTATGAACCCCCTTATCCTCCCAGCAATGGATTAAATAGTACCACTACTGTTCTTCTATGAGAATAGCTTTGGCATTGAATAACCTACAAAGGTTGATATGCCAGTAAACAAAGTAACCAAACTAAACCATAAAACAATTACCTTCTTATAGTACAGTCTACCATATATATATATATATATATATATATATATATATATATATATATATATATATAAAGAAGATGTAGTAGGAACAGAATATAAATATTGTTTTTAACAGTGAGCAAAATAAAATATCTTTAAAATGATTAAAATATCGTAAAATCGTAAAAAAGGATCCATTGTTTCGGTAACTTTTCTTCAGAGAATAATGTCATTGACAATCAAGTTTATATCGGAGAAAGTCAACATGGGATAGTGACCATCGAAAAATCCTGGTGGAGAGGAAGAAAACTAATCGAGAGAATTATCATTAGCCAGAACAGTTAATGTGGGTAATAATGTTTTCCTCACGTGGTCCAATGTAGTAAAAAGTAGTGGCGTGTAAAATCGTTTTTGGATACACAATTCCGGTTTATTTTTCGTTATAACCAAGGTTTACAGTATTGACAACTAAAGTTAATTGTGTGATGTCTCGAGGATGGTAACCATAGTGGGCCTATAAGTGGCTGTACAAGCCGGATTGCTCAATAAGTGACGAGCAATGGCAGAAGATGAATTTGATTGCTCGGTGCTGCAGTATAGCCGGAATTATTTGTATGGCTATAATTATTATTATTTGTATGCTGGTTTATTCGTATATCTGATCTCTGAGTGAAGCGATTAATGTAGCAAACATCGCATTCGCACGAAAAATTGTAAATAAGAGAGCTTTTTTTGAAAAACAGTCACGCTGTCTTTGAGATTGGGGGAAACAGCGCATCGGATTTAAGAACGACTCGCAAATTAACAGTATTAACAGTAACGATTAACGGAACTTTTAATTTGTTCTATCAGACGCATGAAGGTGTTGCTGATCGTCGGTAATCTTAGATATACAGGACACTTTTCGGATCCAAACTTTGGATTGGTGGAGAACTTTAGGCATTCATGTCTAATGGTGGAAGTAATTGTATCCTTGTATTCTTCAACAAAGTCGTCTTGATAAAATTGAGTTCATCAGAAAGCTTTGGCTTGGAGCAGATCATCAAAGCACTAATGTTTTTATTAAGTTAATTTTGTGTCAGAGGTGGCAAAACGGCCCAAACTGTGTATATAATTCAGTAAAAGTGAATTTACTGAAGATCGAAGTCTGCACGCCAAAATTGGTGCTCTCAACAAAGACATCCCGGAAGGCAAACTGTTGTGGTGTTCAATGCTGAAAATGTTCACCATTTTGTTGTTGTAATCTTGTTTGTGAAGTATTACTATTCCTGCGCCTTTGTTTAATTTGGATATAATTATGTAGTCATTATTCTATAAGGATTTAACTATATTCAGATGTGCACGTTGCAAATAAAATATTCTCAATAATACAACCAAATTTAAGATCTTAGGTAGTGTTGATGAATTCAACAAAACTGCCTTAGAGGAACAACGGATACAGCGCAGTCTAGAGAGAGGGTGTGCTAGCAGAATAATTAACAACTTAGATGCGAAATACTTTCACGAATTTGTCGAACGAGTTGATCTCGTTGACAAATTCCCCGTGAGGTATCCTAATAAATTAGAGTGGACTTGGACTGGTAAGGGTGCCTCGGCTCAGCACTATAGCTATCTGGACCGAGTGTTAGTAAGGAAAGTCGACTTAGATTCCTAAGGTAGTCTAAATTTTAAGGTTTATACAGATTCCGACCACAAATTCTTGAGTGTGTCGGTCAGGTTAGACACGCAGCTGATAAGCTGCTTATTTTTTAGTTCCGATTTTTTTCTACCCTTCCTTTCCCCGATTAGATGACAGATTTTCGAGTTCTCCAGCGGTGAGATAGAGACCTTTTTTTACCAACGCTATTTTTCAATCGGGGAACAAGTTTTTCTGCCACTGTAAGCCCGTAAGCGGGGGAGAGGGGCTTTACTAACCATCATTTATATATATTGTATATATTTCTTCTCATTTATACATTTTCGATGTTTTTTTGCATATATGTATAGTTTTAAAATAGAATTTTAAAATTATTTCTCCCTCACATAATGTAAATATGGGTTTCGGTTAAAGTTTCATGGAACAATCGACTTGTTTTAGAGACTGTATTACGAAAGGATTTTTGTGGGGTTGTGGTTGGTTGGTTGGTTGGTTGGGTTTTTATAGCATTTCAACCTTTGTGTGTTATTTAACACCAAATCCATTTTTATGTAAATAATCAGTTCTATATCAAACAATTCAGTTTAGCATGAGTACACAGTTTAATTATCAAAAACTTTTCTATTTCAAGTTATTTAGTTTAGTCAAGCAGTTCTAATTAAGCTAATTCGGTTTAGTATAAATACAGATTTTATTTACGCACAGTTAAATGTCAAAACAGTTCTATATTAAACAAACCAATTTAGTGTAAGTACAGTTTCAACGTCAAGAAACAGTTCCATTTCAAATAATTCAGTTTAGCATAAGCACGCAGTTTAAATGTAAGTACGGTTTAATTGTCAAAAACATTTCTATTTTAAGCTATTCAGTTTATTCAAACAATTCAGTTTAGCATAGGTATGCCGTTAGCTCTATTTAACCCATAGATATGGCCCAATCAGGTGCTACCACGCCGGTCTAGAGTGGACCTGGGAGCAATGGAAATGAAAGGGTGCTCTGCATTCCCCAGCAAAGCCCCAGCATTAATCGAACCTCACCATCAGATTGTTTAGTGTCATATCCAGGACACTCATTAGGGGGGTCTTAACCCTCTGCAGAGGTGCAGTCAGCGTATTCTACAGCCCCAGGCGACTGGTCAATACACAGTTAAATGTCAAAATTATTTCAGGTAATTCAGTTTAGCATAAATACACAGTTTAGACGCCAAGACAGTTCTATTTCGAGCAATTTAGTTTACTATAAGTACGCAGTTTAAATGTCAAAACAGTTCTATTCTAAACAATTCAGTTTAGCATAAATACGCAGTTTAGATGCACAAATCAGTATTGCGAAGAAAGCACGGTTTAGCTCAATTTAACCCATAGATAGGGTCAGAGTGGACCTGGGAGTGATGGCAATAAAGGGGTACTCCACATTCTCCAAAGCTCCAGCATTACTGGACTTCATCATCAGATTGTTTAGTGTCATATCTAAGACGTTCGTCGGTGAGGGGTCTTACCCCTCTGCAGAGAAGCAGTCGGTGTGTTTTACAGCCCCAGCCGAATGGGCAAGGCATTGTGGTGGCTAGATTATTGAAGTATATATTGGTCTGTGAATGGGTCCAAGTTAAAATTCAGTCAAGTGAAGACCATCCTCCTCCTACTTTGTTAACTGTGCCATATTTGTATTTTCTAAAATAAATAATACATTAAGCAATGAACTTCAGTTTTCAATACTGGAAGCCTTGGTTATAATTCAACATCAAACGAAATTGTGTATCCAAAAACAATTTTACACGCCACTACATTTTAACAACCCCATTGGACCACATGAGGAAAGCATTATTACCCACGCCAACTCTTCTGGTTTACAGTAATTTTTTTGACCAGTTTTCTTCCCCTCCGCCAGGATTTTCTGATGGTCACTATCCCATGTTTACTTCCTCCGATATAAAATTGATTGTCACAGACATTTTTCTCTGAGGAAACGAAAGGTCCCTTTTTTAAGATTTTAGAATATTTTAATCGTTTTTTAAATATCTTATGCACACCCTTTTAAATATATATATATATATATATATATATATATATATATATATATATATATATATATATATATAATAGAAAAATAGCTAATACGAAAAGAGTGCTCGATGATATAATATCAGACCAGGTATAAACCTAAAAATATCAGAATTATAAACTCAATAAACCCGTTACTTAAGTTTCACTTGTTTTCCATAATCTTCTGACGGTCGTTTAGTAAAAGTACCATTTTTCTAACATGACTGTCTGAACATTGGGGAAAACAGACGAAACATAAATAATGGACTTATTGTGTTCATAATTCCAATATATATATATATATATATATATATATATATATATATATATATATATATATATATATATATATATATTCAGCTAAAAATGGTTACATCTGGAACTGTTTAATGTAATTGTTCTTTTATTATTATATGATTTCATTTAGACACGCGTCTTCTGTTCGCTTCAGGAAACAAACGCTTTTAACTTAGTTGGATGAGAATCAGAGATTGTTATCTTCAGATGAATTCCACGCTGCTACGATTTATTCTGGCTATGTTGGCTGCTTCCGTCATTATTGTAATCATTTAACTAAAAGAAACAGGACATTTTTTTCTCTCTCCAACACATGACACACCATGCATGCACACATACATGTATACATGCAGATACACACACAAGCATGAATGCACACACATGTACACACAATGCACGCACATATACGTACATTAGTACAAATGCACGCCCACTCACATATGCACACACATACACACACACATAGCATTTATTCTACTCCCTACGATGTTGGAATTCGACACAAAGTTAGTTTAATGTGGAGGCTTCATAGGAAGCAAAAAGAGTCTCAATGGCGCAGTGGCTAAAGTACTCAAAGAAAGTGAGTTCGAATTTCAGTCGTGCTATTACATTCACTTTCGGACTAATGCCCTTGGGAAAAAGTATGAATCTCTTTATTCCCTCCAATTATGGTTCAACAGTATCAGTGCTGTTCTTCTACAAGGTTGGTTTTGGCATTAAGTAATACGCGAAAGTTGATATGCCATTAAAAAACACAGAAACCAAACTAAGCCACAGGCTTGCATGTGGGGTGAGGTGATTCCAAAAATGTCAGACTTTCGTCTGCATTTCCCTTTCAGGGCACTTTGAAAAAAGAGGAAGAAAAAGTGGAAAGTAGAAGAAAGGAAATAAAATTAAAGGTAGGAAAGAAGGAAGGAAACAAATAATTTCAAGTAAAGAACTCTTATACTAAATTATATGAAAAATGAAGGAAACATTACCTGTGCCCTGACAGAATTACAAAACGACATCTATATAACTACTTATTGTGCTTAACTTTGTGTTCAGTACTCCTACTGGCAAAGTGGCTAACGTGATGGACTGTGACATCATTGTAAACGAGTTTGAACTCCATCGCTTTATTGCGTTCACTTTCGGACTAATATTCTTGGGAAAAGTATGAATCCCTCCAGTTAAATAGTCCCACTACTGTTCTTCTATAAGGTTGGTTTTGGCATTTAATGACACACGAAGGATGATATGCAATTGAAGAAAGAAACCAAATCAAACTTTGTGTTCAGATTTTTGTTCCATAACAGAGTGTACAAATGCACATTTTTTCATATTAAGTGCACAAATAAAATTAACTGATTCGAGGATTTTTTGGTTAAAATGTCGAATCATTACCTGCCTTTAACTTTAGTCTCGACAAAAATAAAATAAACAAATCTGCGTAGAACAGCAAAGTTGTTGTTCCAGTGTACTGCTTAGTTTTAATAAATATGTTTTATTTAAGAAATCAGCAGATGGTCGGCGGCAAAGCAATGGTCTCATGATTAAATAGCGGGTCATAAAGGAGTCAGTGTACATTAAGGTGCGGTTCGTACGAACACTGTTTAACTTGCATCATCAAACGATGATGTGTTTGCAAGTATTTTGATTTTAAATCTGGGAATTTAAAAATAAATAGATGCCTGTCGATACGAAGAGAAAGAGAATAAATACAAAGAATTTAGAATTAATACATAATAGACAAAAATATATTTTTTACTTTTCAGATGTGCAAAGAGCGAAAGCGTGTTCGCCAGTGGTCCAGGAGATTAGGTTTCAATCCCAGGTCGTCATACCAAAAACTCAAAAAATGATACTTGATGTCTCATTGCTTAACACTCAGCATTATAAGGTACTGATCAAGGGTATAATAGAACAATCCAGAGAAAGGAGTTGCGCCCTCCCCAACACCTCCGTGTTGTAGCTAATGAAAAAGGAGCCTTCGGGTTGACCTCGACTACGGTCGCCAACTTTACTTACTTACAGTTGATAAAAAGGCAAAATGCCTTGATCAGATAGATGCCCCCTCGGTGGGGCTCAAAATGCACTTACAGTATCTTCTGTAAGAGGGTAAGACATTCCCCCACAAAAAAGGCGTCCTGTGTATAAAACTAAACGGTATCTGATGATGAAACTCCAGTTCTGGAGATCTAGTCGAGTACTTCTTCATTGTCATTAATCCCAGATTCACTGGATACATATATATATATATATATATATATATATATATATATACTGACCCTCGACTGAGCTGTCAATCAAGAGATGCACCTGTTTAAATAAGCAGAAGAACAGTGGAAGCAGGTGGACGTTAAACAATAATATAACCAGGGCACAGACGGTTTGAGTCATTTGGGGACAAGAAGCCGAAGTGAGAGCCAGCGGCAGACAGAGGGCTTTGGGCCCTCAGTGACCCACGGTTGAGCAACACAGCCAAGATGAGAAAAAGTACTGCTGGGTCAATATAGCAGTCTGTCCCCGTCTCCAGCTCATCTCTTACACCAAACAACCAATACCCTTTCGAGAATAAAGTGTAAGAGATTATATTTTTATAAAGAAGTGTGTTCGTTCGTTCATTGAAGTTCGTATATAGTCGGTTGATTATGTTCCGCATATATTTGCATATGTATAACGTTTGTGATGTATGTGGCTATACAACACACACACACATAT
This sequence comes from Sepioteuthis lessoniana, assembly GCA_963585895.1. Lineage (NCBI taxonomy): Eukaryota > Metazoa > Mollusca > Cephalopoda > Myopsida > Loliginidae > Sepioteuthis > Sepioteuthis lessoniana. Next base: position 46,367,966 of record OY757909.1, read on the forward strand.
ATATATATATATATATATATATACTCCCTCTTTGGGAATTTAGTTCTCTCGCGAGGAATTACCGGTTGCCACTAGCGTAATTTAAAGCTCTTGTAATGAATTGAGCACTCAGGTAGCCGTTAAGCGTATATGTAAACAAAGGAAAATAATATGAATATGTATATCTCCTTCGCTTCCGCTGAGATTGCCGATAGCTCTGCGGTAAGATATCCAACTGGTGTAAAGTCAGCCGGGTTTCGAGCGCCAGCTTGAAGTATCTCACGTGTCTAGTCACACTGATGAGTTGTGATACAACAAAACAGTCTGTCTGTGGATGACAAAATATATAAAGCAACCATTCAAAGAGAAGGAAAATCTCTGAATTAAAATCTTGGGGAGTGTTGTTTGGATAATCTGTTGTACGTTGGTGGATTCTTCTTCTGTTATTAGTTCATGCAAAAATTATGGTTGGTCCTACACAAGACTTCTCCACTCTAAACAAAAATAAGCTGTAGGTGGTAATATTGACTGTCAGTAACGTCAACATGATATATATATATATATATTGAGGATATATTGATGAAGATTTTCTTTATAAAGTATTCTTAAAAGCGGCTATAATTCAGTTGAACATTTTTATTTTAAATTATTCGTAATCATTCGTTCAGAAATAAACGCATTGAATTTATGATTAAATGGCGTTTTATAAACATTTAAAATGTGTTACTTCCGCAAAACATCAACAGATAGATTGAGAGATAGATAAATAGATAGATTTTTTAGATCTTTAATTGATCCATAGATCATTAGACAGACTTACTTTTAAAGGATTCAATATATTGATATCTGACTGAGGCGTCTAAGACGAAGATTTTGCATTGGCAGTACAATTTAAAAAAAAATAGAAGACAAATACAAAACTCAAAAATACATATAAAGAAATATTCAATTAAATAGTCATTCAAAATCGTTTGTATACTGAAGTGTCATAACACATAGTTTGGTTTAAACCATCCATGGGACGATTATTTTCATTTGTGGATCACGCTTTCAAAAAAGCTTTTCTTTGTCTGGCACACTGACTTTCAACTACTTACGTTACCTACTGTTCCCAGGAGTAGTCATTCTTCAAAGAATTTCATCCTGTTGGTGTGGCTTAACATATGTTGACTGCATCTCCCTACACAGGGGTAAGACTCCCTCTAAAGAGTGTCCTGGACATGACACAAAACTGTATCTGATCGTGAGGCTCTAATTCTAGAGACCTGGGGAGTGTGGACTACTTCATTGTTATTACCCCTTGGTCAACCCTGACAGGAGTCGTTGTAACTTTTAGGGAACTAACTATACGTTAAATGGTTGTATTTAAATATTATATGTATTCTATCGGACCGTATGCAGCTTCACTTTGGTGATCTGGGTAAAACCGACGCTTTCAATTAGACTAGAACGTTCCCTCTATAGTAATAAAATATCTGGAGAACAAGACCGTCTTTTTATGTTTCTTATTATGCTTTTATTCCCCTTTTACTTATTCCTTATCAACTTTTATTTAGTATTTTATTTAATCAAATATATTTTTTCTTCGGCTGATATTCATAACTATGTACTATCTCAATCCTCTTTAGGGATTAGAGTGGAAGAGATTTTTTAGAAAATGATTACGCCATCACAGGGAAATTCATAAATATACAGTGTGGGGCACAATTAATAGGGTAATCTATAACAATAGTAAGTAAACATTTTATGATATTGAATTTTTAAAAATTGTACTGATGTGGCAACGCTGTCTTCAATCCTGGTAAGTCCTCTTCCTCCTTATTTTCTTGGGTTATATAATCTGTCGACGTCATCTCTGGGATGTAAGGACTTATGCATAGTAATTGCCTTTCTTGTTCTCTTGTCCATTTGTTTAAGTTATTCTCTGGTACACTTCAAAAATGGTCCCGAATAACTTACGAGTGAGACTGCTCAGGTATTTATTCCTTCGATAAGGTTTCTACAATATTGTTTTGCTTCGAGTAGCTTTCTCTTTCTCCTAAAATATTCTTTCTTAATTTTCTCTTTCATCTCCTCTTGTTTGAAATTGTCGGCTTCCAATATATCCAAGTATTTTTGGTTTCCTTTTCTCCGAGCTTCGAATTTTATCTTGAATTGGTAGTTTCAGTCATCCTTAAGGTGTCGTTTGCCGCTTTTCACAAACATGGTGCATTTTTCTAAGCCAAATTCCATTCCTTTTTCCTGACTATATATTCTGATTGTGTGTATTAGAGTTTCCAATTCGTTTTTATTTTTGACTAACAGTTTGATGTCGTCCATGTACAAGAGGTAATTTACCTTTTTCTGCGATTTAATAAGTTTGTATCCGGCTATTATCATTATTGTAATCATTATTATTATTTTACTCATTTGAAAAATTTTCATTCCAATGTTAACTGATGGTGTCCCACTGGAGTTTGCATGACAGAAAGTCTCCATGACTCTGCTCAGTATTCAAATCAATCTCAACAATGCTGTACTTTAGATGGTCTCCACTCGTTCTCTTATTTCCGAATCCTCCAATTCCTGTATCAATACTTTTGTGACTGTTACCAAGAGCACCAATTACAATTGGTATAACCGTTACTTTCATGTTCCACATTTTTTCAATTCCCTAGCGAAGTCAAAGTATTTATCCTTCTTTTCGCTTTCTTTCAATTTTACTCAGTGGTTAGCCGGGACAGCAAAGTCTACAATTTTGCATGTTATCTTTTTTTTAAAATTATTATTACAAGATCTGGTCGTCTAGCCGATATTATGGGAACGGCAAAGTCTATTATTCGGCGGGTTCTCTTCTTTCGTTGATTATCACTAGGTCTGGTTGTCTGGCCAAGATCCGTTTGTATCTTAAAGTCCCAGTGATGTTTGTGCGAAGTTTGTGCGTCTCATTTTCCGGGACGGATTCTGGGTTGTGCATATACAATTTTTTTGTATGGTCAAATTTAAACTTCTTGCTCAATTCCCAATGGATCACCTTCCCTACCCAGTCGTGTCTTGTCTTATACTCTTTCTGTACTAATTTTCTGCGTTGGTTTATTATGTGATTGATCGTTTCGTCTCTATTACCACATAACCTACATATGCTATTTTGTTGTGTCTTGTCTATTCTTGCTTTGATGTGTTTGGTCCTTGTGGCATTGTTTTGTGCAGCCATTAGAAGATATTCAGTTTCTTTCTTATGGTTTCCCTTTCTTAGCCACGCCCATGTTTCCTCATAAGACAGTTCGCTTGTTAGTAGCTTTAAACGTCTATAGAGTTGTTTCTCTTTCAATTTTTTTTTTTTTTTGGTAATTTCTGTTCTGTTGATCAATGCTGTCAGTATTCTTTCTGATGGCTGTAATCAGTTTTTATCCGCGCTTTTCAATATAGCCTTCGAGTCGTTGTGTTAATGCATCAATCACGTCTTTAATGCTGGTAAGTCCTCTTCCTCCTTCATTTCTTGACATATAATGTCGACATCATCTCTGGGATGTAAGGCCTTATGCATGGTAATTGCTCTTTTTGTTCTCTGGTCCATTCGTTTAAGTTATTTTCTGGTTCATTTGTTTGAATTATTCTCTGGCCCACTTCAATAATCGTCCCGTATCTTACGAGGGGGACAACTCAGATATTTATCCCTTTTTTATAAAGTTCCTGCAATATAGTTTTGTTTCGAGTAGCTTTCTTTTTCTCCTGAGATACCCTTTTTCAACTTTTTCTTTCATCTCCACTTGTTTAATGGTGCCTGCTTCCAATATTCCCAAGTATTTTTAGGTTTCCTTTTCTCTGAGCGTTTTAATTTTTCCTTAATTTGGTAGTTCCATTCCGTCTGTCCTGTGTCGTTTTCCGTCTTTCATTATTAACATGGCGCATTATTATTATTATTATTATTATTATTATTATTATTACGCTGGAACAAATGTTCGAGAAGTCGAAATGTTGTCGGTAAAAAGAAGTAAAGGACACGAAATGAGAAGTAAAAACTTAAAAACAATAAAAATAAAATAAAATGAAATAATCAATAAAGAAAAGAAAAAAAGTTTAACAGACAGCGTTATTTTTTACATTGGAAGGGTCAGTAGAAGTCAATTATTTATTATTGCGTCATCAGATTCGACGCTATTTGGTCTGATTTTCCGATAAAAAGTGAAAACAAAACAGCCAGTCGAGATGCAGACTGTCAGAGTGTTTCGTGAATTTAAATCATATTAAGTTGAAAAGCAATACATTCTTATACTTGCGTCTAAGATTCTCTAAGTGCACATTTAAATGATCAGACAAAAGACTATTAGTTTTTGAGTGCTCTCTCATGTCACCGACAAAGATGGAGAGTGCACAATTTTGTTATGTATAAGAAATCGACGATTTTCAAAAACGTAAAGTGACCTGAAACAATCAATTTTTTAGACATTCAAAAATTTATGTTTGAATGTCTTTCAGACATGTGTCTCGGACTATTTTCTTTATTCTGGTTATTATATTCACAGTGTTTCGGCGGCTTTACTCATCGTCCTTTTTCTTGAGATTTTTGTCGTAGGAGACAACATTCGGATAATTTCGAACCAAATCCAATCCACTCGAGTAACTTTTCATATTTTGTTGGCCATGCCGGAAAGATAGAAGTGTTGATTAAGTGATTCAATGATTAATATATTGATTGATGGCTAGACTTTAACAGCATGTCAACCCATCTAGGGTTATGTTATGCCCAAAGGTTAAGAAATCATGTTCATTGTACATTCATATTTACATTTTCTGTGTTGTTCTTTCATAAGATGTCATTTTTTTACACACGGTCCTATCGAATCGGAATAATTTTTAAACATATCTATTTCAGTCATAGATAGGACCCTAGCAGGTAAAACCACTCTGGGTCAGAGTGGACATAGAAGTAACGGGAATGAAGAGGAACTTAATACTCTTCAGATATCTAGAACTTGAGCCTCACCCTCAAATGCAGTTCAGTGTCATACCGAAAAAAATTTTTGGCGGGAGGTGGTCTTACTCCTCTGCAGGAGCATACAGTCAAGCTATTCTAAGCCCCATTGACATTGTCGTTTGATAGCCTTGAAAACCCTTTAAAATTTTTTTCGAATAAATGTTTTATTATTTTTCTGACTTTGAGGAGTTGTATTAAACTAAACACTAATACTAACCAGTGAGCCTATTGACAATTTCATAACTAGTTTTGTTTCTTTGTTAAATGATATATCAACCCTCGTGGGTTATTTAATGCTAAAGACACCATCGTAGGGACATTATTTAATCTATAGCTGGGGGGGATTTGGGGGTTCATACCTTTCCCAAGAGTATTCTTCCGAAAGTGAAGGTAATAACTTGATAGGAGTTCAAACGATGTAGCAGTTCAGTGCTAAGCCAAGAAGCCTCTAAAGAGTGCATAGAAATATCGTTTATATTAAAATTTTTTTGAAAATTCATTGAATTCTTTTACATATACGAATAAAGTAAAACATTCCTTGATTTGTTTCTCTCAAAAGGACCCGAGTTTAAATTCTTGATCAGGCTGTTTTTATTTCACTTCACGCTAATGTCTAGTTCATCTGTTCTCCCCTTCCCAGTTATGGGTAAATAATGATGCAGACACACGGTTCTCCAACCAAGTTTATTCAATCAGTGTAGGAGAAAGAAAATTCTGAATTCACACCAGTTCAAATCCGCTTAAAAATTTACCCTTTGTAACATTCTGCCCGTGGCGGGTGGGGGGTTAAATGCATATCCATTTCTTGTGAAATAACCAGAAATTGAATTTAAAGTTCTGATACTGTTACACAAACAGGTGCTTTATGATTCTTTTAAAATCAGCCATTAAAGTAAACTTGTGAAACGATTCCTTTAATATTTCAAAATTTTATTTTCCCTTTAAAAAATCAAGGATAAAGAAATTTGAAGAATAAAAACGGTTTTAAAAAAACCCTGAAGTACTTCTCAAAATTAAAGAATGAAATTGCCAGTACGCATGTAAATCAAATTAAGAACATTATTAACTTAATTATGATCGAGAATAATTTGTCCTATTGTTCTGGCGTGGTTTTGTCCGATATTTCCTGAAGTCTCAGTCACAAAATTAATCACTGTTGTCGACTTCCTTTTCTAAATGTTACTGCCAACGATTTTCCAAAAATTCGTCTGAGGTTAAGACTTTTATTGGACCATGCCATAAACTAGATGTTTGCAACTTTGAAGAATTGTTTTACCGATTTTGCCCGATAACAAGGGGTATCACTTTGCTGAAAAACGGGCCCAAAACAACATACGCCCTCAAGAAAGGAGCAACATGCTATTCAGAAATATCCTTATAATTCTGCAACATTTATTTTGCCATGATATCGAATGATGATTTTTTTTAAATGTGAAAAATATTTATGAAGCCATGTGGCTGTAGAAGTACAAGAAAGGCGAGCAAAGATATACAGGGAACGAATGGAGAAAGTAAGGATTGGCTCCAAACCCATGGACACACCCGTGTTAGCTCCAACCCATGGATACACCAGTGTTGGTCGACCAGCAAAGATTTACATTTATCAGTTCTATCTGCGATGGCTGATAGTGACAGATTACAAGAGAGTGTTATAGAAATCCATAGTATCGACACGCCTTCGTAAAAGGTGATAATGTTAGGAGTGCAAAAGTAATTAGTTGGTCTGTACACATCTTACTTATATTCTTTATCAATATTATGTTCGATATCTTAGCTGATTTTAACAGAGATCTGTTCTGGAGGGTCTCGCCAAAGAACATATCTCACACCAATACGCTACAGCCTTCGAATTTAACTGATTTTTTTTCCCATATCTGGGAAGCAATCTCTAAATTTCACGACGCCTGACATAAATTCCTCGCCGTCTGATCCTACATAATTAAATTTACTTTCATTGCTTACGGATACTCTTGTCCAGTTTTCATCGGTCCAGACAACGTGTTTGTTTGCAAAAGCTCAAAAAGATTTTTGATTCTTGCTGATGAGGACCTCTGACGACTGGAGAATGTGTATCAAACCCTATTTCACATAAACGACGGTGCTGTCAATTGATACACTTTCATGACAGATTCTTCAGTTACTTGGCATATAATGTCCACTGCTGTGTCAAAACGATCCACCATTTCGAGTGACTAAATAGCTCGATACTTTCGAGGAATTGTTTAACGTAGCCATCCGATGTTTAAGAGACCCAAAGGAGCCACAATCATCATAAAAATTTAATATTCTAGAAAGTATATTTAGATCAATTAACTTCTTTTAAAATTGCAGATACCTTCATCCCTTGAGTTTTTAGTATGACAATGCAATGCCTCATCAATTTTGCAGCGGTTTTCCATCGTCATAGGATAAAATGCAGTTAATGAATAAGGAATATTTGTTTACATAGAAATGCGGGTATTTTTTTTGAATTAGGAACTGTTATCTATTTTTAAAAAGCAATCATAAATATAAATGAAAATATTTTCTAACTTTCGGCGCAATATTTTTTGTAATCAACTGTTCTTTTATAATTTTCATTATCTTTGGTTCTTTTTTCTGCAAATTTACAATAGTATTAAAGAAATGTTTCAGAATGTTTACCAAAATTTTAATCTGATCCGTAGAATTTGGCACTCATTTACTCCGTGGGAGTTTTTACCATTGTTGGTTTTTCACTAAGGTCATACTGACAAAGGATATATGTGTATATAACATTTTTAGGGGTGGTGAAATTTCTGCTTCTTGCATAATTCCTAGAGAATCACCTTTCCCGCCCAGTCATATCTCTTTTGTCTTCCTTTTGTGTCAGTTTAATGCATTCACTGCCTCACCTCTATCACAACATAACCTACACTTGCTATTCTTTGTATTACCAATTTTGCTTATCCATAATAAGTCCACTTTGTTGCTGTTGTTTTCCGAAAACTGACATCCCTATGTAATTTCTAAAGAGGTTTCAGAAGTTTCTCTTTAGCTGAATTAGTTCCTCTACCAAATTGAAAGTAATGAGTGATGACATTTTGATAGAAATCGCAGAGTGAAATTAAAAATCCGCTAAACAAACATTTTATTATAGCCTTAATTTGTCAGTAATGATTGTAATAATTTCTTACCACTGACAATCTCGTGTTCCTGATTTTCAATGAATTTCCATTATAAACGCAATAGTTTACTTTGGTCATTAACATTTGCTTTGATTCCTGACAGCCAACAACCCCTTTCTTGATTTTTAATAACTCGCCTTAAAGGACCAATGATAACTCTCAAAAGAACAAGAATATAATTCGCACAAAATTCCCTTCGAAGATGAGGCCAAATTAAATGGGGTCAACTTTAAATCTAACAGTCTGAACTATTTCGGCTGGTGGCATATATATGGCGTATATACCAGAGAATGATATAGATGACAATAAATCAGATTTTAAGCATTCGGCATAATTACACACAGTACAAAATGCCGTATATCTTCTACCTTTAATAAAGTGACAATCTCCAATCAGGTTTTCTTTAAGTACAGAAATCAAGAGTGTCACTTGAGAACATCTTCATTCCTTTTCACATCCAATTAGTGTCAACACCGAAACTGAAAGTAGCCATATATATATACTTATATATATATATATATATATATATGTGTGTGTGTGTGTGTGTGTGTGTGTACGCACGAGTGCTCGAGCTTGCATGCGTGCGTGCGTGCGTGTAGAACGAGAGAGAGAGAGAGAGAGAGAGAGAGAGAGAGAGAGAGAGAGAGAGAGAGTTTAGATAGAAAATTAAATAAGAACATCTAATTTGAGCATTCCTTAACACGATCGCGACCATAATGGCCGATACGTATATTTCTTTATTGTTATTGTAGCTGATTTCATTACCATAACCAGTACTTTGATCCTAGTAGTAGTAGTAGTAGTAGCAGTAGTAGTAGTAGTATATATTTAACCCTCCTCGCTCCACGAGTAGGATCTGATATAATTAATATTTTTAAGTGGTGTTTTCCTTCTTTTAGACTAGGCTACTAAACCAAGGCTAATGAATCCTGCCTGTCCTGCAATTTATCGTTGCGCTAAACGTACCTCCTAATGTTGCTTACGGTACTTACTGGTCATAAGTAGTGACCTATCTAAGTAATGAGCAGGCTCATCGTTACTTAATGATCGAACGGTAACCGGTGCATTCAGCATGACTTGATAGTAATGGTAAACAAAAACAAAACAAAAAATTAGTTGTCAATACCTTTTAATTCCAAGAAATATCTAACGAAAGGAGGAAATTTCTTTATTATTCTTACTTCCTCTCAACAACATTCGTCAGTTTGTATTTACCAATCTTCTGAGGTATTTACATCGTCATCCTTCTCTAATGTTTATCTTATTGTCTTGCCATCAGACAGTTATTTGCATGAAACAGATTTTTTAATTTTATTTTTTGCTCACTCTTATTATCCATATTGCTTTGTATGTTCCGTAATCTTATAGTTCACATTTATTTCAACCAAACAATTTCTATTCAAATATTTTTTCTTTCTCACACACTCCTTATAAACCTCCTTTGTTGCAGGAGACGGGCAAGACGTGACAGTCACCGTCAGAGGAAATAGACTTGGTAAACCAAGTTCAAATCCGAAATAGGGTTGTTCGCTTTTCACTTCATACCAATGCCCTTGAGAAAGACGGAGAAATCCGTCTCTTCTCCGGCAATCTACTGGCAATTAGTCGAGTGGACTAGCCTAATTAGTCTTAGTACCGCCAACTGGTCTAAGAGAAAATAAACAGGTGTACTAAAATGAAAAATGTTGTCGTATCCTGCGTGTGGCAGAGGGATTGTGTAGATATGTACCTTTGCTGATGTCTATGAAGTCTTACTGATAGTGAAGAAGTCAGTTGGGGATAATGAAATAAACTAGAAATATTTCGTAAAGACCCTGCCGTCATAACTAAAATGTAGCTAGCTAAAAAGTATTTAAACAAATCCATTTCTTTAAATGAAGCATTTCCGCTGTTATTTTTTGTTACTTGTTTTGCGCCATCTCATTATTGTTACTTTTTTTATCACAACATTGTGGATCGATGTATTCATTATAATTACTAAACCTTTTTGCTAGTTTTACACCACTTTATTATTGTTGCTTCTACCAAAATTGTTGGTCGATACATTCTTCATTAATCTTAATTTAATTAAAAGTCTCGCTTCATAAGATTATTATTGCCTTATATAGCAATAATGGGGATCAATACATTTTTCATTATTACAATTAACTTTTTTACAAGTTTTACACCAACAAATCATAACTGTTTTTTTATCACAACATTGTCGATTCCCTCTTCATCACTACTATTATTCTTGTTCAAATGTTTTTGGATCTTATTGCTACTTTTTATTGCTAAATTCTGGGCTCCTTTTTATTATTACTTCACTTCTTGTGAATATTTCTCATCAGTTTCACTGAATTTTGAGAGACAGCCAAGTGATCTAGTTGATTTCAAAATTGCTGTATTTTAGATCTTCAATTCCCACAGTGTCTTTTCAAGAGTACCAAATACTATTGGTATTATTGTTTTTTTCATATTCCACAGCTTTTCCAGTTCTATGGTAACATCAAAATATTTGTCTATCTTTTCACTTTCTTTTCTTTTTACTGTTTTGTCCGCTCGAACGGTAAAATCCACAAGAAAACAAGTTCTTTTTTCTTGATCAACACTAGATCTGGTCTTCTGGCAGGGATCTGGGGATCTATTTCTATCTCTAAGTCCCAGTAATTATTATTATTATCATTATTATTTACTCCTTGTGAGTTTTTCAAACCAGCGTTAGCTTCTTTCAGTGGAATATGAGTGATAGAAAGTCTCCTTAGGTCTCTAGGATTCTTCTAAGTATTTAAGCCAATTTTAACAATGCTATAGTCAGGATGGTCTCAGTTCTTCCTCTGATTTCCAATTCTGCCAGTTTTCTTTGGGGACCGTTCAAAATCAATATTATTGTTATTCCTTTTCGAGTTTTTCACACCAGCGTTGGCCGATGGTTTAGCACTGAAGTTTGAGTGACTGCGATTCTCTTCAAATCTCCAGGACTCTTCTCAGGATTCTGACCGAGTCCTCCAAGTCTCTGTAACAATCCTATGGTAAATGCACGGACAGCACCAATTACAATTCGTATAAACGTCACTTTCATGTTCCACAGTTTTTTTAAATTCCCTAACAAGGTCGAGGTACTGGTCCTTCTTTTCGCTTTCTTTCACTTTCACTCTGTTGTCAATCGGGACCGCAACGTCCACAATTCTGCTAGTTCCTCTATTTTGGTTGATTAGGATACGATGTGGTCGTCTAGCCGAGATTAGGTGATCCGTTTGTATCTCAAAATCCCAAAGGAGTTTGTGTGTCTCATTCTCCAGGACAGATGCTGGGTTGTGCATATACCATTTGTGCGTATACTTAAATTCAAACTTCTTGCACAATTCCCAGGGATCACCTTCCCCACCCAGTCGTGTCAAGTCTTATACTCTTTCTGTGCTAATTTGCAGCATTCGCTTATCATATGATTTATCGTTTCATCTCTTTGACCACATAACCTAGACTTGCTGTTTTGTTGCGTCTTATCTATTCTTGCATTGATATGTTGGGTCCTTAAGAGATTCCGTTTTTCTCCTTTCTTAGCCACGTTCACGTTTTCTCGTGTGAATTGTCGCTTGTTGAACGCTCAAAACGTCCATAGTATTGTTTTTCTTCCTATGTTTGTTTTCAGTTTATTTCTGTTCTGTTGGTTCTCGTGTTGTTAGCATTGTCTGGTGGCTGTAAAAAGTCTTCCTCCGCACTTTTTTTTTATGTAGTCTTCGAGTCGTTGTATGGATGCATCAACGCCGTCTTCAATGCTGGTAAATCCTCTTCCTCCTTCTTTTCTTGACATTTGTAGTTTGTCAACGTTATCTCTGAGATGTAAGGACTTATGCATAGTCATTAGTTTTCTCGTTCTTTGGTCCATTTCTTAAAGTCTTCTCAGGTCCACTTCAAAAACGGTTCCGAGTATCTTACGAGGGGACAGCCCTGATATTTATCCTTCTATAAGCTTCCTGGTATATAGTTTTTCGAGTAGCTTTCTGATTCTCCTGAAATACTTTTTCTTAATTTTTCTTTCATCTCCACTTATTTGATGGTGTTAGCTTCCAATATTTCCAAGTATTTGTAGCTTTCCTTTTCTCCGATCGTTCAAATTTTTTCTTGATTTGGTAATTCCATTCTGTCAGTTGTCGTTTCCCGCTTTTTATTATCAGCATGGTGTATTTTTCTATACCAAATTTCATCCCAATGTCCTAACTGTATATCCTCACTGCGTGTTTTGGGTTTCCAATATTTTCCCTTTTTTGCAAACAGTTTGATGTCGTCCATGTACATTTGATGATTAATCTTTTCCTGTGATTTAGTAAGTTTGTATCCAACTGTGCATTTCTTGAGTATGTTATTGAGTGGCATCATTGCTATTACAAATAGTAATGGTGATAGGGCATCTCCTTGGAATATATCTCTATGGATTTTCGTTTCAGCAAAGCTTTTTTCCCCTGCTGTCATCTTCACTCTCCAGGTTTTCACGATTTTTTCGATAAATTTTATGATTTATTATTATTATTATTATTATTATTATTATTATTATTATTATTTAATGGTTTTTATCTCTTCACATCAGTTGTAATTGGTGACCTTCAATGGAGTCAAAGTGGCAGTAAGTCTTTTCAACTCTCTAATATTCCTATCAGTGCTCTAGCCAATCTTAACAGTTCTATATCCTTTACTGTCTCAATTCTTCCCCAAATTTCCAATTGCCCCAGTCTCTTTCTCTGGTTCTTTGCAATTGGTCTGAGATCCTCCCACCTCCATTCATCCCCTAAAAGAAGAAAAGAACTTTCACTTTTGACATTACTTTTATTAAACAACATACTGCTTAGGCTCTTTCTCTAAACTAATTTTTGTTGACTGATTCCAGAAATTAGAAATAATAAAATTCTGGTATCTTTGAATTAGAAGAAAATCAAGTTTTTATTAAAAATTGTTAGGAATGTACTTATTTCTAAACAATACTCCATCTCTCTCTCTTTCTCTCTCTCTCTCTCTCTCTCTCTCTCACACACACACAAACACAAACACTCTGCCTCTCTCTGCCTCTCTATATATATGTGTGAGTGTGTGTTACAAAATATCTCTTTAAAACTCAACATCTTGTCACAACATATTTACATGACATCATATCATGATAAATAGAACAACAGTATCTGTCCAATTTTCAGGATTTCGAAACTTTTCCAGTTGTGTTTGAAAATGCTCGTATGATGAAATGCAAAACTTCACACAGGAAATAAAAAAGAATTAACTCCAACTGAAGATTTTCAAGTCCTGTTTCTTATCATATATATATATTGAGAGATATTTGCTTTTTGCCGGGCACTCCGCACCAAATCGATCTTGTGTTACATTCTAGTCGCATAGGGAGCTCGATTAATCGGGCATATTAACGATTTAACATCGTGTAGACCGTTTTGATGTTTACAAAACAAAACAAAAAAATAATATATATATATATATATAAATTGAGTGAGGAGATGGTGTTATACATGTAGTACGGTGACTGAGGAGTAGCAACATGTTCTTGTTTAATGTAATGGGAATGCAGAGTCACGGATCTACACGTGGGTAGCTCAAGGCCCATCTAACGTCGCTACAACAACATCAGCATGTCTTGTTAAGGTGGTGAGTGTTTGAGCAGCAGCCCTTTTAAGATTGAACTGCTCAATCGGATAATTGAGAAGAATACAGAAAAGGAGAACCAAAAAAAATGCTTGTTCAACCATCAAGCTGATCAGCAATCTGTAGTTTCACAGCAACACAAGAAACACGAAGAGAAAATATTAAAGGAACAAATACGAAAAATCGTTCAATTTTGGAAAAAAGTGATCTACAATGGCTGGGAATCATTTGAAGTAGAAAGAATCGAACATTTCATTTAGAAATAAGATTTGACCTCGGTTCCGGACAATTTTTAGCAAGAACATGTTTGTGACATCTTCAGTAGGGTGTGTTTGACTTACCTGTCATATGAAATCTCATAGCAGCAAATAATCGCAAGTTCATTTTATTCAGTTTCTTCGACAGCAACCTACAGATAATTCGTGTCATTTATATAACAAAACATAAAGAAGGTCTTAGAAGCCATATGAGACTGCAAGGAGTTGATATCAACGTCAAAGACAATTTTTCTTTTGCAACAAGACTTGCAAGGATGAATTTGGCCCGAGGAACCACCTGTACTTTTTGTGGAATTGGGGAGTTGGCTTTTTTTTGTAAATAGATGGCAGTTACAATATATATATATGGATATATATATATATAAGGGTGGGTCAAAATGACTATTCGCATGTTTGGCAAAATATTCGAATGTTAGAGTGCAGAAAATATATCAAAATTGTGAACTTTCCCAGACTCGTCATCGCATATATTTATCAGGTTAACTCTTTTTCAAAATTGTGTTAAAACTTGTCACTTTTCTGTGCATGCGTTGCTCAAATAGAAATGTAATGCTCTTCATTAACCGACAATTGTCGAATGGACACATTTGGACGTGTTCGTACACATTCAACATTTTCTTCAACCAAAATAAAGAACTATTTATTCAACATTTTCAAAAGGTAATTCTTATTCGCTTTCAATCTAAAAAAATCCTTTGATTCAATTTATACGCACTTTCCTCTACTTCGATTTTAGTGTGATTCAGCAAGAGGTGTAACAGAAGCTGGGTTCCTCCTCAGGAATACTTCAAACTAGCGGACGAGATATCTTGCGAAAAATTTTCATTTTTCTTGTGTCTTCTTGTTTTCTCAGTAAATCAGAAAATGATCCAAAACAATTTGTAAATAGTGATGAAGACGGTGAAAATAATGATTTTATTTGATAACGACATATCTCGCCGGAAATTTTGTTGTCCCGGGTCTTTTTGTTGTGGTATATGTTCAAAACAGGTCGTAGATGAAGAAAGTAGTGAAAATAATGATTGTTTTAAAGCGGCCGACGAGATAATTCATCGATATGACGTCGTACCTAAATATCCTAGTTTCAAATGGTGAAGTTATTTTCTTTATATTGACAAAAACTTAGCCACTTACCTGATATTGAAGTGGGGAAGGTGGCTACTCTCCATGTCTTGCTTGAATTCAGTTCTCTTTCTCCTAGACAGGTTGCCAAGGTTAAAGGGTCAGTCTGCCCTACTATTTACTCATAGCTAAAGGGAAAATAGTTGGATTCATACCTTTCTCAGGGGTATTAGCGCCATAAGAAATGGAGACAGCCTCGTCCAGGACTTAAATTTGATTCGCCGAGCCCATTTCCTACAATAATAATCATTACGACACGTGCACCTCCATATATAAGAACATAAATTAATGTCTATGTAAATTTATGAGATACGGGAATGTTGTTACACTATTAACACGTCTCAGACTATTGTCTTCATCCTCATGGAACATCAAAAGTTTATATCCGAAGAAGGCGGAATAGTAGGGTAACGAAAACCTTGTAAATATAGCAATAATCACTATGTGGACAAGTCATCCGGGGGCCGGCCGTGTTGCTTGGTTCACAGTTTGGTCTGTGTAGACATGTCGGTCAAGGCCTTCTGACATGCGTGCTGGAGAAGCCAAACATTTGTGTCGGGTGACTGAGACCGACAACTCCCTTGTCCGTCCTCCCAAGCTTTTACCCGATTTGCCAGGGTTAGGATTATTACCTGGCACCTGAGGCGCCATTTTTGTTCAGGGAATGCCGACGAGACCTGCGCATTTGAGCTTCGACTTGTGCCCGGCACCCCGAAATTAAAACAACCTAGTGCCATATTTCAACACGGTGACATGTTGAATAAATAACACCAAGATGAGGAAAATAACCCTAGACGTGTAATTGATATAAAGTTAAAAAAGATATAGACTTTTAGAAATAACAATCACGGAATTCAGCCTCATATATATATATATATATATATATATATATATATATATATATATATATATTCCTAAACAGGTTGACATGCCGTTGAAATCAATCAATCATATATATATATATATATATATATAAACAGGTTTGATTAAATAGAATTGATTCCTTGTTGTTTTGAATTTTTTTCTTTTTTCTTTCAAGAGTCCTTATGTTCTTTTTATGTTACAATCTTAAAATTTGTTAATGTTTTCTCCAAAGGAGCTATTTGCCGTATACCGAGTACTTTCGGTTCTTTTCAGATCTATTATCAAGGTAATGAGTATGCTATTTGTGATTTAAGGTTGTTTAGTATTTAGACTAAATTATTATTTTATTCTTATTTTTTTATCTCTAGAGGGATGCTTGTTTTTATCACCAAGGTGATGCTAGCGGTAGTGGCAGTTTAATTTAAATATTTTTTTAACAATAGTAGAATAAAATTTGTTCTGTCTTTTGTAATATGGATTGTTCTATCTATTTTAAACATTTTAGAATATTATCACTCGTTTCGAAGTTAATTGTATTAATTGTGGGTTGTCCTAATGTTAGATATAAAGCTTCTAGGATTTTTAATTTTTTGACATTATTGTATGTATGGATTATTTTTGTATTATTAACTAAAATATTTCTATATGTTGCATCAAGACAATTATGTTGTTTTTTTAATGTTGACATATGGAGCTTGAAACTGAAAAGTTTAGAGTGAGTCTCCTTGATAATTTTGTCAATACAACCAATGTAACTTATGGTTTTTTGATTGTCGGAGATACATTCGCCTAATGGACATTTAAATTGATAAATAAGATTGTGTTTTTTTTTCCATTATCTTTGTGGAAGGGAAGAAATTTATTATTAACAACTAAATCTAATGTTTTAAATCTTTTATGATAAATTATAAATCTTACTTTATTATTATTGTTTGTAGGGGATATATGTATGTATTATAATGGGAAAAAAACAATGTTATTTGTTAATAACATCACTTTAGTGCTAAAAACAAAAATAAAATAATAATTTAGTTTAAATGCTAAACAACTTTAATTTACAAATAGCATATACATTACCTTGATAATGGTTCTGACAAGAACCGAAAGTACACGGTATAACACAAAAAGCTAACACAGAATGCCCGCATATATATATATATATATATATATATATATATATATATATATATATATATATGGGGGCATTGTGTGTTTGCTATTACTTTGTTTCTCACTTTCTGATTAACAAAATGATAGTCTTCTTTTAGGCGTCGTGGAAAGCCTTTGTACGATTTTTTCTTGAGTTCCCCTTTGCCTTTCATACCTTTTATTCATTTATATTAATCTAGAACGAGATAGACCTTATAACAGGTTTAGATAATAATGATTTTATTTCAGTTTTAAGAATTGTTATCTCAAGGACATACACCTGAGAAGCGATAGGGAAAAATCAGTAATGTAACCAGTCAAACAGCTGCATACATTGATATTGCAAAGTTTGACGTCATCAAACTGACCGGTTTTTTTTAATGGACAAATGCTTCATGCGATGCACTCGTTGCGCCTGATTTACGCGCTAAAAGACTCTCACGGCTACTGACGTCATTGTAGTAAGTAGACTCAAAAGCCATTGTTAAAACTATAGGAGTTTTATGACATTAGAACACGTTAATAAGAAAGCAGTTAGATGAGACGGTTGGGACGAAGCCCGTCCCTCTAGGATACTGGAATGACGTTAGAAGCACAAAATAAAAATCAAACTAGTTCCTTACACCAGGATATAGATCAGTGAGTCTGTACATGCCCTTGCACACCAGTGAGCACACACACACACACACACACACACATACATACAAAAAGCAACATCTATATTAAAAAGCAAGACCAATAAGTTCGAGCTAAATCAATAATAATAATAATGATAATAATCTCGGCCAGGCGACCAGATCTAGTGATAGTCAACAAAAAATGATAACCTGCCGTCCCAGAAGACCAAAGGTGGAAAGAGGGATAAATATCTGGACCTTGCAAGAGAGCTGAAAAAGTTTTGAAACATGAAACTGACGGTGATATCAGTCGTAGTTGGTGCACTTGGAACGATCGCAAAAGGATTGTGAAAGAGACTGGAATACTTAGATATCAGAGGACAAGTAGAGACCATCTAGACTACAGCATTACGGCCAGAATACTGAGAACAGTCTTGGAAACTTGAGGACCATTCAAATGCCAATGAGAAATCATTAGCTAGTATTGATGTAAAAACTCCCAAGGAGTAAATAAAGTAAGGCCTTACACCCCAAGGATGACATAGACAGAAAGAAAAGAAGGAAGAAGACTCGCCAGCATTAAAGATAGCGTCAATATATCGGTAAGAAGTCTCGTAGACTACATAAAAAAGAACAAAAAGAAAGGCTTATTTACAGCAGCCAGAAACAACACAAACAACACAAGGATCAACAGTACAACAATAAACAGAAAACAAAAATAGGAAAAAAACAATTGTATAGATATTTCAACTAACAAACAAGCAAAATCTCACATGGGAAGATTTGGTCATGGCTAAGAAAGGGAAACCGTAAGAGAGAAACATGAATCTCTTCTAATAACAACAAAAAACAAGGCCATAAGGACAAACTACGTTAAAGCAAGACTAGGTAAGATGCAATGAAATAGCAAATATTGGCTATGTAGTGATAGAGACGAATCGATCAATTATATGATAAGTGAATGCAGCAAAATAGCGCAAAAAAGTATAATACTTGGCACAACTGGGCGGGGAAGATGATCCATTGGGAATTGTGCACGAAACTGAAATTTTATCATACGAACAAATGGTATGTGAGAAGTGCGCAGATTTTAAACAACCTGAGTCTGTTATAGCCACTATATACTACCTATGATAAAAATGTCAAATCGAAACATAAGGCAACGTGGGACCCAAACAACAGGTCTCGGTGTCATGATCAGCAGGTGCTCCCCATGATAGCCAACATGGAGATCGGCCAGTGAGTGTTGACTGTTCTTTTTTCAGGTACACAAAGGACGATCAAAGAAACCATACAAACTAGAGACACTAACACAGAAAATAGACAAGGGAGGACATGAAATTCGCACTTCACTCTTATTGTTGCAGCAACTCTACACAAAGAGGGTATAGGAAAAGGATAATAGAAATCTGGGGAGAATGCGCAAGATTTAAGACAAGTCAAAGACTCGATGACCTAGTTAGAACGATAAGAAAGGTTGATTCTCTGACTTTGAAATATTAGAAATACATCAAAAAATAAAAAGGGAATCAAGGCAACAAGGCATTATTATTATTATTATTATTATTATATAATAATCGACACACCAAGTTCTGAAAAACAAGAACACTCTAACCCAAATGAACCGTAAAGAAATAACAATCGAAACACCACACACAAATCATACAGAACAAACATTAACACAAAAAGACGAAATGAATAGAGAAAAGTTCAAGAGAATTATGTCTGAAAATAAAACTAGATTACCATCGCTGAAAAACCAAGACTGGAAATACAGTCAAGGCAGAAACGGAATAAACAAACGAATTATTGACACATTTCTCAATGAACAACATAACGGAATTAAATGAACCAATCTAAAGTAGTCTGAAAAAACATCGGTGTTCCCGGACAAAAAACATGAACAGAAACTTAAAACCTGGATGAGAAATTCGACTGGAAACGCAGATAAGAAACCTACGACAACAAGCAAAAATGATAAAACAGAGGATAAATGCAGCAACATGCTGGGACGAAAAGAGAAAAGAAACACAAGTGAAACAAACAATACAACTCGAGGAAATAAGCCTGAAGGTATTGGTGAAAGAAGGAAGACTAAAAAGATATCAAGACAGAATCAAACAACACGAACAAAATTGAACATTTCAAAACAACGAAAGAAAATTCAACCAGCAATTACGGGGTGAATGCATCCGGATGATAAAGAAACAAAACAATTTTGGAGCAAAATATGGGAACGAAAAGAACATAAAAGAAAAGCCGAATGGATAAACGGCATAGGAAAAGAGTTGCAAGGACTGAAAGAAGGCCTAAAGACAAAAATACACCTAGATTTACTTAGAGTAACATTCAAAAGATACCAAATTAGAAAACTCCTGGTTTAAAAATTCACTTCGATACGGACCAGCTTCTATCGACCGGCAATCGAAATGAATAGATGCTTAGAAGAAACAAACATACCGGAATGGATGACCATCCTGATCCAAAAGACTCCCAAAAGGAAACGACTATTCAACTACAAATCCATAACGTGTCTACCAATGACATGGAAAATACTAACGGCACAAATTAAGGAGATATATGATTCGCTAAGCCACGGACTGTTATCCAAGGAACAGAATGGATGCCGCAAATAGACTAGAAATACAGGAGAGTTACTATACATTAATCAACACATTCTCAAGGAGGACAAGACGTGACGGAAAAATCTAGCTATGGTGTGGATTGGCTTTAAAAATAGCATACATTTTGACAACAATATAGCATACAGTATGATCCTGCAAAGCTGTATAATGTACAAGATATCCAACAAAGTTAAAAAGTTTATCAAGAAAACCATAGAAAACTGTAAAGTGGAATTGGTAACAGGAGAAAAAAGCTTAGCTGGGGTGAAAATCAAGAGAGGTATATTCCTGGGAGATGCGCTATCACCATTACTATTTATAATAGCGATGATGCCGCTCAATCACATATTTTGGAAATGCACAAACTTACTAAATCGCTGTGCTCAGTCGGCTGGGACTGCTTCTCTGCAGAAGGGTACCCCCCACACACACCAACAAGTGTCCTGGATATGACATTAAACAATCTGATGTTGAGATTCAAGTAATACTCCTGTATTACTTGAATCTCAACATCAGATTTGAGGAATGGGGAGTACTCCTTCATTGCCATCGCTCCCAGGTACACTCTGGTAGCACCTGATCGGGTCAAAATAGAAATATCGGTCAAATAGAACTAAACTGTGTCCTTATGCTAAACTGAATTGTTTGATATTTGGACTGCCTACTTGTGCTGGACTGAATTGTTTGAAATGAAAATGTTTTTGTATGCTCAACTGAATTGTCCGAAATAATGTTCCCATGGCATTATTTTGTGCTGCTATTAAAAGAGATTCACTTTCTGTCTCCTTTTCAGTCATGTCCGAGTTATCCCATGTGAAAAGTCCTTCAAGATTCCATCAAGTTGTTTTTCTATCCATTTTTTTCTAGATTTTTTATTGTTGTTTTCTTGTTTGTCTTTAAGTTATTTCCGTGGATATTGCTTTTACAGGCATCCATTTCCACGAGGTGGTTTATCATTGTCAGCCAATTTCAAAATTTGTAGCCTACTTTGAATTCTTTTAGGATATAATTTTGTGTCATTACTATAACAAATAGTAGTGGTGATCTTGATTACTTAGGAATACCCATGAAAACAAACAAGTTACTCCCCCAAAAAATATGAAAGCAAAATGTAGTAACATTTGTATCACATGATAACACAATACCTCATGTGATAGTCAACTGGTCGAAACCTTTTCAGTATAGATTGCAATTTTAAAATAGATAGATAGATAGATAGATGAGATTAATATAGATAAATACGATATAAACAGGGAAAGATATCACCAGACTAATGAATAGTATGAACCGATTGAGATAGATAGATAGATATTGACTGGTAGGAAAATTATCCACACTGTATTTGTTTTTGTACAATTCTAATATTATACGCAATATGCAGATAATTATCGAGTATATATTTGTGCAACCCTTCCGCCTTAGGCAGAATGTGAAACAAAGCCATTTTTAGGCAGTACAGCTTGTTTGAATTTGAAATTTACCTTCTCCTATCCTGGTTGCCTGAACACGGCAAAAGAACCTAGACTGTCCTACTATTTACCTATAAGTAAGGAGAGAATAGATGGAGTCATGACTTTCCCAAAGACATTAAAGCGAAGTGGACCGCAAACAGTGCCATCAAGGACTCAAACTCGAAACACCGATTCCATTTCCTTCGACAGTAACGCTTAGTGCGCCTCCCCTTTATAATTATCTAATTGATATGGATAGATAGATAGATAGATAGATAGATAAATATACACGCACACGCACACACACACACACATATATATATATATATATAAGAGAGAGAGAGAGAGAGAGAGTGGTGAACAAAATGTTGCGCGGAGGCGGAAAAAACTGACGAACATCCGGAAGTGAAGAGGAATGTCAGCAGACGTAAAAAAAAAAACTGACCGTTCCGAAGATTAGATGTAATCCCATTACGTCAATCTACTCAGATATTTTTTAATCCTTGGTCTTTACATTATTGCACATGTTTGCAAATTTCCCACCCACCTTTTCTGAAGCAGAGCGGCCAGTCAGCCACATCAAGACCCATTTCTTGACAGTTGCACACGATTCTTCTACTTCCTGTTCTCCATTGCTGGGTTTCAATTCATGGTTCATGTGACCGGAATTTCTTAGATTGAGATGTCATCTAAGCACCGCGACATGCGCAGCCCTTCAAGTAAAAGTTTGCTCAGGCGTTAGTCAACTAAGGATCGATGCTATTATAGACTTTGCTATTGCCCTTTTCTAAAATTCAACTGTTTTTTGTTATTTTTCTTCCTATTCATATAATAACAGCCACATCAACACTACTATAACAACAACTACTACTGCTAATAATAATAATGTTGAATGCAACTAAGATACTTAGAAGAGTCCTGGAAACATGAAGAGAATGGAGTAAAAAACTGACGTAGAGTAAAATAATAATTTTTATTATTTTACTCTATGCCAGTTTTTTAGGTTTAATGATGAAGATATCGCAGATTTTGCCATTCCAGCGAATTTTTTTTAAAAAAGCGTAAATTGTTTTATATAGTTTGGCCTAGGGAAATGTTATACCATAAAACATTTCTTCTACAACAAGTGTTAGAATTGTGTTCCTTATTCTCTAATAATTATGGCAGTGGGTTTTGGTATTCAAACACGATAAATATACGAAGACAAACCTTCAAGTCGTCTATATCAAAGCTTACTAGATGATATGTCATCACCTGAAAGACCTAATACATTACATCGACGATCTACTAAGTCATAGAATAATTTGATAATATTTTCTTTTTTTGCAAGAACAATTTACTAGAACAATTTATAGAGTAAATCAAGATGTCTGACTGCCCTCCCTCAAACATTTTTGCTTCCATTCGACGAAAGCATTCTACGAATTGACTTTTTCGTTGAGTTGAAGATAAACTGTTTGTTTCAAGAACAGGCTCTTATTTTATTTCATTTTTAACACACAAACACGCGCGTGCGCGCATGCACATAAATGTGTATGTATGTATGTATGTATAATAGACACTTATTAAAACAAACATCAAAAGGAAAAAGAATGAATTAGAGTCAGAATAAAATGAATAAAAAAAAGATTAAACACACACACACACACACACATATAGGACTTTATACTCCTATAAATTATTTTAGGCGGTATGCCACTTGTTCCCACAAAGATGGCGGACGCTCAATGTTCAGTCTCGGGAAACCATTGGCCAGAAGGACCACGTGATATGCTTACAACTACGTCGGCGCGCGTAAATTCAAGTCCTGCTTCTTTGAGCCACTTACAAGACGCGTATTTTCTATAAATACGTCGTCTTCAAGCACCTTCTTTCACTTTGACCAAATTTCTTCGTAGCGGCAACACTCTCTCTTTGACCAATTTTCTTCGCAGCGGCAACACTCTCTCTTTGACCAAAATTCTCCGCAGCAGCAACGCCATGCCTCGCAGACATTCATATACAAGGACTATGAGACGCTTTCCCGTCTCTGAAAAACTGCCTGTTTCAAACCATAGAAAAAGGACATTTTAAATTTGCAATTCTTTTTGTAGATTAGTTGTGTTACACACACACACACACACACACGAGCTCACACATATATACACACTATTATTTTGTTAGAAGAGTTAGTAATATTTTTATGTATTAATGTAAGTTTTGTTATTATAGTGTATAAATTTGTTTTGTTCGTTCGCCTTGTTTTAAATGTTCATTTTGTCCGCGCCGTTTTACAACCATTATTTGTTTCATATCTTTCCCTCATTTATTTCACTGGCCTTATTCATTCATTTGTTTTTTCCATGTGTTTGTATTCTACCTTAATTCTAAACTAAAGCATTAAACTTGTGGGAAAACATAATATTGTGGGGAAATATTAAACCTTATTTTCAATATACTTAAACTCAACATAGAAACGTACGGGTACCATATAAATAAATAGCAAAAATACTTTCACTCACCTACACACACACACACATATACGTATATATACAATATATATATATATATATATATATATATATACAATTTTCTTTCATGCTCGACGCTATTATAGCGGAGAAGGTATAGAACCTAGAAAATTATAATTATAAACAATTGAAGTCAATTTCTTGAAGTTTTATATGGTATCCACAATTATCAGACAGAAATCATCGTCTGTATGATAATTGTGCACATCATTCAAGTTACGAACTTCTGTTTTATAATACTGGCCTGCAATATTTCAAGGTCGAATATATAACAGCTAATTTTAAGGCAATTTTTTTAATGCTGAATCCAAAAATCATACCCATTTTTTCTAATCAGATCAAATTTTTAAGATACAAGCTCTTTCTTGAAATGTATAGAACAGTATTATAACTATTTATTTTCTTCTTGAATTAAACAAATAATGCTAAATTTAGGGCTGATATATTCGCAGAAAGCTCACATTAGGTTATAGTAAACTGAAAATACACAAAAGAACCTATTCATGGATGAAAGGTCTTTTTAGGGATATCCTGCTGCGCCCGGCAGCCACCGCATCTAGTTTCAAGCACCCGCAGTAGTCAGCGAGAAAGTTCACATCCTACCTGCCTTCGTAGTGCTCTTTCATAATGTGAATGTGTTGGTGAAAACACTCATCCTACTATTTACTCGGACTCGTGATTGCAGAAAGTGTAGTTTGACTGACATGCCCCGTGTTGACGGAAACTCTTGAGTAGCTCTTCAATTTCCTTCTCGTATTCCGCACTTTGGTGGTTTCTCGGGATGTTTGTGACTACTTACTTCAGTGACTGCCAGGGGGATAGTTCCAGTGCTTCGTCAAACATTAGATCTTTCATGAGTTCTTTT
The DNA here is from genome assembly GCA_963585895.1 of Sepioteuthis lessoniana. Classification (NCBI taxonomy): domain Eukaryota; kingdom Metazoa; phylum Mollusca; class Cephalopoda; order Myopsida; family Loliginidae; genus Sepioteuthis; species Sepioteuthis lessoniana. The sequence continues at coordinate 46,393,150 of OY757909.1, forward strand.
ATTTGAGGGCCGTCAAATATTCCAGTCTTAAGCTTCTCTTTGTTTAACCGTGGACACTTCTCCTGGAGGAAGGCAAACCCGCAGCCTTCATTGCCCATTGCCACCTCAAAGTTCTTATTACTCCTAACTTGATATGTAAGTGTGGAAGCAGTATTTTGTTAAGATCAACATGAGGTGGGACTGAACATTATGCTAGCCAGGTTTTAACCGTTGCCTTAACGGCCACTCTTGTCTGACACAATGTTGGTCATCAGTCCGGCTGTCCCATAGATACAAAAAACAATGAAACTTTGTGCACCCACCTTGGAGCCCTTGGACCAGTCCAACCACCTTAAGATCTCCACAGATCAATCATTTGTGCTCCGGATAATGAACAGAAGACAGCAAATGATCCATTCTGTTGTGAGTTTCTTTCATTTATACTGAATGCACAAGAGGTGAAAAACTATTCCCATTATGTAGAACTGCTTTGAGACTTCTGCTGGATGAGTCAATAAAAAGTCTCCATTCCATTGATTTGATCAATCTAGCAATTTTGTTGCAATAAACCAATGATGACTTATCCTGGAACGTGAAAAATCTGTCATAATTCTCTCTCACGGTCTCGAAACCAGTAGAACGTTGTTCCTGGTGCCAACGGATTTTCTCTTTGAGGTGTGAACCCAGCTGCTGAGCAGATTCCTTTTAAAGTTTCAGGTCTAATGTTAGGTCGTTGAGTTCTACTTGTCTCAAGAGTGATCATCCTATTCTGGCTTATATGCTACAAATCAGAATCAGAGCTATGTTACCATCTGGCTCTGGAATAGGAAGGTCTGGGCCATGAGAAATTTGTCTTATGGCAGAAGGAACATTGAGGTATTAGATATAGTGCTTGTTCTTGTGATTTATTCCTTTTAGATTTATCATGCCGAAATAGCAGTCCATAATGGGATATTTTCTTTCCCGCCAGATTATTGAAATTTCAAAAGGTATACTCTCCCTTTCACCTTTCCTCTAATCCCTCGAGTTCTCCACACAGGTTTTACAGCAAACGTGGGGAGCGAATGGCTTATCCCGATCCCCTAGTTTGACTCCAAAGTAATTGCGATATGCCTTCTTCGCCAAATCGGTGATTTTTGCTGGACGGTTAGGAAGAACCACATTCCTGCAGATATAACAGAACCTGCTATGATTATTCTTGAACTTGCAATTCATTATTACAGATATATAATTCCTGTTAGAATGGATTGCAAGTGCAAGAATAATCATGTCAAGCGGAAAAGAGAAAAATAAATAAGTAATAATGTCAAGCTGAAAAGAGAAAAAATAAATCAGCACTCAGCTCGTCGTTGACATTTGACACAGTATATTAAAATCATTTTAAGCTGAGGGATAAGTCCCGCCCCATCTAGGTATGTGGGTGTTAGCGAACAGGGTAGAACACTGTGGTTAGGTACATATACAACTATACGAAACATCAGACACCCACGATCAGCTGTGACAAGTGTTATTTTTGTGTACTACTTGTGAAGTATTCAAGCATATCTTTAAAACCAGACCTGGACAAACACAATGAATGATATTTTGGAATTTTGAATAAAATGGCGATTGTATATCTCGTACGAGTAATTTTCAAACTGAACAATTTCCCCCATAGATGGAACTGTAACTGGTACTATCACTACGTGTCAGAGTGGACGAGGGAGTAATGGCAATGAACATGTAACCCACACTCCCAAGAAATAGAGCCTCACCATTGGATACAGTTTACTATCATACACAGGACACTTCTTCTGGGTGATCTTACCCCTGTGTAGAGGTTACAGTCGGCGTAGTCTAAGGTCCTGAGTGCTGAAAATTTGTGGTGCAAACAAGAAGAGGATTATTTTTTTTTTTTTATTACGTTTGTTTTTAATTCGGATTTAAAGAAACTTGAGATGTGCTGTGTCGAACTGCCGGCTGAATAGATGGAATACCATTAACTAGAAATTCGTTTGTATTTTGTCCATCTTGTTTGTCTTAATTAAGCAATAATGCCATGCAATTATTCTATTAGTCCTAACGAAGAAATAAGGCATTTTAATAATTTTATTTCGCCAGCTTGGTGAACTACATATAAATTAAATTAATGATGTCTAATTAAATGGGAATAATTACCTTTGTAACTAAATTTGATTAATAATTTAAAAATATTTTTCTTGTGAAGTTTTGGAAACTTAAATTCTGTAAATTACCAATGTTTTTTGAAGCAACGTAGTTTCTGGCTGCTTATTCTTTATAGCGAGGTAATCAATGAGATCCCTAACTTTCCCCCAAGTGAAAATTACTTATTCATTCATAACATCAAAACCTTCATTGAATGAAAATATATATCTAACAGTGTGCCATAGATTCCCCAAAAGAAGATTTCACAGCTTTTTAATTCAGAAGACTTTTTTATTCGAATTGATCAGTTGCCTTACCAAGACTAAAGAGCCGAGTTTTCTCCGGCTATTCACCAAAGTAGAGATTGAAAAATATCGTAAGGGAATTAACGACAAAAGAAATGCTAACAGCTTCGTCCAGCTTCGTCTAGAATTTTTACCATATTGTTTGTTATGAATTAATGACGTCTGACAATATTAAGGATAAAATACCATCAGCATGTTTGTTTTTTTCAATTTTTGATTTATACTTAAACTTTTTAATATTCTCTTTTAGATAAAATATAATCATAAAAATATGCATCTAGACAATGTGTCGGGGAATGAGTTAGTAATTATTGAAAGTTGAAGACATCTATTACTCACACTAATATCTAATACTGAATATGGCAATATTTCCTTTTCCTATCAGTGTCTGTAACAAGAAACACATTATTTATGTTTATGATAATAAAGCCGATACCTTTGTACAGGAAACAGTAAACACGAATTCTTTTTTTTTTTTTTGAGGCAGAACTATTGATTAGTATCATAGGATGTTGTATTTTGTGATAAAGTTTTGCTGCTCAACGTAATTAGGAAAGTGTTACTGTTCCCATATGATAAGACAAAAACATTCGCATGGCCATATTGCTTCTTGATGAATCACCATTGACCATTTAAGGAAGAATTTTGAATACTACTTCCGAATCGCACGTCCCGCTGTTTCCTGATATTTTCTTGAAAGTTAGGGTGAATTTTAAACAAATTTTATGAAATCAGGGGGTAATAAATTTTTGGAAATTATCAACTGCGATGAACTTTCAAATATGAAAATTCTATACTTGACATTCATTTTTTAAACTGCACAATTAATGCACGTATCATAAGAAAAGAATTGTTACATACGTTATACTGACCATGCTGACCCACAAGCAAAGATTTTATTATCCCTATTTTTAATAATTTGTTAGTTCCTATTTTCTACAATTTCATTGGCTGATATGACATTTGTAATTAAAGATTTTTAAAATGTGTAAAAATGTAGGAAATTCAGCCTTGTTTCATTAATTTTTACCATTTGAATCTTAAATACACTCGCCGTCTATTTATTTTCTTCTACATCTTTCTTAAATAATTTAAGTGTTTCTGTATAGCAGCAATAAAAGATTTACTGTTGGCTTGCAAAAGTGCAAAGCTATCAACAAAAGCAGATTGGTCCGTTGTTGAAGAAAGTTATACTCAGGCCGATAAAGGCTGAACCCTGTTCATTGAATAAACTTCCTGAAAAAAATGATAGCCTGTGATGGTACCGATGATGTCTACACATCCAAGTGGCTTAAAATTAGATAAAAGGAAAGGTTACAAGACCATGTCTACTTTTCGGAAATAAATTGAAAAAGTTACTTTGTTTCTTTTAAGAATATGGCAAATTATTTACTGTGTGATGGTAGGTACAAAAGTAGAAAAGATACCATTGAAAATAGACGGAATTCATCACCCCAAAAGCTGCAAAATTTTTAAATGACATACGATAAGCAAATAGTCAGTTCGAAAATGAAGAATATTATAAAACCTAAAACAAAAGCGTGCAAATATCGCATCAACAGTCTTGCATTGCACCAGTGTCTTTTGCTGTGGCAGTTCAGATGGATCCTGTGTTTGGTTCAAAATAGCTAATTACACAAATCGTCTTAATTTTTACAAAAGGTCTGATGCAGTGACAAAATACAAGCATTGTTGGTGAATAAGAAAATAGCTGATATTCTTAAAATTTATTGTCCAGGTTTTTCACACTATGGATGGTGAACAATATGGATCATAATCCTGTGACATTTGATGGTAAAAGGTCTCTCCAAGCCATGAGAATCCTTTCTGCAACAGATCACAATGCGGAAAGAGTTGCAACATCACTCACAATGCCAACAGTGCCGAGGAAGAAATACGAGAAGGTTGCAAATGTCACTAAGTACAAAGGTGGGGGCATCGTGCATGTATTTACCCAACCCCTCTGCACGGGTAGGATGTGACACAAGGTCAATTTTTAAGCAGAGTTTAGAAGGTTCGCATTCAGAGTTTTCCTTCTCCTTGACTGGTTACCTAACCAAGGCGAAAGAACGCAGTCTGCCCTACTATCTAATAAAAGCTGGATTCATAACGTTACCAACGGTATTAGTGCTATGTTAAATGCAATTAGCCTCGTGTCGCCGAGTTCATTTCCTACGAAGATATCCTTTGCACCACTGGCACTTCTAGTGGTGGGCCTATCATGTAACCCACGAGGAAATGGACCTTTTGAAAAGAACCTTTAAAGAGATTCCAATAGTTGAACCATCAGATGTCACATACCAACAGTCTATATCTTGGCACTCATCATACTTTGCACTTCGAAATAACTATCCGAACCGGTTTGGTTTTTGGTATAAAAAAAACTGTATTGGATAAACATTCCGGTAAAGCAACTGTATCTTATTTTCCTATATTGGATTTGAATCCAAATCGCATGTGTTTACTCCGAAGCAGCTTGCAATCGCGACTTCGGTTAAAACTTTTGATCAACATTTAGTGGCTGAAAGTGATTAAGATTATTAATACTAAGTCTTTGTACATAGTAACAAAATGGGGAGATTTTTATCTACTAATGAGTTACTGATAAAGTCTTTGTACACTTATGATTATTTAGGTCTTATACATGCACTTGAAGAAATCTATGGTGATAATCCTATCAAACGAGTGATATCAAAGAAGATCATTTCAAGAGCATTAAAACTAATGTTCTGGTTGACTCTGCTTTAAGCGAAAAACTTCTAAAACAAGTGATCCCCTCAAAGAACAACCTGAAAGGACACAAAGTAAACTCAACAAATCAGTAGTGAGGAATTAGAAGCTTTTCTGAATACAGTTGCCTTTCAGACAATGTCAGCAAAGGTCCATATTAGACAATCTAATGCACTTTACAACCTAGACGAGAATATTAAAGAAGTTATAAATGATTTGTCTTCACAAACCTGCTCTGCAAAGCATTGGTATCATTAGTTACGCTACATAGAAGAGATGAAAGAGTAAACTTACATTTGAACCAGTGACGCTGTTTAAAGATTGTCTCATATGAAAGCCACAGAAGTCTAAATTGAGACAGTATCTTCTAAATAAGCAACCCAACATAATCGCTAATGAGATTGAAGTATGTGTTTTTGATGGTGGAGCGCTACTTCACATTCATATTGACGGGATCATAATGCTCTCAACAACAGCCTGAGAATCTTTCACCAACAGAGCGTGCAGCATTAGATGTTCTTGATGCAACAAAAGGGAGTTGGAAACTTGTTGATAAAGTTCTGACCCCAGTTAAAACAGATCAACCATGTGCGTCAGCTATTGCAAGTTGCCCCCAAAACAGTGTAGAACAAGATTACGCACATTGTGGATTATTTTATGTCTAAGCTTGTAGAGACAGCATAGTAATTTGCAAAAGAACTTTTTCGAAAAAATGCAACTCGATTTTAAAATTTTACAAAAAAATTATGTTAACATTTAGGTGCATATCTAATTACGGATGAAATTTCGAACTAATTTTCATTTCAAACCGAGAAAAAGATTTTTTGCTTACTTTTTCTCTTTTTTCTTTATTCGACAACACACAGCATCTTTAATTTAAATTATGCTCTGATTGGTGGACAAAGATCTCGAAGGTTGTCGCCTGCTAGGGTAGGGTCATTTGTGGCAGACAAGGACGATGCAGGATGGGCAACCTAGCTGCAGTTGAAGGTCTAGTCTAGAGTTTAATCATAGTAATAAAAGGATCCTCATTTGAAGCAAATTGTGTTTACGTGTTTCCTTCCTTCATCAGACAAACTATCATCACCAACAGAGCTATCATCGGTGACTATGCTACAAATATAAAACATTACTTATGTCATTTTTAAAAACTACATGAATATGCGATACTTTAATTAATAGAAGAAATGTATGACACTAATTTCGAAAAAAAAACCTACCCGTCCGGAAAAAAGGTTTCTAAGACATGATCTCTAATTGAACTCAAGTATCGACCACTTGAGGTATACACACACTCACAAGCACCGTGCCCATTCAGCAGGACTTTAACAATAGATTGATGCTGATAGATAGATAGATCTAAAGTTAGCAGATAGTTGATCATAGATATGTAGATATCACTGGTTTAAAAAGAAAATAATGCAATATTAACTATTATAGAAAATGAGATGGATCAATCCTGACTTGAAAATTAACATAAGAAATTTTAACTGCTCTTGAACACAGATCAAAGGTGCATTGGTCAAGTGCATAAAGATTTCAGCTATTGTGTTGGACATTAGATAGATAGATTGATAGATAGATATATGAAACATGAAATCCAAGTAAATTGAATTCAAAGTAGATGAGGATAAGAGACCAAGAAAGATTGATAGAAGTAATCTAATTAAAATAGAGAAGACTGAGATAGATAGATAGATAGATACGAACAGAAATCAAATTGAGATTGAAGTAGATTGTGATAGGGTCTGGAATCAACAGAGATAGATAGAAATACTCTATGCCAGGCAGAGAAAGTTGGAAGAAAAAAGATAGATAGATAGATAGATTGTATTAGAGAAAGAATGAGTTAGTTTTAGACTGACATTTATGTCATTTTAAAACTAACTCTTCCTTTATCTATAATCAAAATTAGATAAACGTAGATTGAGAATGAGAAGAAAAGGGGAAGGAGAAAGAAAGAAAAAAAATGAAAATTGGCCGAAGGAAACAAATCGATGTAGACAGGAACATAAAGACGATAAAGATAGAGATTAATCAGTAGATATAAACATAGATTCCTAGTTTGACAAATGATTGACAATGTTTTGTCCTTTGCTCTAACAAGAAAAGTCGTTCAATGATAACTACAGAACAAATTAATTGTTCAAATGTTCGTATCGTTTGGGTTTATTTTCAGATGTTGAAACCCGATTCGAATTTGCCTGCTGTACGGAGAAGATTGTTAAAAGATGTAAACAGTGTTTGAACAGTAACGACAAAGTATCGCTTACAAATCTTGTAATAAGGCTTCGTAACTTTGCTGAGAATTCTAACCGTTCTTAGCAATCAACTGACTTTAAGACTGTGAAGATACACCAGAATACATCACAGTCACGCAAGAAGGGTTTCATTTTAAAGTATAGACATAATGAAGCCACTGGTTGTCGTTGTCATGTATTAAGTAAGGAGGAGGTTGAAACCAGATATGTCAAAGGCTGTTAGTTTTTGAATCAATATATTTTTTTAATATTCTACTAGTCGGCTCGTGAAATCGGTAGGTTTGCTATAGTAATAGCGGTCCATAATGATATTGATTCTTCTATTTCAGGAGAGAAGTATTCTAATTAGCATTTCAAAGTTATCTTCGTTATATAAAAATTTGGATGATTAAAAAATGACGCTCACAGCAAACGCAGACAACACACAAATATAATCAAGTTGAAAAATGGATTGGAAATTGTTTTATTCTATTGAGATAGATAGATAGATAGATAGATAGATAGATGCAAAATGATATCAGATTGAAAGGTAACTGGATTATATATCTATTGAAGAGTTGTGATACAACGAAATAGTCTCTCTGTGGATGATACTATTTACCAACCCCTCCGCTCGGGCAGGATATGACACAAGGTCAGTTTTTAAGCGGAGTTTAACAGGTTTGAATTCAGAGTTTTCCTTCTCCTAGACTAGTTGCCTAACGAAGGGTGAAGAACCTCTCTCTGTGGATGATACCCTCCCCCCTGGGGGTTGAGCACTCTGGCGAAGGAATGTATTGCTACCATTCGCATAATGCAAAGGTCTTCGAACGAATTGAGCACTCTGGTATCCGGTAAGGAAAAATTGTAAACAAACGGAGGCTGCTACATACTGCCTCATATTTCCCGAGCTGACGTGGTTCGCTTGTTGGCTGAGCGGTATGATACTAAGTCTAACGTAAACTTGAGCGGTTTTCGATCCCAGCTTCAAGCGTTCTACGTGTCTAGCTACACCGAAGAGTTGTGATACAACGAAACAGTCTGTGGAGGACAATATGTATATATATAATCCAGTTATCTTTTAATATATATATATATGTGTGTGTGTGTGTGAGATAGATTAATAGATACTCAATATTATCATAATCTTGATAGTAACAGTACCGTTTTTGCTGTAACATGCAAACATAATGAAGTTGCACACTTACTGGATGTAGTAAGGGGAAAGAAAACTTCTATTTTTCTTTGTGATTTTTATTGGTCGTAAAGTCAATGTCGAATATCGAAATAACAAGATTGTTGGTTCTTGAAATATGGAAGGCATTTCTATTTGAAAATCAGCATTTTGATCATATCTTCTTTTCCTGAAGTTGAACACGGCTTCTACAACCAATAAGTACAGACTTATATATTAAATCTACTTTAATCTAACACATCTAAATGTTAACAAAAAGATTTCTTCGTTTTATAAGAGAAAGTCAACCTGCTTTGGAAATCAGAATTCAAAAACATTTTTTAAATTGATTCTCGAGTATCAATTACGAGTGCTGGTGCAATTATCTCGCCCACCAAGCAACCTATTTCCTGTTATGACTTAAACAAGAAACCAAACGACAACAAATGAACTAACCCTTAGGGTAGAAAACATGCCGAAACATCTACGCTATAATAAATTCTTGTTTTCCTCACTGAATGTGGTTATATGTTTAAATGATCTCTACATAACAATGATAAGACACATCATCTTTATTTAAGATTGATTGGTTTGACACAAGACAATGACAAAAGAAAGTTTGAAAGAAAAATGCTAAAACAACGACTCGGTTTTTCTTTTAGTGTAAGTATAGGCATCGCGCTAAAAATCTTGATTGAATCAATATACTTGGATGACACAATTACACAAAAAAATACAGTAACCCGGCAATATTTCTAAAACACAACGAAAAAGCTCTAAATAAAACTGCTGAAACTCAACTTTCTTCTTGCATGACTCTCTCATTCAAGTGCCACCAAGTCATTTCTCGTAGATTCTGGAGATTGAATCTTGACCTGCCACCTCTCAATCACTCCTAAACGAACGTTTGCCTCATTCAATGGTTTCCTAGGGGGATGGTGGGGGGAAGGCCATTACATAACATTGGTATGTTCGACACAAACCAGTTATAGATTTTTTCACCATTATTTTATAATTTATTTTATCAAATTTAGTGTTTATATCCTAATATGTTTACTGTAGACTAAAATGTGAAAACCATTTCTCTCTTGAGACATTATGTGAGTTTATTTCTATGCATCTAAACTTTTTTGGCTAATACAATAGAAATAACAATGTATTCTTGTATTTTCAGAATGATTTTCATTCTAAATCAGAATCAACTGGTTCTGAGAAACAATTATTAGCCACTCCTTCAGGAGAATTTGACTTGGAGTCAGATGGTAAGTTGAATTTTCTGAGCCTTTTAGTTTTTAAAATGCAACAAGAGTAGTTACAAAATATTCTGAAACAATATTGCTTGAAAAGTTGCAATTAAATTATTACTTTTTTATTTAGAAAATGAGAAATTCTATTTTGATATGCTTTAGTTGTAAATATGACTAGAAACAATATATTTATTTTCAGTTCCATTCTGCTAAATAAAGCCTCAGATAGTCAAACTGAGTATTTGGGTTGAAATCTCTGATAGCATAGGTTATTTTCTCAAGACCTGTGTTCAGATAATGCTATTATATGCAAAAATATGCATACAGGAACCGAACAATATTTTTCAAACAATCTAAAAAAATGTACGAAACAGGATGTTGTTCTGCTGTCAAAAACTTTTGTGGTAATAATTATGTTGTTCAGGAGTTGTAATCCATTAATGTATTGAGCAAGGTTTTGTTTTCCTCTTTTTCATATATTGGTTTTTCTCTTTTTTGTTGTTGGAACTTATGTGACAATATTTTTCAGACATAATAAAAATCCAAGAATTTCTATGTTTTTTTTTCTTTTGTTGTTGTACTTATTGTCATGCAAATTTTCTGGTTGTGTAGTATACCGTAAGAATTACATATGAATATATTTTCTATTTTCCACTCAAGCAATGATTTTGAACTACATTAATACAATGGCTCTTAAAACATTAATATTTCAACCTAGTTTGAAGTGTTTACCTATTTAAAGGAAATCATTTGTTTGGTCCAGAAGAATGGAGATGATAATTTTAGATGATTATTATAGACATGAAGTACCTGTAAAAAATTTCTATAAGCGGAAAAAGATTGAAGATTGTTAAGAAGACAAAAAGAAAGATGAAAAGGAGAATTACGAGGTTCTTTTTTTATATGAAGAGAAACATTTATGGCACAAAAAATGAAGTAGTTGTGTTAACACAATATAAAATTAGATTCGAATATATTAAAACTAAAAAGAAAACAAATTTAACGATAAAATACAAGGAAAAACTGGAAAAAAGATGGTGAATAACGTGTGTTGGCTGTTTAAAAAAACACAGTATTTACTGATGAGATACGTTTCAATTTTGATGGATGTTGTACATGGTAGAAAACAGGAAATTTTAATGTTATAATCAGTGCTCATATATATATATATATATACATATTGCCGGGTCGGAGATATTACAATGTCCTGATGATGACTATTGAGTCGAAACAAGAGTATGAATAATTTTTTGGTCTAAGGCAAGAATGAGGATAGGTGTTTTTTGTTAATTCGGGTGTGCTGAATTCAAATTTATAAATAGTTTTGCTCTATCACCTCTAGTTTTCTGGCTTTTAAATAGTCTCATTTTAGTATTGACAGAGAATATATGTGCATATTTCAAGAGTTGCAGCAGCTTATAACAGATAAAACAGGATAGATAAAGAACACTGATTGAATCAATATACTTGGATGACACAATTACACAATTCATAGTACCACAGACAGTCAAAAGTGTCTTTTCTTAGAAGATCTCGTGTATTTTGCCTCCGGGATGTCACGCAAGTGCATCTAGCAGAAGTCTCTCATCATGCCGAGGTTCCATTTGCCTTGATAGTTGCTCTCCATCTTCGTAATGTCTTGGTGGAATCTTTCTTCATGCTCATCACTCACTGCTCCAAGGTTTGGCGGGAAGAAGTTGAGGTGGGAATGGAGAAAATGAATCTTGAGTGACATTCAGCACCATATATCCTCGTAAGACTTTAGCAACTTCTCAATACAGGCTTGGTAATCTGGTACGCGTGTGTTACCAAGGAAGCCACTACAGACTGACTTGAATGCTTCCCATGCTCTCAGTTCCTGTAAGTTAAGAAGCTCCTCAAAATCAGTATCCTTCAGCACTTCTCGGATCTGAGGTCCGGCAAAGATGCCCTCTTTGAGCTTAGCAGCACTAAGACCTGGAAATACAGTAGACAAGTGTTGGAAGGCAGCAGCATTTTTGTGCAACGCCTTCACGAAATTCTTCATCAAACCAAGCTTGATGTGAAGAGGAGGAAGAAGCACCTTATTCATGTCCACCAGAGGATTCTCCCTGAGGCTGTGTTCGCCAGGAACAAAAGTGCTTCTAGACCCCCAGTCTTTCTGCTTGTGATGCTGGGATACAGCTCGACTATCCCAGAGACAGAGAAAATAACCGTACTTTGTGAAGCCCGCTTGCATACACATAAGAAGACCAATGACCTTATTTGTTCCGATTCCTGAAACTGGTGATCCTTACATCTTCCTGGACTAGGTTCCACTGTTTAAGCCGAGAAGCCAAGAGCTCTGACTGCTGTTTTGACAGATACAAATCACGAGCAAGATCATTCAGGTCTTCTTGTGTAATCCAGTGTGGCTCATTGCCACTTGTTCCTGAATATGTAGACTCAATATCTTCCAAAGATATTGACTCGGCAGAATCCTCCCTTGAAGGCATTTCTTCATCTGATGAGGAGAGAAGATCCTTATTTACTGGAGGTGTGGGTACAGGAAGATCATCTGAATGGGGAACAGGTCTCATAGCAGAATGAAGGTTGGAATATTTGATCTTTTTCCTAGAAGATGCATTGAAACCAGTTATATTAGTTAAACAAAAATAACAATCATCTGCGTGGCTTCGCGGCTCTCTCCAAACCATCGGGACTGCAAAGTTGAAAGCCGCTTTCTTGCCATTAAACTATGCAGTTAGTCCATTGTAGCAGGGTTTACAACAGGTGTGTGGAGTCCAAGACTTGTTCTGATCCCCTATTTTACAGTCAAAATAGTGAAAGTAGGCGGTTCTGAGGAGAGAAGGGATGGTTCGACGCTGTGCAACTGTTGTGAAGTCCCCACACACGTAGCAGAAAGAATTGGCCTTGTTGAGGCATCCTCAACATTTTGACGTGGTTGAAGCCATGGGAGAATCTGAAAATATAACAAAGTAAAACTAAATGTGCATTTGCAAATGTAATACCAATATTTAGTAACCCAAAAGATGTGTAACACGATAGTTCATGGACACCTGCGAGACAACCTCTTCCAATGACTGCCAGTGTGTGGACTGAGACTTGCTGCCTTAACTGTCAAAATCCGTCTTGATATATATATATATATATATAATGTAATGCTATCACTTACATTTAGTGCATAATAACTAAAAAATAAGCCATAAGTCTCACAATATTAGAATTAACCCTGAATTTATATACGCCTTTACGTACCGTATATGCACAAAATGCACACTATGCATATCTAAAAAACTAGAGGTGATGAGTAAAAACGGATTTCAAATTTGAATTCAGCACCCTCAAATTAGGTAAAAACGGGTATTTTTGTGCTTACCTCAATTTCTTTGTAAACCAGTGCAATTGAAACATAAAAATTCACATTATCTTTACATGTAACTAAAGCTCAGCAAATGGGAGATCATAATATTATTTTTATTAGAGTAATACCCTTAAATTCTCTTGCAGTGAGAATAAAGAAGTTTTCAGTTCAAATTGCAACTGAATCAAAAATTTAGAGGGTCAACGTTCGCAATGAACGCCAATTTTTAATCATCAAACGGATGACGGATATATATATAACGGATATTATAATGGAATAGCTATTTGAATATTTCACTCTATCCTTCATAGAACATTATGTTTGTATGTAATTGTAAGAACACGTCGTATTTATCATTAGATCAATATACTTAAAATGATCTACATTTGGGAGTAAGGCAATTTCCAGTTCAATATCAAACTAAGTAATCAATGGCCGCTCACTCTTACAACGGAAACCCAAAGGGTTCACGTGTCGTTTAATATATATATATATATATATATATATATATATATATATATATATATATATATATATATATATAAACACTTCATAGACAAATAGAAACCACTACTTAACTGAACTTAACCACACATATATACACATACACACACACGCACAAATGGAACAACATAGATTTACATACAGATATGGCTTACATAAACTATAGACCTTTCAATAGAATAAAATAAATGATTTCCTCAAAAATTATAGTTTATATATATATATATGCACACACACACACATACACACACACACACACACACATATATATATTACTTTTTATCAAAAAGACATCTCACTACCTTAGAACCACAATTACACACAAACATATCAGACCAGCACACACACACACACACACACACACACACACACACACACACACACACACACACAAAGAAAATCACACACACTAACCAGAACAATATATATATATATATATATATATATAACTATGCATATACACACACTTAGACATCAAGACAGACAAGATACACATACACACGCTAAAAACAACATAACTATGCACACCCACCCACCGACACATACACACACACACACACACACACACACACACACAAACAAAAATAGAACTACAAAACAACACACACAGAGGAGACATACACACACAAGTCTTCAAGTCCCATCTTGATAAAAAGTAAACCGTAAACCAATAAACCAAACCAATTAATTAAAAAAAACACTCAGATGAATATATATATATACATATTGTCTAGACAACAACCGAAATCAAAACTCTTAGTAACTATCCTTTCTCCCTAAAAGACGTATACCTGATATCATCAAAAGAGAGAACCCCCATTCTAACCGAGGAAGAGGAGAAAAATTACCCCCACTCTATATATATGGACTCAGGAAAAAGTTTCTCAAAACCAAAAAAGTTAAAAAAAAAAAAAAAAAACAGAGAAAGAAGCTTCTCTCCTGAGAAAATCTTCCTTAGAAGCTTTTTTCTTCAAAAAGTATTTCTTAAAAATTCATTCAGAATAAGTTTATCAAAATCAGAAACACGTGTAGCTTTGAAAAAAATTTCAAATGAAATAAAAAAAAAAAGAAAATTCAGCGGATTTTCTTAATTACAAAATATTTACTTTTTTCTAGTTGGTTCTACAACACCCCTTTCCACACACACACACACACACACACACACACACACTTATCAATAAAGAGTGCTCAATATCATTTGACGAATTCAAAATATTCATATTTTTAATGATGGTTTGTTGTGCAATTTTTATCATCTAATTATTTTAATTCCTTAAAGACTACTCATTTCTGATATTAGCAGTATGCCTCATTAGATCACCAAGTTTTTATCCAATATATATATATATATAGAGAGAGAGAGAGAGAGAGAGCGAGAGAGATTTAAGTAAGAGTCAAGTGCTTGGTGACTGCCAGTTTCTCGCTAAGTGAAATCTTCAGACAAGCAATTAAAAATATGAGAAACTGACTGTCGCCAAGCATTGTTGTCTTTGTGGTATACTATTCTAACTTAGATCTATATATGCTCTATCACCGATATTGAGCCTCTGTATTCATAAATATAAGAAACTAAATCATATATATATATATATATGTGTGTGTGTGGGGGGGGTGATCTAGGGTCTGCTTCGTTAGAAAGTTAACTGCATTTTTTTATATTTTTATATATTTTTGGGGGATGTGAAACCAGGTAAAAAAAATCAGGTTTCAAATGCAGTTTTCAAGGTCCTCATCATTTTATAGGTTTCTCTCCTTTTTCGTTCTCTCTCTCTCACACACACGCATACACACACGCACACACACACACTCTCTCTCTCTCTCTCTCTCTCCATCTCTCTCCCCCTCTTCCTCCCTATTCATTTTCTCATTACCATTTCGCTTCTTTATCCTGGCTTCTCGACACGGAAGTTGACGGTAGCGACCGTAATCAATTTATTCTTTGGATGTCACCCAAAGAATTCTTTCAACAGGGTTTCTTCGGCAAGATTCATGATTTCATTTTGAAGCAGCATGACCACTCAAGACGTTTCGAAAAACAGTTTCGGCGGGAAGGAAAGCGGATATTTTAAGATGGTTGAGTGACAGTGTTGTTATGATAGGAAATAACAATGATTGCTGACATTTCTAAGACAATGAAACAAAGGATGTAAAGTCTAATATTAAATGATAGATTTGCTGAATCTTTTATTTGAAATGAAGTGTAGAAATTTTGAAAATATTTTAATCGTAATGTCTCACTGCGTAATTAACTGATTAAGGTCAGTTGAAAACTTGGTTTATATGATCGATAGGGAAACTAGAAACACAAGTCCACTGAATTACAGACTTTAAGTTCGTGTAGTTAAATCACACATGTCTAATATATATATATATATATATATATATATATATATATATATATATATATATTATAGAATACACATTTTTTAGCATTAAAATAAGCAACAAAAACATACATAAGAACATTCTAGAAATTTGGGATCAAAACCGCTTTAGCATTTAAGTTACATTTTTATATTTTTCAATTAATCAGCTAAAAACTTAGAATAAGAACATTCTAGAAAAACAGGATCGGAAATCAATTAACAGAAAATATTTAGGCTTTAAAATAAATAAGTAAAAATACGAATCTGATTGGTCAAGAAATGTCTACGCGCTAAAATGTTAGGACTGCAATTAAACAATTTTTTGATCCACTACTGAAGTATAAGTAACGACGAATTTAATCAACTCATCTGTAGTCAAGTAGTTAGTCAGCTGTCGGTCAGTCAAATTCCTTTCTTCCTCTGCCGAAAGGTCATGACAAAGCTGCAGATGGTCGCGATTAAGATTCAAAAGAAAAACTGGCGAACTTTCTTTCATCAATGCGACACACTGTCACCACAATCTTAAGAAAAACACAGCGCGTACTTAATGTAAGTAAAGACAATTATTTCTTCCAACTTACTTCGACCAACCATGGAACTATTTATTTAACAGACTCTGTTAACATTTAAATACACACGCACACACACACACACACACATACACACGTATGAACAATCTTATTTTCATCTAACAGACCAAACTGTATTTTCTACAAAGGCCATTCACACATTATGTTTTTCATTTATTTTCACTCCTGTTTTATGAATATTAAATTGTTTGTTTTTAATGTTCATTGTGTCATATTCCATTTCTTTTACGTGATTATAAAAATTGGTGTTGTATTTGTGGTGGAAATAAACTTGAGAGCAATACCCGTAAAATACGGACGATAACTCACTCACATGCATCCACTACAGATTGGAAAGAACATATCCACTTAAATATCCAATTACATGTTTCCACAACAATATATATATATATATATATTGAACAAAGATGCCTAAATATGTTAACCGGATTCATGTTGGGTATATCTTTTTCCCTCGGACGAAGCTTAAATAGTAACATACTGTGAATGTTTTTCATTCATTTATTCTCTGACTTGAAAACCCCACATAATTTGTCGAGCTTATTCATACCTTTTTAATAAATAATAGCGTACGAACGATTTATTTCAATTGTACTTCATTTATTAGATTAATTTTAGTCTGTTTTTTTTTTTTTAGTTTATTAAACATTATTCGTCAAGTATTTTTGTTGTGTGCATTTTTTTCATGTTTTTATACATTTAATTACCTTTAACGAGTACTTACTGACACATTCAACCATCGTGAATCCCATATGTTAACAACGAAAAAAAAAACATAGAAATAAAATAAGATAACTACCAAGGCCAACTTCATTCCATCTGTCACCAACTAAGCCTAAACCATACTTATCAGAGACTTCTTTAAACTTACACCTTGCTACTGACTTGTTTGAGAGTGCGAAGCCACACTTAAAGTAACGGTTATCGCCGTAGAAAATGGAATCAGACACTCGATTTCAAGGCAGTTTACATTTCACTGCGTAGTAATGCCCTTGCGAAAAACAAGAATCCATCTGTTTTCTCCCCTAACATGGGTAAACAGGAAGGAAAATTGGGTTCTTTAGCCTTGGTTAGACAACTACTCTTGGTGAAGAAAAACTCTGAAATCAAACAGACTTTACTACGCTTAGAAATGACTCCCTTTTGCGGATGCGTTGAGGAGATATCAACTTTCGTGACGCTGCCTCGCGTGGTGGAACAGTTAGAGAGAGAGAGAGAGAGAGAGAGAGAGAGAGAAGGGGGAGTGGAATTAAGATCTACAAGTTGCAAGCACCAGTTCACATGAGATCACGAGAGTTAAGCAGTTATGATCCTGGACAGTATTTAAATGGGTGTCCACTAAATAACAGCAGATACTGTATGCAACTTACTGCTTATGTGCCAGGCTAAGTAAATAGACACACGTAAACCTATAGACACAGTAATACAAACCCATTCTCCCATACCCATACACGCTCCCACTCTTCCTCTCTCCCTCTTTCACATTCTCACACTCATACATATACATAGACACACAAGCCCTCCTTCTCACCTGCAGAGACACACGCGGACTCTCTCCTATGCACATAATTATACAACCTCTCTCTCTCTCTCTCTCTCTCTTTCTCTCTCTCTCTCTTTCTTTCTCATACCCACTAAGAATTTCTCTTTCTCTCATATACACACACGCACGCAAAAAACGCACGCGCACACTCACTGTCATACATATATGTACAAACACGCACTTCCCCTCATACGTATAGACATATGCTGACTCTCTCTCTCTCTCTTTCTCCCCCTTTCTCCCTCTCTCTCTCTTATACACACAGTAATACGGACTCTCAGATTCACACACCGTCTCATATACTCATAGATTCTATCTCTATCGCTGCCACATATACACAGTCTTTTTTTTTATATTCACAGACACAAAGAGATTCTCTCTCTCTCTCTCTCTCTCTCTCTCGTTATATGCATTACCAAGAACTTAGTTATTTATAATCGACTCAGTAATTTTTCAAACAAACTCCAAACTATTTGGGTGATTTCTTCCTATTTCCCTCATACACATTAACTCAAAATATTCCTTTTCTCACCAGCAGAATCTCGGCGCACATGTCCTACTGCCAGAGGCTAATGAAATCTAAGATGGCGCTCACCCTACTCTGAGTGTTCTTGTGCTTAACATGTACTTCGTTTTTTAGCTAATTTTTCTTCTCCATCAACACTGCTATTTCTTCTCCTTTTCCGAAGAATTGCTTTTGTCACATTTTTAATGATTTCTTTTTATAAATCATTTCTTTTGCTTTCGAAAATCTTTTTTTTTCTAAAATTTCAATTTCTTTAAAATTAAATCTTTTCCACTTCTTGGCTTAAATGTTATGTCTGATAAGCAAAACGCTTATCGGACTTGTCTATTTCCTGGGGATATTTTATTTCAAAAAGTGAATTCTTCTTTTTGTTCGGTTTATGAAATAATACTTAGCCATTTGAGATGACATCGATAGATTTTATGTGAAGAGATGAAACCAGATGACTCATCAATATTGAAGACGGTGCAGATTAGGCTATCACATGACTTGATGATTACACAAACCAGAACCAAAATTTTCTGACAAAGTGTCAGAAAATGCAAGAAGATTAACAACAACAAAAAATAGCATATGTGAGCTCGTAAAAAAACTCCAAACTTGAAGACTAATTAGCTTAAATGGTGGCTCACTGGCGTAACGATCTCGGTCGAACTGAATGCATTTTTAGTCGCATATATATATATATATATATAAAGAGAGAGAGAGAGTGCGCGCGTGTGTGTGTGTGTGTGTGTTTACCAATAGCCCGGGAGACCAGACTTCAATTCCTGGTCAAGTCGTACAAATGACTAAAAAAATGGTACTTGATACCTTCTTACTCAACATTCAGCATTATATGATACAGATCAAGGGTAAGTGGAGCAATCAAGGTAAAGGAGAAGCGTTCTTCCCAATACATCGGTTTCGTAGCTATTGAAAAGGGAGCCTTCGCGTCACTTTCAATTACAGTCGGCCAACTTACGTACTATATATATATATATATATCCTAAAGGTACTTACAGTTGTATTGAAACATTTTCGTACGAGGAACTTTTTTCAAATACAACGGTTGGGGAACTTTAAAAAAAAAAAAAAAAAAGGAAAAATGGCTTTAAGATCGTCAGCTGAAAAAAATTGTTGACACTTTTTCGTTGCGAATACTGACAAAGAAATGGAAAATAGCAGATTAGATATTTCTCAGTCAGTCTTCACACAACTTTGTTGTAACAGATGTTGGCTCTCTAAATGTGTAGATCTGTTTGGACTCACAAGAGTAATATGTGAAAATTTATGTGATAGGAAATGTTCAAATAGTTTTGTATTTGAAACAAAAAGAAAAGAAAAACTGAAAATTATGAAAGCTAAAGAAAATAGTGATGTAAAAATTAAAAATGTATTTTTGAAATTATACATTTGACACCGGAAATCATTGAAAAATTGAAAAAGAATCATTGAAAAACAGGAAACAAATAAAAAAACAAAAAGCAAAAATGAATAAAATCTAGACAGAAAATATCAAAAAGTGTGGGGTGATGGTAAGGGGGGCTATGATGGGGGATAAAAAGAAATAGTAAACGAAATTATGGAAAATACGTGCGAAAATGCCTTTAAAATATATGACCATTAGAGACAAATATGAGTGAACCAAAAATCATTCTAACAATATCAAAATATCCAATATGAGAGAAGAAAAAGAAAATCTAAATGAAAATATTTTTACTTAATTAGTAAAGAAAAGGAAATATGAAAATACTCTCGATGTTTATGAAATGTGTGAAGAATTAAATAAAAAAGATAAAATCAATAATGGAAAATATTCCTGAGGTTATTATAAAACTTTCTAAAGGAGGAAATCCATTAGAAAAATAACCTAGAGACAATAATCGGTAATCTTGTAAAAGAAAAGGATAAGTTTCGAAAGAATTTGAACTTACACCAAGTATGGAAAACTATGAAAATGTTTTAAGTAAGCAAAATGAATGCGAAAAATTGGAAGTAAATGAAAAATTGAAAAAGAAATTAAGATTGTTAGATTTATTAAATAGAATTGTAAACAATTGTTCAAATATGTAAAATCAAAGACTAAAATCTACAAAGAATGTTTGTACAGTAAAATATAAGACAGGTGAATCAACAGACACACCGGTAAAAACAGCAGGTGTATTAGCAAGATTTGTGCAATCTGTTCATTCCTTGGAAGAATTTGCTTTATTACGGGAAATTTTTTAGGGGGAGGGGACAAAAATGATTATGAATGAACTAACTAGAGCTAAAGACATGAAATTATTATTATCTAAGCTGAATGTTAGTAAAAGGTATGAGACTTGATCAATTCAATAAGTAAATTGTTTGAGAAATGTATCGAATATGATATGATTCCATATATTTGTGTTGCATTGCACTTATTCGGGTGATACCCTTTCGTTTCTATTTTAATTTCTATGTTGGATGGTCTTGCATTCATCTCTTCACACGTTCTTTCACTGTGTCGTCTGTGTTATCTCTCGTCGTCATTTTTGTTTTTGTTTGTCACTTTGTGTCGCTGTCTGGTTGTTACTTCAAACCCAACTGCATTAACTAAGTCACCATTTGTGTATGTATTCTATTTCTTTTACCATTTCTTTGTGACTACTTCAAACTAATCGACACTTCTCGTCAATAATTGATTTAACCAGTCTATTATGTAATATTTCAAAAACAACAGTTGTAATACCATGACATAAAAAAGGTTCGATATCTTTAAAAAGTAATTACCATCCAGTTTTTCTAACATGTATTTTGCGTAAGATTTTAGAAAAATTGATTAGAAATCACATATCAAATTTTATTGAGTGAGTTATAAATTCTAACCAACATTGGTTTCGTCAATGGTAAATCCACATTATGTAATATTTTGGACAGTTTGGATGTTATAAATGAATATTTGATGGAAGAGGATATTGTGGATATCATTAATTCGGATTTTAGAAAGACATTTGATACGGTATCCCATAAACGAAAAATAAAAACTTAAGTATTCTAAAAATTTAGTAAATATTAAATGTCGCCGAGGGTGACCCGAAGGCTCCCTTTTCATAAGGTTTTACACCGAGTTGCAGGGGAGGGCGCTATTCGTTTCCCTAGATTGATCCATACCTTATAATGCTGAGTGTTAAGCAAGGAGGCATCGTGTACCAGTTTTTGAGTCTTAGGTATGATTCAACCTGGGATTGAACCCCGGTCTCCTGGGCCATTAACGAACACTCTACCCACAAATGAGCCGGTATAACTTTACTCTGACAATATAAAGATGATAAAAAAGGATTATCATATTTACCAACCCTCTGCTCGAGCAGGATATGACACAAGGTCAATTTTTAAGTGGAGTTTAACAGGTTTGAATTCAGAGTTTTCCTTCTCCTAGACTAGCTGCCTTACCAAGGCTGAAAAATCAGTCTGCCCTACTATTTACCCATAGCTGGAAGGAGAATAATTGGATTCATACCTCTCCCTAGGGTATTAGTGCTATGTGAAATGCAATCAGTCTCGTCCAAGATTTGAACTCGTGTCGCCGTGTCCATTTCCTACGAGGATAACCATTACACCACGAGCACCTCCACAAAAAAGGATCATAAACTATAATAAGAAAAAGATTATGAAACAAAATGGCTGAAAGTGATAAACAAACCTTGACGGAGCTGTTTGCGTTTCATTTTGCGCTAATGCCCATGGGAAAGGCCCTGAAGGCCATTCATGCAGAGAGGACCAAGCATTTTTTCATAATGGCCTCAAATGAATTTCAACTAGTGCATAACACCACCCTACTCACACACACCTCCACAATAAATTGATTTCATGTCAATTCTGACTTTGTTGGAAGCCAAAAAATATCACACTTTTAGGAAAGACATGTCTCAATGTTTTCTCCGCTTCAAGCTATAGGTAAATAGTAAAGCAGATTGGGTTCTTTAGCCTTGGTAAGACAACCAGACTAGAAACAACACTGAATTCAAACCAGCTGTGCCCTGTTAAAGAATTGACATTGTATTGCATCCTGTCTTTCACTGACTGAACTTATATACAAATGCACTCCTCGTTCTGCAAACTTATCCCATCATAACAAATATATGTAAATCTTTAAGAATTTTTCATTTATTTATTTTGTATCTCGATCTACCTGCGTCATGTCTGTTACTGTCTTTGTATTCGAATATGCAGTCTGGCTAAACGGTTATAAGCATAAAAATGTACTCGATGAGCCGAGTTCAAGTTCTTGATAAGGTTGCGTGCATTTCCCTTTGTGCCAATGCTCTTTGAGAAAAGCATAAATCCATTTCTTCTTCCCCCCACTCCATGATGAATAGTGGGGTGAACTAGGCTCTTTAGCCTTGATAAGGCAAGCGGTCTTGGAGAAGGAAAACTCTGAATTCAAACTAGCTGTAAAAGTCAGATCAGCGATCGTCTCTTGCTACCAGTACAATGTAACTCAGTACAACCTGTTACATGTTACTTGGAGCGGAGATGGACACCGCTAAATAATTCCCCTATATATCATCTCTCATGGCAACGAAGGGTTTTAGAATTTTATACATAGAATTATAATGTGATTACTTTGTAAATAGCTGTGTTCTTTTATGAATTTTCTTTTAGTTTTTAAATCTGAATTGAATTGTCAATTGAATAATCTTTTCTGTAAAGTTTTCGAAGGAAACTATAAGATAAGAGTTTCTATGTTCATATTCATTCGGGAATTTACTTAATCGTAGGGCCAACTTTGCTTCTGAGTTCTGTGTATCGACTTGAAATTCTAGAGAGAAATGCGTGAGTGTCGCAGTAGCAGCATTTGTAAAAATCTGGCTTTGGCCGGTTCTAGTGGTTCAAGAGGTCAGAATCATCCCATTTTCAAGAGGCGGTCAATTTATGCGTGGAAACGATATTGCTTTATGTTCATTGGTTTCGTCAGCGAAAGAGAGAGAACGAAAAGAAAAGAGAGAGAGAAAGGGTAGGGAAAAATCAAGAGGCAAAGAGAGCGTAAAATAGAAAGTGAAAGTAAAAAAAGACAATGTTAGAAAGTGTCAAGAAAAAGGAAGAGCTTAGCAAAGTAAGCAAAAAGAAAGAAGAGAAAGAATAAAAACAGAAAATGAAGAGAGAGAGAGAGAGAGAGAGAGAGAGAGAAGGAGGGAGGGAGAGAGAGAGAGAGAGAGAGAGAGAGAAAGAGAGTGATGGGTGGGTTTTTGTTAGGGAGAGAAATGAAAAGTGAAAGAAAGCGTGAAATAGAAAATGAAAGTAAGTATGACAATTCTAGAAAGTGACACAGAATAGGGGAAAGAAATGAAAAATAGTGTGTCAACGAAGAAAAGAGAAAATAGAGAGAGACACAGGGAGAGAGAGTGGGGGGGGAGAGAGAGAGAGTACACTGGAAAGAGTACAAGAGTTTGAAAAGAAGTAAAAGAAAATAGGGCGAAAATAAGAGACAGAAATGGAAAGAAAGAAAGAAAGAAAGAAAGAAAGAAAGAAAGAAAGAAAACAACAGAGAATACGAAAATGGCAAAATACGAAAATGGCATGAATCCACTTCTCCCTGTAGGTTACGTAAGTGATTAATATTTGCTGTTGGCAACAAGTGACTTAGTAGAACTAGTCTCCCTACCAAGCAGTGCCCTGAGAGTTGCTATTTAGTTAGCATGATCATCTTATTTCTGTAGTTGACCATCACAAAATACTCCAAAAATTTAGCCTTGTGCTAAAATAGGAAATAAATACCTATATATCGGCATGTGGTAGAGGTCAACAAGTTACTTTCGCAAGCTGCTTATTGCAGTCAGTTTGATCCTTACAATCGATACTTTTTTATACTTAATAAACTAATTAATTGATTAATTAGCAAGCTATAAATAATGCTAAAGCGGAAGAATTGCTGTGGTCAATTTTGTTTTTATTTTGTTTTCTTGTCCGAAAAACTATGTAACTGGTGTCGCTAGATCGTCTTAAAAAAGTATGTATATCTTCCCGCCAGCCAGTGAAGGGTGAGGGGAAAGTAAAAGTGGCCATTATTCTGCAACTACTAAAGCCATTTGTTTGATTACGTCCTATAGGCTGACCTCAACTGGACACCACGCGCTGATTGGTTCGAAGAAACTCCTCTAGACATAAATTGTACTTATCTGTCAGCAGCAAAGGTTACTCGTGCTGGATTTGTTTTTCGGTTCTTTTCTGCGGATATTCAAGATATTCCGAAATTGACCCCCATAGATTGGCGGCCGTTCTGTCATGTTTCAGAAAAAAGAAAGGTTGCGTAAATTGGTGTTATAAGAAAAATGTGTGAATAATTGGGTTGGAGAGAAAAGGAAGAACAAATGTAATAAAAAGGGATAAAAAATACAGGTAGATATAACAATATATCTATCTATCTATCTATCTATCTATCTATCTATCTAAGACGATACACATTTGTAGGCTTATTTATATGGATATAGCCTGTTAATCTCTCTCTCTCTCTCTCTCTCTATATATATATATATATATGTGTGTGTGTGTGTGTGTGTGTGTACACATAGTTCAACTTTTTTAAACGGATCGATTTAACAATGGAGCCTTCGGGGAGTCCTCGACTCCGGTCACCCACTTTACTCACTATATGAATTAATCTATCCGTGTCACCTTGCTCATATCAGTCAAATCTACCAAACAAGACAGCTAGCAATTCAAGTCTACATCTATCGACCAATCTGCGAAGGTCGGTCAATATATTCATTGACCGACCTTCGCAGATTGGGAATTTTTTTTGACTGAGTAGGGACCTATTATACATACGAAGCTTGTTCAATAAATAAGGGGATTTTTTTTTTTTTGGAAAATCAATATAAATTTTTTCAAAATATTTTCCATAAATGAAAACTCTGCATTTTTTAAAAATTGATTTCTTGCAAAATTATTTTAATCTCGCAAAAACTTTTGTTTTAAGGCTATTCTAAATGGCAACAAATCAAAGCTTGAATAGAGGTCTGTCATTAGACTTTTGCTCGATGAGAAGTGCAAATTATTTGAAATTTATAGAAGAATAAATGATGTGTATAGAAAAGCCTGTTTAAGTAAGAATAAAAGTTATAAATGGACTAAACATGGGTTTACTGATACGAACCTGAGTCGAAAAGATAATCCATGGAGTGGAAACGCACTGATTCTCCGGTAGAGAAAAAGTTTAGGACGCAGTGGTTCATAAAAAATGGGGTGCCGACAGTCTTCTTGGACATTAAATTACCTATCACAGTTGATTTCCATAAAAAGGGTGCAACTGTAAACTTCGGCTAAATTCTACTTCTATCTATTAGAAAAATTCTCATTACGTTTGTATATGTGTGACCGTAAACATTAAAAATGGCACCTTATAGCAAAAATTATATTACAGCAATACATTTAAGTGCTCCAAATTACCGAAAAAAGCAATTTCCAACTGAATGACAATTTTAAAGATTTTATTTTCGGGATGGGCATCATTTTTTAATCATAAAATGATTAAAAGGATTGAAAGGACTTTATGAAGTGCACATAAGAATCTGTAGCAGAGAGAATTTCGTATTTTTGTTTAGCGCATAATTTAATTCGACCGTTAGGGTCGACGCATATTTTCACCCAATCAGGATGGCTTACCTTATTCATCCGGACCATCTTTCCGGGCAGCACAAACCGAGGAAATCTGCCAAACACCTTTTTTCGTAGGACTTACTCGTTCAGCACAGACGTCTTACTATCTGCTCTTCAATCGTAGCAGCATCACCCCACAATGAGGGAAGCAGTCTAATTTATGGACCCCTTGCGTCTATTCTCTTAGCCTAAGGGTTCCCTGTTGTATATAAATTAGATGACTTCAATACGCCACACACAGGAACAACTTTACGTCACCCCCAAAATTGGCTATGTCGACTGCGATGCAAAATTCCGCTCCGACATCTAGCTACTTCACCTCTGGGCAATATTTTCTGGAGACATTCACGCTTCTCCCCGAAACAACCAGAACTACAAACTCACGGTGACTACAATCGTTTCTGTCCTCAAACAGCAAACACGACTTTTGCTACACTATGGCGAAGATATTTCCCTCACACATTCAATAATGCCTTAACCTAACGATGCACTTTTCGCTTAGGCATTTAGCTGCTAAAATGCTTTCTCAACTCTATAACAACTTCATTTCGTTTCCTTACTTCTTTCCTTCCTACGAGATTTGCAGCATAAACGTAAACCCTTTATTCCATGCTGCCATTAAAAAATGCCTTCATATAAAACCTTACGGCATCTTCGTCTGCTTACTTCTTCACCTCACTCCTTTATTTACCTTTATAGCGGTTAAGGGAAATAGTTAATTTCCCTAACACTATATTTTTTAGGCAACACAAATGAATAACAAAACTTCTTTTAATAACACAACAAAGTAAGGTTTATTAGTAGCAGGCGTGAAGGAGTGAGAGTGAGAAAGTGTCTCTTTGCGTCGCTGGTCTGTATGCAGGTCCTTGGTTCGTAGGAAGCGTGTTTAAAACTAGCAGTGAGCGAAGTGTTCCAAGTGGAATCAGTGCAGTCATGTGGGAGAGATATGTTTCTTCTGCTAGCTCCAGACTCTCTCTGACGTTGTCCGTTCTACAGAAAAGGGACCAGAAAAATAGTTCCTGAGAGGGGGAAGGAATCAATGCGCTCTGCCAGTTGGTTGGTCAGTGAGTGACCGATTCTCTTAACAGGGGCATTGATTCGCGAAAGGAAATAGGTCTGTGGCTGCTACATCACCCCCTGCTTAGGCGGAAAGCCGACAGAGAAAAAGATAGCAGCCGTAAAACAAAGAAGGGTACATTTTATACATAAACAGTTTTACAGAGCTTTTTGGGCCAATGTACTCGTCGACCACTACGTGTGGTGGTGACGTAATTGTCTTTTGGCATTGTATTTTTTTCTACAGGTGTAGAGATATGTTCATGTGTGTAAGTAGGGGGAATATGTGGCTCTTGTGTGTTTGTGTTAAGAAAGGCTCTTTTCACCCTGTCAATAGATACAGTTTCTTTTTTGCCATTAATGTCAAGGGTGAAAAGTTTGTCAGTGCGTGAAAGCACGCGGTAAGGGCCAGTGTAAGGTGGAATGAGAGGGGCTTTGACAGCGTCCTTTCTTAGAAAAACGTGAGTCCATGAGGAAATATCTTTGGGGACTGATGGTTTGATGGTCTGTTCTCTAGGTTGCATTGGTGGGAGATTACCAAAATAACATTGCAGTCTATTTACATATAAAGCGGGATCTGTTCCCGTTAGATCTATAGGGTTCAGCATCTGACCAGGTAGTGATAGCGGTACTCCATAGACAAGTTCTGCTGGAGAGTATCCTAGGTCCTCTTTGATAGCTGCACGACAGCCAAGAAGGACAACAGGTACATATTCGCTCCATCGCTGTTGGTCAGGATAGGAGCGCAATGCTGCCTTCAATTGGCGATGGAAGCGTTCTATCATCCCGTTAGAAGCAGGGTGGTAGCTCGTAGTTCGTATGCGCTTGATCCCTAAAATCCTGGAAAGTTCCTGGAATAGGTGGGATTCAAACTGTCTGCCACGGTCAGTGGTAATTGTCGTTGGAACTCCGTAACGCGATATCCAGCCTGATATAAGGGCTTGTGCTACGGATTCAGCTGAAACGTCCTTTAAGGGAATAGCTTCAGGCCATCGTGTAAAACGGTCTATACAGGTCAGGAGGTAAGTAAATCCTTGACTGACCGGCCATGGTCCCACCAGATCTATATGGATATGGCTGAACCGAGCGTCTGGGGTGCTGAATGTCCCGAGGGGTGCACGGATATATGTGTGCACCTTTGATTTTTGGCAGGATATGCAAGAACGTGTCCAGGCAGTGATATCACGCCTCATGTTTGGCCAGAAAAATCTAGCTGAAATCAGCTTCACTGTGGCTTTCGGTCCGGGGTGTGCCAATTGGTGTAGGGTGTCAAAAACAACCCTACGATGAGTCATCGGAACAAGAGGTCGAGGTGCGTCTGTTGAGGTGTCACAGATAATCTGCGTGTCCGCAGTGGGCACTGGCAGGTATGCGAACTTGCAAGTTGCAAATTCAGGTGACGATAGATCCAAGGTGTCCAGACGTGGCTGGTCTAAGGCCATCTGCCGTAAGTCGATATCCGAAGGTGAGACAAGTGAATTAATTGGAAGGCGAGACAAGGCGTCTGCCGCAGCATTCTGTTCACCAGAGATATGTCGGATATCGTTTGTAAACTGCGAAACAAAATCCAAGTGGCGAGTTTCGCGAGGAGAATACTTGTCCGGCTTTGAGCGCAACGCGAAAGTAAGCGGACGGTGATCGGTGTAGATCACAAATTGCCTGCCCTCTAGTGAATGCTGAAAGTGTTTCACTGCGAGGTACATTGCCAGGAGTTCACGGCCAAACGTGCTGTAACGTTGTTCTGCCGGTTTCAGCTGTCTCGAAAAATAAGCAAGAGGTTGTAGCTGTTGTTGGTATTGCTGTTGCAAAACTGCACCTACAGCTGTGCCCGATGCATCAACGACCAATGAGAACTGGGCGTCGGGTACAGGATGTGCAAGTAGTGATGTTGTTGCTAATTTCTGCTTCACTTCGTGAAAGGCTTTTAATTGTATGTCGTTCAACGAAATCTGCTCATTTTTCTTTTTCCTATTACGTAATAGGTCAGACAGAGGAGACAGGAGATCCGCACAGTGTGGGATGAAACGTCTGTAATAGTTGAGCAGACCGAGGAAGTGCCTTAGTTGGCGGAGTGAAGTGGGTGGTTGGAGGTCTTGTAGGGCCTTCACTTTTTCAGGTAAGGGAGATATCCCTTCAGGGCTGATAATGTGTCCCAAGAAAGTTAGCGACGAAGCACCGAAAACACATTTACCAGGGTTAATCCTCACCTGGTACTTTTGAAACCGTTCGAACAGTAGGCGGAGGTGAGTAACATGTTCCTCAGGTGATGCACTTGCTACGAGTATGTCGTCTATATAATTATAGACGAAGTCCAAATCACGCACTACTTCGTCCATGAAGCGTTGGAAGGTACTAGCCGCGTTTCGCAAACCGAAAGGCATAGTTAAAAATTCAAACGCTCCAAATGGAGTGGTTACAGCAGTTTTTGGTATGTCGGCTGGGTTCACTGGTATCTGATGGTAAGCCTTAACGAGATCTAATTTGGAGAAGATCTTACAACCATGCAGAGATGAAGCGAAGTCTTGTATATGTGGGATTGGGTAACGATCAGGTACCGTAATGGCATTTAGTCGTCGATAGTCCCCAGTCGGACGCCAATCTCCAGAACGCTTTGGAACCATATGCAAAGGGGAAGCCCAAGGACTGGACGAGGGGCGTATAATTCCCAGCTGCAGCATATGGTTAAATTCTGCCTTCGCCGCCTTTAGTTTATCAGCAGGGAGGCGACGAGGGCGTGAGAACACCGGAGCACCTGTGGTCTCAATGTGGTGTGTCGTTTCGTGAGTTGATTTGCCCACAACAAAATTTAAGTTAGTTAACTCTGGGTAAGAGCGTAATAATATTTGGTATGGGTCGTCTGTGGCGGCAATGAAAAATACCGGGCTGATGGGTGAGGTATTTGCCTTATAACCTGTGACGGAAAGTTCCGTATTGCCGTCAATAAGTCGTCGTTTGCGCATGTCCACCAAGAGGTTGAAGTGGTGCAGAAAGTCCGAGCCTAGAATGGGATATGGTAAATCAGCTACAGTAAAAATCCATGTAAAGTCTCTCCGTAATTCCAAGTCCAGAGAACGAGAAATTTGACCGTACGTGGGAATAGGGGAGTGATTTACCGCTTGCAGTGTGATGGGCGACACTGGCGGCTTCTCAGTGAGGAGTTTTAGAGGCCAGATACTGCAAGCTGCTCCTGTGTCAACCAAACAACGTGCTTGGGACCTGAAGTCAGTGATAAAATAGGCACGGTTGTTGTATAAATCTTGTGGAGAGTGTGCCGTGCTCAGCTCTCCAGATTTAAGTTTCCCTGGTTTGAAAACGAGCAGGGCATTTTGCATCTCCGAGCCTTAGCGCCAAAATGACTGTGATAATAACATAGTCCAGGTTTGCTTGAGAGGCGGCGGTGGCGAGGGGATGGCGTACGACTTTTGTATTGACGTCTAGGCGGTTGTGATTTGACTACGGCCAATTTACTTACTTCATTTGTAAGCCGCATCAAAGCTTCGAGTATGGCCACTGTAGTGTCCATTTTCTTTTTAATTCATACAGTGACAACAGACCACAAAAAAAATCAAAGAAACACGTTTCAATGAGAAAGGAACGAAAGGGATAAAAAGCCACAAGAAAATAGTGATATTCGTGTTAAAATAAAAATAAAAATTTGTTTTGTTTTAGAGAAGGTGCTGCTTTAAGGTTCCTTAGTAAGGAAAACAAAATTTTAAATTCAAGATGGCGTCGCCCAATGGCTATTTAGGCGGGAAAATGAAATGTTAAATAGGAAGAAGGCGCTCTTTTAGCTTTGACTTTCTAAAAAAAATGTAAAAATGTATTACTCACTTGTTTTTTTCTTTTTTTTGTTATTGTAATAAATTTTTTTTTTGTGCCACGTGGTCAGTTGAAAAGAGCAGATTAGTAAGTTTCTTCCTTTTTTTATGCCAAGTCGGCCAAGCTGAGGGTAATAATTTTTTTCTTTTTAAACTTTGTTTCGTATGAACAAAATGTAATGTCCGTTATGCTTGCTTGAGTTGGTGTTTTTCTTGTGGACGGGCTGAAAAAGAAGATAATTCCTGGTTGGAAAGTTTTAGGAGTTTTTTTTGTTGTTGTTGAGGCACGTGTTCGAAAAATGTTACTTGGGTAAAGGGAGAATCTTGTATCTTTCTATTTGACCACTCGTAAATGGACGCCAATTTGTCTGCAAAAAGAAAGATGATATCTCTTTTTAGGAAGATTGTTTTACTTGCCGCAAATTTTTTCCTTCGTTTATGGCTTCGTAAACGAAGTATTTTAAAGTCTTTCTCTGGCACGAAAAGGTTTTTTTTATGAATATTTTTCTGAAAGAAAAATTTGCGCCTATGTCTTCTCAGCCGACGAATGAATTGAACGAACACGTGTGTCACTGGGGAGAAAATTCTTGGGTGGTAGTATTCTTTCGGTTCTTTGAGTCAGGAAGCTTTTTCTCTCTCTTTTTCTCTTCTTTTTTCTTGTGCTGCTGTACGAAAATGGAAACCGTGTTTCGTGTTATTTTTTATTTGTTCCGTAATTCAGAAGGTGCCATTCGGGGTCACCAATTTATAGCGGTTAAGGGAAATAGTTAATTTCCCTAACACTATATTTTTTAGGCAACACAAATGAATAACAAAACTTCTTTTAATAACACAACAAAGTAAGGTTTATTAGTAGCAGGCGTGAAGGAGTGAGAGTGAGAAAGTGTCTCTTTGCGTCGCTGGTCTGTATGCAGGTCCTTGGTTCGTAGGAAGCGTGTTTAAAACTAGCAGTGAGCGAAGTGTTCCAAGTGGAATCAGTGCAGTCATGTGGGAGAGATATGTTTCTTCTGCTAGCTCCAGACTCTCTCTGACGTTGTCCGTTCTACAGAAAAGGGACCAGAAAAATAGTTCCTGAGAGGGGGAAGGAATCAATGCGCTCTGCCAGTTGGTTGGTCAGTGAGTGACCGATTCTCTTAACAGGGGCATTGATTCGCGAAAGGAAATAGGTCTGTGGCTGCTACACCTTTTACCCTTAGCGAGGAAATAACACGCGCAAGAATACATTTCTTCGCTAAAAAGTAATAACAATTTCGCCTCGCTAAAAAATCCTTTATTCCTTCTTAAACAAAATATCAATATCGGCATTAACCGATGCTTAACAAAAATCCCATTAGGTCACAAGTCATCTAGACCACACACAAACACACACATACCCACACACGCTCATAAGATAAGTAGATAGATAAAAGACACAGAAAAGAAATACCATTGCTTTTTCTTTCCTTCTCTGCCCTCCGACTTTAACTTACTTGCGCTCACAATTTTAAGAATTTGTATAAAACCTTCACACAATACTGATAATCATCTGAGAATTGTATTGATCATTAAACATGAAACTCGGAGTCATGGGCAGTATTTGACATTGTGACGGTTTGAATATTTTAGATGATAAATCAACTCGGCTTAACAAGAGCATTGAGCACTTGAACAAAAATACAAAAAGTTTTCAGCAATCACTTGCTTAAAACGGTAATAATAATAATAGTAATACTACCTACGTCTGTGTGTTTGTGTGTTTGCGTCTTCGTATATCTATTTGTTCATATCTATTTCAGTCAGTTCGTATCTATTTGTATACTCATATGCATAATTTTTACGTGACTGTAACAAACATAGTCCAAACTAATACTTAATCTATTTTTCCCTGTTTTTCAGACTTAACAAAGCAGCAATACTCAATCAAGTTTTAACAGAGAAACGATTGTCGAAAACCTATTTGTTTTAATAGAATAGTCATTGTAAAGTCAATTTTAATGGCTTGACGAATAAAAAAATCACTTCAAATAAAACATTGTATT
This sequence comes from Sepioteuthis lessoniana, assembly GCA_963585895.1. Taxonomy (NCBI): domain Eukaryota; kingdom Metazoa; phylum Mollusca; class Cephalopoda; order Myopsida; family Loliginidae; genus Sepioteuthis; species Sepioteuthis lessoniana. The sequence continues at coordinate 46,426,339 of OY757909.1, forward strand.
TGCTCTTTGCAAAGTTTATTAAAATCATATCCAAACAAGTTTCATTCGCCTGGCTGAAAGAAAAAATAATGCCTTTTGGTAATAGGAAAAGGTTGGTGGTTGTTTCAATAAATACCATACACTATAAATTTCTATAACCCTAAAAATCTGAGTATTTCAACTAATCCAAAAAATCCGAATATTTCAGCAAACCCTAAAAATCCGAATATTTCAGTTAACCATAAAAATCAAAATATTTCAGTTTGTCCTAAAAACCTGAGTATTTAATCTCCTCCAATAAATCTGAGTATTTCAGGAAACCTAAAATATCCGAGTATTTTATATAACCCTAAAAATTCGGGCATTTCATCTAACCCTAAAAGTCTGCATATTTCAGTTAACTCTAAAAATACCAGTATTAAATCTAACCCCCAAAATACGTGTATTTCATCTAACCCTAAAAATCTGAGTATTTCATTTGATCGTAAAATCTGAGTACTTCAGTTAACCCTAAAAATTCGAGTGTTTTAATTAACCCTTCGCCCCCTAGTATTTCCGTTAACACTCATAACCTCAGTCTCTATATTATGCCGATTTTATAAGTCAATCAAAGTTATAAGTCAATCAAAAGGAGATTTGAAAAAAGAGAAGGTAGAATTAAAACAAGACCCAGTTAGAATAAAAAAAAAGAAAGTAAAACACGCAATTTAAACCTTATAAGTTTAAGAAAATTTATACAACAATGATTTGAGTTTTGCTGCAAAAATGTCCTCTAGCGGGAAGTTAATCGATTTAAAGGTAACAACACAACACAAAAAATTGCAAAATCAAAGCTATTTTATAACTAATTCATGACTATTTTATAACTTTTTCCCTTGCCGAAAAGAAAAGATATGATTTTTTTTTTTTTTTGAGTCAACAAAGTTCAAAAATTGTCTTTTTTTTTCAGAGTCCAAGATATTCTCAAAAGTTCAAGGTTTCCATTCTTTCCATTTTTATTGTCTTTTCCAAGCCAAAATAACAAAAGTAGTCTCCTTTTTATGGCTGAGAGAGAGTGGGGGGGAGTCTTCCTTCTCGCGTTGAACTTTGGTAAAATAAATGCACTGGAACAATTTAAAGTCCCGAAGCCGAATAAATGACCGCAGAGTTTCTGGAAGCAAATCAAAACAGGCCTTCGTTCATTGGACGATATATAACTTGGTGATTTTTCTTGAAAATAAGGTGTCTTTGTCCTGTTTAAACAAACCGTACAAAATAAAATCTTTCTCCGCTATCACTTGAAAATACCGAAGGAATCAACAGTCGTTTTTCACTTGTAAAAGTTAATGACTTATGAAAATAAGCTGACATAAAACATAAGGTATTATACGCTCTGGTTCCTATGACATATCAGTGGAAATAATTTTCCTCGTGGCCCGGCCCGAAATCTTAACATAAAATAATCCTCTCGAAGGATATTAGATAGTTTTGAAAATAATTTTTCTTTAGGCATTGGTCGACATTTGACATACAACTATTTTCTCAAAGGATATCGAAAGAGTCATATTTGCACAAAAATATACACTGCTATATTCTAACAACGGAGAACAGGCTTCAATAAAGACAAGTTCTTCAAACATTATAACTGTTAGTAGTAAAAAGTTGGCAACTGCAGTCGAGGGTAGCCCGAGGGCTCCCTCTTCAATAGCTACTACACCGCGGTGTAGTGAAGAGCGCTACTCCGTTCCCTGGATTGCTCCACTTTACCCTTAATCCGTGCCTTATAATGCTGAGTGTTAAACAAGGTGGCATCAAGTACCATTTTTTGAGTCTTTGGTATAACTCGACCTGAGATTGAACTCCGGCCTCGCAGGCCATTGGCGAACACTCTACTCATTAGACCAATGGTAGTAGTACCGGCGCCAAACTGACGAATTTCGCGCCAACAACTTTTTAGATACAAAGTATCGAGAACACATCAGCCAAATGAGGCAAGTCAACCGTCACATGTTTAGAAACGACAAATGAACATACAGAACACAAAACCAATTAGCAAAAAGACATTGTTCTGGTAATTTATCTTTTCAACAGCACAAAAGAAATTCAAATTTACAAAATTTACAAAAGTTTCTTATTTTATATATCCAGTACAAAATGATCTGTGCAGTAACCCTCCTTCAGTGTATTCAGCAATAAAATTCTCAATATATATATATATATATATATATATATATATATATATATATATATATACTGGAATTAATGACGCTATATTCAATAACATTTTCGAAAAATTTATGAACTAGATATAATTTTTCTCAAAATGATGAAATTGTAGGTGTAAATGTATTTTAAAGACGGGTTTGTTATATCACTGATGCTTTGGAAGTTAAATGAATTGATTTTCCAGCTAGTTAGAATCAATCATATATTGGCCTTCTCATTGAAATTGCACATTTACAAGGAGAAGAAATGAAAAATAACACAAGCATGAAATGAAGGATAATGTAAGATGACAGGTTTGACCAGATCAACGGAAACTGTGGGATTTATCAAAGAAAATAAGTCAGAATAAATTTTTGAAAAATATTTGTAAGTGAGGAGGAACAAGGTGTGGACATTATGTAGGTTGAGAATTTCCATTTTGTTTTCAAGAACTAAGATTTGTATTTATAGGGCACAATTCAAGGATAAAATCCGTGGGAGATGAAAACAACCCTGTTGAGAGTGAATAAAAAGGTTTAACACGTGATTTAAACTTCTTTTTGTTACATCAAACGAAATTATGTTCAGTAATGTTTCGTGGTTGAAATAGTTGCGTCTTTCCCATCGGTACTAGTTAAATGATTCATTGATTGGCTGATTAATTTTAACAGCTCGTCACGCATTATTTTATGCACGTTCATTATAGATTTGCATTTATATTTTTGTGTAGTAGTTTGTTTAGAGTATTTTTGAACAGCTATATTGTATCAAGTATTCTTATCTAATAAAATAATTTGCACAGTTTGATAGCTTCAAGTATTCCTATCTAATTGTAATAATGATACAGTTTCAAGTAATTATTTCTATTAAATTATATCCATTTGTTTGCACATGTTAACTATAAATTGGCTAAATCTTTATTTGGGACGAAGTGTTAGTCATTTAAAGAGATTAAAATCGTTTTGCTCAGAGAGAGATTGCAGTCTAACTGGAAATAAATCAGTTTTATTGATATGTGGTAATCTCCATGGTCAGGTCGATCCGCATTGAGGATTTTGAAGTCATGTGATTATGTATGGCAGAAGTTAGATTTTGACTTTCTAGTCAGTTAGCTCGAAGTAACTGAGACTCACAGACCAGTAAACGTTGTGAGGTCGTATCTTTCCATCAATGTTTCGAAGAGCTGGCTCCCACATCGTACAGCCGGTAATGTAAAAGACGTCTCAAGTTGAATAAAAGAAACGTGTACATAAAAAGACATCTTCTTGTTTATTCTTCGCAGCGAAGGAGATGGAGCAGCAAGGATCGACCACTGTTCGAAGGAGGACCTACTATACAACACATACAGTTTTTAAGGTTTCAAGTAACTAATAATAATAATAATAATATAACCAGAAAACAAAAATAGGAAGAAAAATAACTCTATTGACGTTTTAAGCGACTAATAAGCAACATCTCACACAAGAAAAAATGAACGTGTCTAAGAAAAAGGGAAACCTTAAGAGAGAGAGAGACCCAATCTCTCCTGAAAGCAGCGGAAAACAACGCTATAAGGATCAATCATGTCATAGCAAGAATAGATAAGACGCAACAAAACAGCAAATCTAAGTTATGTAGTGATAGAGACGAAACCATCAACTACATAATAAGCAAATGCAGAAAATTAGCACAGAAAGAGTATAAGACTAGACACGACTGGGTGGGCAAGGTGATTCCCTTGGTATTTTGCAGGAAACCAAAATTTGACCATACGAACAAATGGTATATGCACAACCCAACATCTGTCCTGGAGAAGGAAACACACAAACTCCTCGGGGATTTTGACATCCAAACGGATCATTTAATCTCGGCTAAACGACCAGACTTTATAATAACAAGAAAAAAAGAGACTTTGCAAAATTGTGGACTTTGCTGTCTCAGCTGACCACAGAGTAAAATTAAAAGAAAGTGAAAAGAAGGATAAATATCTCGACCTTACTAAGGAACTGAAAAAAATGTGGAATATGAAAGTGGCGTTTATATCAATTATAATTGGTGCTCATGGTACAGTCGCCAAAGAATTAATGAAGGGACTAGAGGACTTTGAAAAAAAAAGGACGAGTGGAGACCATTTAAACTACTGCATTATTGACATCGGCAAGAAATAGAAGAGTCTTGGAGACTTGAGGAGACTTGCTGTCACATAAATTCTAGGGAAAGACAATCGGCTTACGCTGATGTGAAAAACTCTCAAGGAGTAGTAATAATAAATGTATGTATTGAGTTCATAATTTTGTGTTCGCCTATTGGGAAGTAGTCATGTTTTATTCTTGTTAATGGCTTTTGTCTCGGTCTATAAGTTTTTACAGTTTAAAAAATGGATGTAAATCGTGTTAACTTAGCATGGCAGTAAAATACCTAGAAGGGTAGTGTTGAAACGCTATTAAGCTATATATTCAATCTAAAAAGATAGGAGGGAGGGGAAAAAATTTCTTAGTCGACCGTCATCCTGCGAATGTTGACTGTTCTTTTGTCAGGAACATGAACGGTGACCTAAGTAACCATAAAAATCAGAGACACTAAAACAGAAAATAGACTAAGGAAGATAACAAATTCGCATTTCATTCTTTTTGTAGGAGCAACTCTACACAAAGAGGGTATAGGAAAAGAGAGATATGGAGATAATGCACTAAATTTCAGACAACAAGGAATACACCCAAAAAATAACTAGGGAATCAAGGCAACAAGACCCAAATATAACAATCGACACACCAAGTTGAGAAAAGCAAGAACACACTTACAGAAATGAATTGTAAAGTAATAACAATCGAAACACCACACACAAACTACACAGAACCAATACTAACACAATAATGAAAAGCAGGAAACGACACATGAAGGACGGAATGGGACTACCAAATCAAGAGAAGATTAGAACGCTCTGAGAAATGGAAACCTACAAGTACTTGGAGATATTGGAAGCTGATACCATCAAACAAGTATATATGAAAGAAAAAATTAAGAAAGAGTATCTTAGGAGAAAGAGAAAGCTACTCGAGACAAAACTATATTGTAGAAATCTTATCGAAGGAATAAATACCTGGGCTGTCCCACTTGTAAGATATTCGGGACCATTCTTGAAGTGACTTCCTTACTCCTCCCACACCTCTCATCATCCCTCACAGACTCCCTGCCTTCCTTGAATCTCTTATGCCGCTCAAAACCTGATGCTCGATTCATACAAGATGGTCGAAAAGCAATCTGAAGCATTGCATACGTTTCTGTGGCATTTTTTCCAAGTTTAAAACAGAATTTTATTGCATATCGTTCTTCTTAAGTGTCAGATTGCATTTTTGAAATTCACCAGCTGTGACAATCAGGGTTTAGTAGGGTGTATTCCAATTCCTGCTGTAGCTATTCATTTAAACCTGAAATCATGGTCAGTCATCTCATAAGATGTATAGCAATAACATATTGAATTTTCAACTGTCTACGGCAATTTCAAATAAATGCCTGTACAAAAAAGTCTGGAAACTTATTGAATGCACCACGTATATATATATATATATAATTTTTTGCACTTTTTGTAAATAACATTTTCAAACGGGCCTAAGCTCATTTTTTTTGGCACACAGTTAAAGGGTTTTACTTATTTCTTTCTAATACGAATAATTTTATTTACTTTTAATCATTTGTTCGCACGCTGTTAAATGATTTCAAGTATTGCTATTTAACTCTAACAATTTAATTAAACATCTGTCATTTTTTGCACGGTGTTAAATGATTAAACAATTCTATTTTAAGCAATGCATTTTAGCATAATTCATTTGTTTCCACTCAGTTTAAATATCAAACAATCCTATTTGACCCATTCATAGGGCCCTATCAGGTACTACCACTCCGGGCCAGAGTAGACCTGGGAGCGATGAAAATGAAGAGGTACTCCGCATTCCTCAAATTTCCAGCATTATTGGAACCTCACTATCAGCTTGTTTAGTGTCATATACAAGACACTCATTTGGGAGAGTCTTACCCATCTGCCGAGATGCAGTCTGTGTATTCTACTGCCCTAGCCAGCTGGGCCAAATTTGTTCTCTGATATGAACGATGCAATATTTTTTTGAATATGTTAAGGCATTCAAATGCCTCAGTTAAGTTACTACTGGAGTTTTTGCCCTGTCTCGATATCAGTTCAAGATGGCCGTCGTCACTGGAGTTAAAGTGACAACAATTTTCTAATCCTGCGGCACTCATTTCTAAAACCAAAATTCTTTCTTTCTCTCTCTCTCTCTCTCTCTCTTTCTCTTTCTTTCTTTCTTTCTTTCTTTCTGTGTATATATGTATATATGTATATATATACATGTATATATATATATATATATATCCTTGAAGAAGGCTGTTGAAGAGATCGACCAAATCGTTGTATTAACAATAAAAGCAACAACAACAAAAGAAGTTTAGAGTTTGAACAACTCTTCAAATGATAACATTTATTCATAATTCGTTTGCTTTTTCTTCTGTAAATATCAAATACAATTTTATCACCGAAAACCCCGTTATTTTTCTCAAATAGTTATGTTAGTTGGACTTATAATATACTGACGGTCTCCCCTCCCTTACAGAGGGGTAAGATCCCACCCCACCAAAAAATGGATATCCTAGGTATGACACCAAACTGTATCTGATTGTGATGATCCATTCCAGGAGATCTGGGGATGGTGAAGTTCCTCTTCATTGTCATTACTCCCAGGTCCACTGATCTAGAGTGATAGTACCTATTAGGGTTCCATCTAGGACTCAAACAGATCTGCCTGAAAATTATTAGTATTCGATTGGAATACTTGAGACCATATGACAGTAAATTATTCTTATTATGAATAGTTAACGCTATGATTATTTACGAACAATTACTATTATCATTTGTTACTTGAAACCATATAAATGCATGCAAACAAATGATTATTTTTAAATAGAAATAATTATTTGAAAATAAATAATTTTGTATAAATCATTAGCATTAGATAGGAACACTTGAAGCCATACAACTGTGTACAAATTATTTGTATTAGATAAAAATTCTTGATATCTTGTTTCGGCGTGCAAAATATTTGTATTAGTTAGGAATACTTGATACAATATAACTGTGTGTAAATTATTTGCATTAGATTGAAATACTTCATATTATATCTGTGTGAAAAGACTCATCAGAAGTAAATTTTCAAAAGATGTAAATATAGATATATAATGCACGCGATTCCTTAATCTCTAAGTTAAAAATAACCCTAGACGCGTTGACATGCCATTAAAATCAATCAATCAATCTTAATTTGCAATAAAAACTAACAAATTCTGTTAGATTTTATTTACTGAAGTTCTGGCTGTAAATATCAAATTCACGCAAAAATTTCTTTCTCCTTACTATCAACAACCGCTGAACTCAAAGGGAAAGTTCTTTGATTTGAGGCCTTCTTGTGAGAAAAAAAAGAGATTTACTTACAGTTGGTCCAAATTTCTGTTGTATACTATATTACACGTATACAACATACGAATATATACGGAAACATAATACTGGTTTACAAAAATTAATTTTTGGTCAAAGGCAAGAATAGGGATAGGTGTTTTTTGTTAATTTGGGTGTGCTGAATTCAAATTTATAAATAGTTTTGCTCTATCACCTCTAGTTTTCTGGCTTTTGAATAGTCTCATTTTAGTATACACAGAGAACATACGTGCATATTTCAAGAGTTGCAGCAGCTTATAACAGATAAAACAGGATAGATAAAGAACACTGATTGAATCAATATACTTGGATGGCACAATTACACAATTCATAGTACCACAGACAGTCAAAAGTGTCTTTTCTTAGAAGATCTCGTGTATTTTGCCTCCGGGATGTCACGCAAGTGCATCTAGCAGAAGTCTCCCATCATGCTGGGGTTCCATTTGCCTTGATAGTTGCTCTCCATCTTCGTAATGTCTTGGTGGAATCTTTCTTCATGCTCATCACTCACTGCTCCAAGGTTTGGCGGGAAGAAGTTGAGGTGGGAATGGAGAAAATGAATCTTGAGTGACATTCAGCACCATATATCCTCGTAAGACTTTAGCAACTTCTCAATACAGGCTTGGTAATCTGGTACGCGTGTGTTACCAAGGAAGCCACTACAGACTGACTTGAATGCTTCCCATGCTCTCAGTTCCTGTAAGTTAAGAAGCTCCTCAAAATCAGTATCCTTCAGCACTTCTCGGATCTGAGGTCCGGCAAAGATGCCTTCTTTGAGCTTAGCAGCACTAAGAGCTGGGAACACAGTAGACAAGTGTTGGAAGGCAGCAGCATTTTTGTGCAACGCCTTCACGAAATTCTTCATCAAACCAAGTTTGATGTGAAGAGGAGGAAGAAGCACCTTATTCATGTCCACCAGAGGATTCTCCTTGAGGCTGTGTTCGCCAGGAACAAAAGTGCTTCTAGACCCCCAGTCTTTCTGCTTGTAATGCTGGGATACAGCTCGACTATCCCAGAGACAGAGAAAATAACCGTACTTTGTGAAGACCGCTTGCATACCCATAAGAAGACCAATGACCTTATTTGTTCCGATTCCTGAAACTGGTGATCCTTACATCTTCCTGGACTAGGTTCCACTGTTTAAGCCGAGAAGCCAAGAGCTCTGACTGCTGTTTTGACAGATACAAATCACGAGCAAGATCATTCAGGTCTTCTTGTGTAATCCAGTGTGACTCATTGCCACTTGTTCCTGAATATGTAGACTCAATATCTTCCAAAGATATTGACTCGGCAGAATCCTCCCTTGAAGGCATTTCTTCATCTGATGAGGAGAGAAGATCCTTATTTACTGGAGGTGTGGGTACAGGAAGATCATCTGAATGGGGAACAGGTCTCATAGCAGAATGAAGGTTGGAATATTTGATCTTTTTCCTAGAAGATGCATTGAAACCGGTTATATTAGTTAAACAAAAATAACAATCATCTGCGTGGTTTCGCGGCTCTCTCCAAACCATAGGGACTGCAAAGTTGAAAGCCGCTTTCTTGCCATTAAACCATGCAGTTAGTCCATTGTAGCAGGGTTTACAACAGATGTGTGGAGCCCAAGACTTGTTCTGATCACCTATTTTACAGTCAAAATAGTGAAAGTAGGCGGTTCTGAGGAGAGAAGGGATGGTTCGACGCTGTGCAACTGTTGTGAAGTCCCCACACACGTAGCAGAAAGAATTGGCCTTGTTGAGGCATCCTCAACATTTTGACGTGCTTGAAGCCATGGGAGAATCTGAAAATATAACAAAGTAAAACTAAATGTGCATTTGAAAATGTAATACCAATATTTAGTAACCCAAAAGATGTGTAACACGATAGTTCATGGACACCTGCGAGACAACCTCTTCCAATGACTGCCAGTGTGTGGATTGAGACCTGCTGCCTTAACTGTCAAAATCCGTCTTGATATATATATATATATATATATATATATATATATATATAATGTAATGCTATCACTTACATTTAGTGCATAATAACTAAAAAATAAGCCATAAGTCTCACAATATTAGAATTAACCCTGAATTCATATACGCCTTTATGTACCGTATATGCACAAAATGCACACTATGCATATCTAAAAGACTACAGGTGATGAGTAAAAACGGATTTCAAATTTGAATTCAGCACCCTCAAATTAGGTGAAAACGGGTATTTTTGTGCTTGCCTCAATATCTTTGTAAACCAGTGTAATCAAACATGATGACGACCTTCAATGAACGAACGAACGAACGAACACACTTCTTTATAAAAATATACCTCTCACACTTTATTCTCGAAAGGGTGGGGTTTCTTGTGTGTGGGAGGTGAGTTGACCCCAAGATTGACCCCAAGTTCTTCCATAGCAGTACTTCTTTCGTATTCTGGCTGGGCTGTTCAAGCGTCGGTCACTGAGGGCCCAAAGCCCTCTGTCTGCCGCTGGTTCTCAGGCGGGCATCTTGTCCCCAACTGGCTCCAACTGCAACTCGAACTGACCCAAGCCGTCTGTAGCACCTGGTTATATTTTTGTTTGATGTCCACCTGCTTCCGCTTATTTACACAGGTGCATCTCTTGATTGACGGCTCGGGTGAGGGTCAATAGGTTACATTTCTTCCGTAATGACTTTTTGGGGACCAGTGCTTTCTCTCACATGTGTGCAGAATGCAACCATTATATGCCGTCGTAAGTAGTCAAAATAGCGAATTCTTTCCACCGTGTGTATTTTATTAGAACGTCAGATGATTACCATAGGCAGGGAGGCTTTATCATATTTAGATTGTTTTCTCTTTTATTTTCATTCTGTTATATATATATATATATATATATATATATATATATATATATTATTTCCACTACGAGCATATATCCCACCAATGACAAACTTGAATTGATTAATTGATTGGTTTTAACGGCATATTAACCCCTGTCTGTGGTATTTTATGCATAGAGGTTAGAGATTTGCGTACATTGTACAATTATATTTACATTTTTGTTTTGTCTGGTTTGAGTTGTTCGCTTAATGGCATATCAATTTTCGTGAGTTATTTAATGTCAAAGCCGTTGTTGTAGAAGGACAATATGGGTACTATTTAACCAATGTCTAGGAGGATAAAAGAGTTCATAACTTTCCCAAGGATATTAGTCTAAAATGAACGTAAAAGCAGTACAACTAGCATTCAAACTTGCTTATTACGATGTCACAATTCAGTACCTTAGCTACAACACCACGGGGACACCTTCTATTTTCGAATTGTTTCTTATGTTTTTGCACATGGTTATATGATATCAAGTATTCCTATCTAAAACAAATAATTTTCACTCACTTATGAGACCTTAACAAGTATTACCACTTCAGATCATTGTGGACCTCGTACTAATAGCCAGAGCACTAGAACTAGAACCTCACCACTAGATAGAGTTTAGTGTTATACCAAGGATACCCCATTTTTATGAGGTCTTACCCCATTTGCTGACAGGGCAATCAAACGTCTAGCTCGGAACCAATATTTTTCTAAAGTAGGCAGATTCCCTTCACTTGGAAGATTAGCATATTTCACTCACCATTATATTGGCCTCGAAATTATTTGCTTTCTTTGCATGAGAAATTTTGACAGTTTTTTGCACTGAGACCTTTTTTCTATGAAGTGAGACATAATGGTACACTTGATAAGCTCAGTGACCATTACCATACAATGAGGTACACTAAGGTCAGATTAGCCAGGCACAAGGCCACACTAGTGCGACACAGTGAGAGTCGTTGTCAAAAACAAGCAAATTGGTTTGCTTGCTCAACATCACCGTACAGTTGGTACACCCTGTTGGTTCACTGAAGCCTTTGCTGGTGAAATTCTTACTTATGCATGCGTATATATTTGCGACTAGTCTGTGTATACGTATAATATATGCAAATACTTTATTCTGTGTATGTCTAAATATGCAAATGCTTTGGCAAGTATCAAACAGGGTAGGTAGGGAAAAAGCGGAAGACAAAAAGAGAGAAATGGTGTCTGATAATCTCTAAACAAAAGGTTAAAAGTTCAAACAAATAAGATCCTCAAAAGAGAAAAACAAGACCAGAGATTCGGTAAAAGTGCACGCGACATTACACCTAAATTTAGGGGTGCGGTTTTTCTCGAAAGATAATGTTTCTCCGCAATTTTTCACGATAATCCTATGGGCTGGATGGTTGGTTGGTTGGTTGGTTTTATGGCATATCAAACCTTGTAGATTATTTAAAACCAAAATTTATATATATATATATATATATATATATATATATATATATATATATATAATTTAAAAACGAATATTTTGTAGCTAACATTTTAGACAAGCCAAAGTTCATTTGCTTACACTAGCTCATGCGACTATCAGTCTGTGTTTTCTCTTCTGAGGGTTAATTCTTTCTTCTCTGACTCTGTTTTTTCACATATCTCTCTACCTCCCTCCCTCCCTTACTCTCTCTCTCTCTATCTATCTATCTATCTATATATATATATATATATATAATTATATTGATAAAACAGTTTGGAAAATCAAATGACTTTTGATCTCTAGTGACACAAGTCAGTACATATATATATATATATATATATATATATATATATATATATATATATATATACAGAGAGAGAGGGGAGAGAGAGAGAGAGAGACAAAAAAGTGATACAACGAATGGGTATATTTCTTTTTCGTCATTTTTTTTTCATCATTCTCAACTAATTTTGACTTGGGGTCATCGCAAGGAGAAACGTTTATGTGAAGAAAAAAATTTTTACGAAGTTTTTTAAATAGTTTTTAAAAGTAATTGATAATACTTCAAAAGAAGCAATGAAAATGATTGGTCGCGTATTATATCGGTTCGCTGAATCAATATATATATATATATATATATATATATATATATATATAGATAGATAGATAGATAGATAGATGTAGGCATAAATGAAATTAACGCATTCCATTAATCTCTACTTATTTTATATCTATCTATCTATCTATCTATCTATCTAAAAATGAAATTGTAACAACTCTGCAATAAACACAGAATTGCATAAATATACATAAAGGGTGTATTTATTTATTTTTTAATTGCTTCTTGTATATATTTGTGGTTAAAAAGTTTCAATGCAGTAGATTGTGGTAATAAACGACACGGAATAATATCCATATAGATTATATAATTTTGCCACCAGAAATTATAAATCCTTGATCTCTTTGATTTTGGAAAAAAAACTTTTTGGAAAAAAATTGTTAGAGGAGTACTTATTTTTTATGATCCATTTTATTACTTAGTACGATATTAGACGAAACTGAAAAATGAGGATTATTGATTAAAGCTGAAATCTGCTTGCCTGTCCCAAAAATCAGTATTTGATATTCTAACTTTTACCTCAATTCCAACACCGGCCTAGTTGGGAATTATATAACTTCTCCAGCACAGACACAAACGACTTTGTCTTCTTTTTCTCTTCGCAATCATTTATACGCACATACTTACATACTATCTCTCACTTTCTATCTCTCTATCCCTCCACCCACTATCAGTTTCAGCTATTTTTTTATGTTTGGATTTTCTGGGAAATACTCAACCTTCTTTTAGTAACAACAGTTTGTGCTGGTTGTTGTTACTTCATTCTTCGTCGAGAATCGTCCCATTTTAAGGACAGTTGCACTTGGCTCACTTTCTGTGCAAAAGGCGGGAAACGAGGTCAAGTGACCCAACCCAGCTGGTTTACGCGGGAAATGTGTTCATATAGATAAGTCAAAGTAAATTTAGATAAATAACCAAGAAACATTTCATCTTTCTTTGCCACTGAATAATTAAAGACTCGATATTTGCATATTAAAGAAAATAAAACCTAAAACCAACTTCACTTACCTTGGCTGCCCCACTACTATTAGTTTCATGCTATTTTTTTAGGGAATAAAACATCCAAAGATTCCAATCCTTTTTATTTTTACTTTCTCAATGTTCAGATACTATCTATTTTTACTGTTCCCAAAAGATTATATTAATCTGGTTGTAATAAGACAGCCAAAGTGGAGTAAGTGAAACGCGTTTATTTTTACTTTTATTTCGCTCTGCCGAACGGTATTAAGCACTTTTTTTTTTGAGTTTTTAAAAAAGAACTTGTTCACTTTGATATTAAAAATTATACAGTACGGGATTAAACAGAAAAGAAAAAATAAAAATAAAAGAAAAATGGTCATAAAAAATTTTAATAAGATAATTAATTGTTGACTATTGATTTAGTTTGTGATAAGTTAGGACAATTTATGACCACTTAATATTTCGTTGAATATTCATTGGGATCAATTACTCCTTGACAGTATCTGTTTATGCTTTCAACATCTAATCGACAAAGAATATCTGATAATTGTTGCCAACAATAATATAATATGTAAATAATTAAGTTTTATAAGAAGATTTTTAATCTTTTCAACAAATATTGGTTATGAATTTTTGATTGGATATAAGTATGGCAATAATAAAAAAAAATGATTAAGATTTTCATTATCTCTTTTTTTTTTCAATACTGTGTATTTACAAAATCCAAGTGATATGTTTAGATACGCACTCCTAGCTTTTGGATACGAAATTCTGAAAAGCGAAAACCCTCGTGTATAATACGCATTGGCTTTTGGGAATTTGTAGCTGCCAAGTTTATACTAAATTTGACATTTGTTCGATTTTGTATCCTGTTTGTATCGACTAAAAATAGAAATTTATATAGTTTATATAATGTTTCGAAACACAAAATTTACACCGTATTTGGGATATGTTCATGAGAAAATTTAAAAAAACTTTTGATGAAAATAAGTTCTCAAAAGAAACAAATTATAAACAAACGTGCATTCTAATGGCTATTTATCTGTAACGAGATAAAACAGAAGTGTTTATGACACATTAGTTAGTTTGGACCATTGATATAACTTAGGGTCACGCTCTCGCAAATATGACGACGTACGTGGCCTAAAAAAGAGTTGATATTTAATTGTCGTGTACAATACACACCTTTAACTTTTGGGATGAAAAATAATCCGTCTTTTACTACGGTAATACAGCAACAGACCAAATGGGCAGGAATGAAAATCGCATACCGTCAAAATTATAAAAGGGGAAAGGTTTGCTGATAATGAGTCAGCAGAAACATTCGTTTAAAAAATGGCAGCACCATAAAGTATCCTTCAACCCGGCCAGATGCTTTTGCTCTCACTGGGAATCGTAAATGAAAATCTAAAATAAGATTTTTCAGCTAATTGTATTTTTCGGCATATTAGACGCACATTTAAATAAGCAAAAAAAAAAAAAAAAAAGAAAGACAAATAGGTCAATTAGGTACGATTTGCTTGCTGGGAAATTTTAATTTTTTTTGCATTTTTTTCTAAATTTGAAACGAGTGAGAAAAGCTTTTTAAGATTGTAATGAGTTAACGTTGTCTAACGTCTCTATCACGTGATAGAAGTAACTGCCTACTATGGAGAATAGTACCAGGCTGAAATATTGACGTAGTAAGAGGAAATACCTGCCTCTTTGGGTAAAAGTAAGACGAAACCGAACACTGAAAGTGGAGGCAGAGTGAAGTGATGGAATTTGTGGATTCCAAATTAGGAAAGAATTGATATTATTAATTACACTCAAACCACTATCCCAACATGGAACAAAAATTACATATAAATCGAGCGATTTGCTCACTGAGCAGACCGGCGAGGAGTTGCTAAAAGACTTTATGTCGCCTTGGGCCCTGGCCTCGTGCCAGACTGCTAGGAGCAGAGAAGCTGAGGAAATCCTAACATAATGCGGTGCTTTTTGAGATCACCTTGCACCATACACAATCGGAAGGAGAGATGCAAAGAAAATCTAAACTTACAACGATATTTTAAGAGAGGCCCTGAATGCCGAGAAATTGTCAAACTGTTAAATTGTGGGCTAGGAATCTGTGTCACATGACTAATCAAGCACCGGGAAGAGTGAATGCATATATAATTTCAAAGACTTTTATAGTAGACAAAATATTATTTTGTAACTAATCCGTATCCGGTTATTTGTTGGCGTTTCAATTATTTTTTCTTTCTTAATCATGTGGTCTCATCCGTCCATTCTCCGATTGGCGACTGTGATTAACCATTGATTCAATGTCTGGATCAAAAACACAACATGGGCTGATAAGCGGATCAATCGTACCGTCCGGTGACACAACCAGCCAAACAGAACCATCAGTTCCCCGGTGACTGGAGGGAACGGCTCTGATGGCATGTATATATATAATTTTATGTTGTTTGGGTTTTGTGACAAAAGAGAATTCGACAAAGAAAGAGTTTTACTACTGGAAAAACGAATTTGCAACTATTTATCTATGGCATGTAGTCAAATTTATGTATAAGAAAGGATACGTTTTTCAGAATAGTAAAATCATTAGCAAATATATTTACATTCCAAACACACTATCATCCATTAACGAGTGCATACTGGTACCAAGATTTTATTATTGCAGATAGAACATTATACAATGAAAACGGATTGTATTAGGTATTATTTCAAATCTAAACTAAAATTCTCTAACCAAGAATATGAATATGGAACAGTTAAAAAATAAGTACACTTCTCATATATATTGATGCAATTTATTTTTGTTACAGAGGTGGATGAGGTCACTGAAGAGCTGAGTAGAAAGACGGCAAGTGGTCACATCATTTATAATTCGTAAACAAAAGAACACTCGAGTTATAAATGTATCTACTTTGTTATATATATTGTTTGTTATAGTAGTATTTTTAACTTTAACTGTTCTCATCTTAGTCACGTGACACCGGGGTATTCAGAGGCTAACACAAGGTCACGATTTCGGGAGGTCTTTTCAAGTAGCGTGAATTCCAGCGGCAGCCGGACTAGAACCTCCCGATCAACGAAAACACGCAGCAATTTAGTTTCCAGTTGGGGTGGGTACGGGTCGGCACGGAACTTAACGATTCTAGTTTATGACGAAATAATTCTTTCCAAATTTGGGATCGGAGATTTCTACCACCTTGTAAAAACTCAAACTTAATCTATATTTTACCTAACTCCTATCCTCTTTAGAGGTAGTCACTTTTTATCACGTGATATTCTAATCACGAAAAATGCCGATGTTCAGAAAAATATAATTTCTCAGGTTTTATTTAAAATAAACATATTTTCCCCTTTCCACCTGGTTGTCAAGTTGTCTTATCAAGCCTTTTGACCTCTCCGTTAAAATGATGCTATCACGATTTTAACTTTTGCCATAGCAACTACAGAACAATTGGTTTTAAAGTTTTGACACTTTTGATATTTTATGTACTTTGGTATTCTTCCCCGATTCTGGCCTGTACATTAGCCTTTCAAAAAAAAGTGTATTTTAATTCTTTTTGCCTTATTATTTTCTATCAATTCATTATTCTAATAAATTCTCTCAGGGCCCAATGTTACAAATTGATATCATATCGCGCATGTGTTTAGGAAAGAATTTTTCATTCACTAATTCTTCTAAAAAGAACTGTTTTACTAAAGTTCTAGAAGCAATAAAGTACTTTTTAAAAACTTTTGGGGGCGGGGGAATATCGAACCAGATCCCACATTTTTTAGCCACGTAGACAAAAGTTGCATCTCACTCTCACGTTTTAAGTACATTTGGGTGGCTCTAATTGTTCTCCGCACCAAAAGGGTTAAACCAAAAGAATGCATTCACTGTGAAAACAAATCAAGTATGACCAAAATAAAATCTTAATCTTTCATTTTTAACCGCAAATTTCTCATTTAAAAACATAAGAAAACAAAAAGCAACTTGCCCTGTTTAAGAAATGACTCATACAAACGTCAAAAGAAACCATTTAAAGTGAGAATATATGTAGGCGTTTTTGTCAGAGTAGATTTACTGATTCACCGTTCTTGTGTCTGTTTAAATACCGGTCGTCGAAGTCGTGTCGTTTTTTGGATCCCACGGTCCAGTCAATCGTCTATTTTCCACCTCCACAAAATTTGCCAACAAATGCGTCACAAACGTCTGTGAAAGATAAACATGAATCTATATTAACAAACATTTATTTCCCGCCTTTCTTTCACTCTCTTTTTAATAGAAAAAAGTTCTTCAGAGCAGAAACAGACAACTTTTCACGTCAGCTAACAAGAACCAGACAGTGTGCAAGTTTCTTCTCGTTGAAAAGTGATTTCTCGGGTTCTCATAAATCATATACACTAAAGAATTCCCCTTTTGAGGAAAATAGGCCCCTGCCCAAGTGTGATAGCTAGTTATTTTTGAACACAACTGCTAGTGTAATAACAGTGACTTTCCTCAGCGTTCCCACTTGTGTAATCATATGCTGAGCACAGCTATAAACTTGGTATGACAACTTGCTAAAAAGTTCTCCTCCTAAACAAGAAGAGAATGATTTAGTTTCATGAGATGGACATGCTTTTTCACGTTTTCATTCAACAATTCAACATGCTTGCAGTATCGTTTCTCAAGTTTCTTTAACCATTCAATAAATAAATAAAAACGATATTAACAAATCCCGGTACCTTTGATTTAGAAGAAAATTAACTATTCATAAAAAATTGTTTTACGAGTCTTTATTATGAACGAAAGTACATACATATATATATATATATATATGTGTGTGTGTGTGTGTGTGTGTGTGTGTTTATATATATATATATATGTATATATATATATATATATATATATATATATATATATATATACAAATAATTGCAATAGGATTCAAGTGAATCGCTGTAATTTTCAAAGAAATAGTTATACAAGTAAACATGACAAACACGACAGTGAAATGATTTTCTATTTTTGCATGTAAGTAACAAATGCTTCTCCAGACTAAAAGCTTCTCAGGCAATGTTCTATTTTTGTATTTATAACGTCAAATTCAATACGTGTGATAGAATTTACGGAGAGATGTGCAAGTGGTCAATCATTTCTGTACATAATCAGTAAAAATTTCTGTACATAATCAGTTATAATTTCTGTATATAATCAGTTAAAAAATGGTCGTTTCTGTATGACTGTTTGCTGAAGGTAGAGGATCGTACTGTTCATCTCTTCCTCATCCACAAATGCCACAAACGACTGAAGTAAATTATGGTCAAAGCAAAATAACTGATATTGGAACATAACTTTAAGCCAATTCCTGCTTATTCTTATTTTTTTTAAATTACATAACATCCGATTCAAAATCGAAACGCTGGATCGTGTTCACTCAATTATGATAATTTTGGTCCCTCAGAATATAACGTCATACCTGAGCATTTCAGCTTTTAGAAGTGTAAAAGATTTTACTGGGTGTTGAAAATTAACCTCTTTCATGAGCAGCAGGTTACAAAATAAAGTTTGACAATGAAGATAGTCGATCCCCTCGCGATTTTAAAGCTAGGTTCAAGGAATTTCCGGTTATCTTTTGTTACAAACAAGCTTCCCATATAAACTGTGATTTTACTCCCTTTATTCTTTATACCGCTTGTCGGTGAGGCTTGGAATAATCGGACTGTGACCCCCACCTCGCAGAAGGGTAAGACCCAAACAAAATAATTGTTTTGAGTATGACACAAAGCTGTATCTGTTGATGAGGCTTCAGTTCTGAAACTCTGGGGGAGTGTGGAGTATCTCTTTATTGCTATTATTTACATATCTACTCCAGGTCAGAGTGGATCTTAGAGTAATAATAATGGGTCCGATAGATTTGTTTGGAAATTATTAAGAATACTTGATATTCTATGATCGTTTGCAAAAAATATAAATCTAAACGTTCAATGTACATATTTCCCAAATCGCGGGGCATAAAATACCCTAGACGGATTGGCATGCCGTTACTAAACGCAATCAGATAAAAACAACAAGGATCTACCATGGCGCTCTATATTTAAAACCTGCTTATGATGCAATTGAAAGCCATCACTGGAGGCCTATTGAAAAACGTTTGATTTTCAGAAATTTTGGAAGAAAATTAAATTAATAATAGTTTGACTTCTACCTGAGGATAACAGAATGAGCTGAAAGTTAAATAAATGAAAATATGCTTTTATGTTGAGGACATTGATAAATATTAAGCAAAACAAGCATTCTAGTAATGTTTCAAAACATTTAAAGCTTATTCTTTGTTTGATTTGCGTGTGTAATGTTTGCAAAAGTTTTTTTCAAAACTATATTTGCAAAAATATGAGCATGCTTTCACTCCACGTTGAAAAAATGAAAATAAAAAATAAGCATAAAAATATTACTTAATGATTTATGATACACCTTTTCTTTTATTGTATCGAAAAGGATGAAATAGTAAATAACCATTGGTAAGTGTGGTCGGAAGGAACCTTTAGTTTTCCACGGTCAATTGAAATGGTATATTTTCCATACTTTTCATGATAAAAATGGGTTTCTTATTCGCTGAGCTGAATATTATTTTTCATATTATTGTAATATACTACCACTGGATCCTGATAAACAACGAGGAACATGTGTATATAAAAACATAATCTTATATTTTTATTCTTCGACGATGACACTTGAGTAGAGCAGGAGAGCAATCGGAGAGAGTTTGCGCACTCAAATGAGCTGTCGGGAGTCGGAACAGCCAGTGGGAACTGACTTCAGTCAAAATTCTACAACTTATATTGTCTTAAAACTCACACGCGACCCACATGACCACGCGTCGTCACCCACACAATGCTTGTTCTCCATCGGTCACGGCTTACACATACGCATTTCTTTTTCTCAATTGATTACGGCTCACACCCTCGAATTTTTTATGCCTCGGGTATCATGACTACGCATTTTTGCTTTTCCGGTAGTCACTTTGTTAATTATAACTACGACCAGATGTATCTATCAACTATATCAGCCGGGTATATCGTCGGTCAATGCAATATGCATTTTTGACCTAGTTTAACATCGAAAACATTAATATTTACGTTTTGATTTAAAAGCAAAGATGTCTGCTTGATATGTAGCTTTTCACTATACAGAGGGACATTTATAAAATTGGCGCCCCCTAATATTTGACGAACTTTACTAAATTCTTTTTCTAATAGACCAGTTGTAAATTACCCAAGTAACACATAGTTATGGCTTAAAACTTAAAGGTGTCGATATAGAGTAACATTGCAAGTATGGTATATGGTAATAGCAGTATGTTTGGATAATTTTTTATACGATTACTTTGACTGCTAGCCATATTAAAAGCCGAATGAGCAAATTCAATAATAAAATCATGTCGGCTGTCATTCGAAGATCTGGTTTCAGCTTGTAGATGGTTATTGGGTAGTTAATTAATTAAAAATTTTTCACTATTTTTATGAAGATGACAGTATCATTCTTATCCGCACTTATTTCAGACTGAGTGAGAAGCGCATTATGTTTTTTTCTAAAAACACTTTGAGGCAAGTAGAAACCCGTTATATATTTCTATAGGCTTTGGAGCAATAAAAATTTCACTCAAATATGAAAATTTAACAAGTATTACTCCATTATCATCAAAGATTAGTTCTCTTGTCTTTTCTATATCAAATAATTGCAGATATTTTTCTACAGATGAATATAATAAAAAAGTAGGTGTTTATTAACTTTCATTAACTTGCTTAACCAAGATCTTTCAGGGAGTGTGGGATATAATTTTTAAAAAAGCTTAATTTACTCGGCTACCATCACGTATCATAGCCTTTACATCAGCTGGTACAGTGGTGATGGATTAAACTCTTAACTCGGTTTGTTCAAATAAGAAGGCTGAGGTTAATTTTGAAATTGGAATTAATCTTGTAAGACATTTTGGACCCCTATTAAGACACGTCAACATTATACTGAGAACTGTTTGAGCAATTAGATATGGATTGTCAACTGACTCACCAAACAGTGGTTTGCTATGATAGAATTACATTTTCTGGATATATACTTCGTTAAGGATAATTATGCACCCTTTTTGACTTGCATGAAGAATATTAAATACAGATGGCAAAAAAGATTTTTCATTAAGTTTTAAAACTTTTCATGTCATTCTCTTTAATGTCGCAAATGATGGTAACTGAAAATCATGTCTTAACCTATTATAGAAAAAAACCCGATGGTGCATAATACTCAAAACCGCGTATCACTTTTTGTGATCTATACTTCGTTCCAACCATTTTGGGGACCATTGCTGAAAATGCTGACTCAAGATATCCTTCTTATGATCAAAAACCATAGTATTAGAATATCGGATAATTTCTTCCAATGTTGACTAAGTATCAACTTATTATATGGATTTTGAACTAGTTGCTAATATAACATGACGAAAAATTTGAAACCACAAATTCTTATAAATTCTCAGGATAAAGAGAGAGATACCACCAATAACTTTTGATGACACAACAGTTAAAATATTTTCATCAAATATATCCCTTTGAACGGTAGAGGCTGTTGACATTAAACTCTGGCACACCTGATCATATATTTGGTGGATTTTTGGAACGCATTTTCCATAAATTTATATGGTATAAAAATTTGAAGATTAAATAACTGTATTGTTTGTAACATTCAGATTGGCATTTGGAACTGATTTTTCAATCTCTGTCTGTTTGTCAGTCTGTCTGTCTGTCTCTCCCCTTTATCTTCTGGAAAACAATAAACTGATATTTTATTCATCTCACAAACAGTTTTGTCTTGCTGGATTCTGCAATTTGTTTTGCAAGCGAGGACACAACGCTTCCAAGGTGTTGCTGGAAACTAGAAATTAGATTGAGCTTCTTAAGCATAATTATTTCTTTTACAGCTTCAATTTAGGGGTAACTTTTCAAGCTAAATTAATTATACTCTTAATCCCGACTTTTACACCCATCATACGTTAAAAAGTTAAAAACAAATTTTAGAGGGTTGCCTTTAACCTGAGAATTCACTTTTTGAATTGATTTCTTTAAATATTGGTTTTGGAGTAAATTGTTAACTAAGGTATGCAAAATATTACATAATATTTTAATTATCGAGTTAATTAAATATCTAAATTTCTGGTACTTGTCAGCATTAGATCAGCCCGGCTGTTTCTCACGATGCTGCTCCTTCAGGAAACACCCCATCTCACTTTAAAAGAGGATTAAGTGGTTTTGCCGGGTGCCTAAGGTGATACTCAAAAGAAGTGCCAAGGAGAGAGGGTTCTGGCTATTTTTGGGACAATGCCTCGTGATGGGACAATCCACCGCAGTGCACTTTAATCCCGGCATTTTGGGGGCAAAAATTAATTTCATGCTCAACTTGAGTAAATAAATAAATGCTTTAGAAGAAACTGGGAAAATGACGAAGCAGCCTTTCGTTCAAATTAAATGTATTGAATTTTACTATATGACATTAAATTTACGTAAAAATTCTCAAATACATTTTTCATTAATTTTGTAATAAGAATATAACATTTAGGTTAGGCTTTAACTGAAAATTAAAAAAATAAACAAAGCATTAATATTTGTTTATTTTACCCCAAAGAAAAACATAACAAATAAAAAATTATTCTAAGAATGTATTTGTTCATAATGAATATTAGATAAAAAAATTCGAGTAATTTTGTGAGATTTCAAAGTATAAAATCCAGCGTATATAAGCGTCTTCGATCTGTTAAAAACTGGACATTATCTTTATGTAATACTATTTATAAATGTTATTTTTTCTTTAATTTCAATAAATAATTCACTCAATTACAAAAAGAAAATTAAAAAAAGGATCATACTTTTAACTTTTAGAAACAAATGTACAGGGCTAGAAATGTGAATTCATTTTTGAAGTGTAACCTTTTGCTTTTTTAAGAACATTGAATAAACTTTTAACCGAAAAATATTGAATAATCAACTTAAAATTTTTATAGAAAAATGTCCAGTCAGTGACTATTAAGCTAACTTTCTTGCCATACTTTTTAAAAACTCTTAAACCCTGGAAAAATGACAGATTAATTTTGTTCACACTCAGTGTTTTTACAATAGCAAATATAAATATTGAATTAAATATTTACAATTTAATTATAATTATATATTATTCAATTCATGATGGTCTTTATTTTGATTTTACAAAAATAAATTTCGCAGTAAAAATAGAAGCCAGTAAAAAAGTCTTCAGAAAATCTTAACCACATAGAAGAAGCGAAGAGCGTCTGTATTTTTCTTTAGAAAAACCTTTATAAAATTAAGGTAAAACAATTTTTTATATGTGTATTTTGAAATTTATTTTTGACATAAATATAAGACCACCAATAAAAACTAAAGAAAAAAGGACTTGATTTAATTGAAAAAATTATTATATATAATCTACGTAATATAAAAGCTATTTAAACTGTAACACTTAAAATACAAAATCATAAGTGGCTAAAGAAACTAAATAATCTGAATTTGAGAAAGGTGAGATAATAAGTCTGAAAAGAGTCTGAGAATCTCAGAGAAAAATTTCGAAGGCCTTAGGACGCAGTAAAACCGTTATCTGCAATTACTTGAAAAGCCCAAATAAGTATGGAACAAGAAAACCTACTGGCAAGCCAGTAAAATTATCACTACAATTCAAGAGAAGAATTGTTCGCGAAGTAAAAAAGAAAACTTCATCAACATAAAAAATATTGAAATCTCAAGTGGATACTCCTTGCTGTACTAGAACAATTAGAAGGCATTTAAACAATGAAAAAATTAAGCATAAGAAAAGAACTCATCGTCCAAGGTTAGCTATGAAGCACAAAGAGAAACGACAGGAATATGGTTGACAATATCAAACCATGAGTGCTAAAGAATGGCGAAAAGTTGTTTTCTCGGACGAAAAGAAATTCAATTTAGACGGTCCAGATGGCTTTCAGAAGTACTGGCACACAAAAAATTTTCTTAGAGAGAATTACTTAACAAGGCATAGTGGAGATGATCTCTTATGATCTGGATGGGGGACCTTCTCATCTTCAGGAAAACTTAAACTGCAATTTGTCAGTGCTCGACAAAAAACAGCAGATTATGTGAAGATGCTAAATGATTTATCTTTCGCACAAGAAGGGCGTCTATGTGGAGAATAATGGATTTTCCAGCAAGATATGCAGCTATCCACAATGCATCAATAACAAAGAAGTACTTACTTGAACAAAAAATAAGACTTCTTGATCACCCAGCGTGCTCTTCAGACCTCAATCCTATAGAAAATTTGTGGGGATTGATTGTTGCAAAAGTTTATGAAGGAGATCGACTATACTCAGCAATTTCTGAACTCAAAAACGCTACCTTAGACGCATGGAAAAATACCCTCGGTTCAACTTCAGAAACTAGTTGATAGAATGCCTAGTCGAATTTTTGAAGTTATCAAAGTTAACTGCGGATCTACGAAATATTTTTTTTAAAAACTTGCCTTTATATTCTATAGTTCTGCTCACTGGTCTTAAATTTTTGTCAAAATAAAATTTAAAAAGTAAGCATTAAGCTAATATACATATGAAAAAAATGAATTGAAATTTCTTCATATTTCATATTTATTGTCTTTATGCCTTTACTTTCAAAGATCTGATTTTCATAATTTAAGAATTTTAAACTATCTTTTTCTTCATTGTTGAGGGTGGTCTTATTTTTTTGTCCAGGGGTGTATTTATTTGGAGAAAGAGAGGGGGTGCAGGTAGAGGTATACGCGGTGTAATTGTTACCATCCTAGGAAATGGACTCGGCGACCCGAGTACACTTCCTGGACTGGGTGTTTTAATTTTACATAACGCTAATACCATTGGGAAAGGTATGAATCCCACAATTCTCTCTCCAGCAATGGATAAATAGTATAGTAGACTGGGCTCTTAAATTTGGCATTGTAACCAGTCTTGGGGAAGGAAAACTCTGAATTCGCGTCCTGCTCGTGAGGTTGGGTTGGTATATATATATATATATATATATATATACGAGGATCATTAAACAAGTTTCCAGACTTTTTTCGTATGGGCACTTTTATTGATATGAAACTCTAGTCCCCTTCGAAGTAATCTCCTCCGGCTGCAATGCATTTGTTTTTACCGTTCTAACAATTCCTGGAAGGCCCCATGGAAGTCCTCTTGTGGGAGCGTGTCAATGACCTTCGTCACAGCCTCTTTCATCTCCTCAATTGTCTCATAACAACAGCCTCTGAGCTTAGGGAATAACCAAAAGTCACAGGAGCAAGGTCTGGACTATAGGGAAGGTGACGAACTCTCTTGATGCCCATGTTGGTCAAATAATCTGTGACAAGGATGGAGTTGTTGCCTGGTGCATTAACCTGGTGAAAATTCAACTGAGCCAATTTGAAGAGTGCTGGCCTCCTCCGACGGAATTTCTTCCTGAACTTCCTTAAAACCGCAGCATAATAACCCTAACCCTAAGCCTTTGGCCAATCCACTCCGGTGTATTGACTTCCTTACTCCCCCCACACCTCACATCATCCCTCACAGACTCCTTGCCTTCCTTGAATCTCTTATGCCGCTCAAAACCTGATGCTCGATTCATACAAGATGGTCGAAAAGCAATCTGAAGCATTGCATACGTTTCTGTGGCATTTTTTTCAAGTTTAAAACAGAATTTTATTGAATATCGTTCTTCTTAAGTGTCAGATTGCACTTTTGAAATTCACCAGCTGTGACAATCAGGGTTTAGTAGGGTGTATTCCAATTCCTGCTGTAGCTATTCATTTAAACCTGAAATCATAGTCAGTCATTTCATAAGATGTATAGCAATAACATATTGAATTTTCAACTGTCTACGGCAATTTCAAATAAATGCCTGTACAAAAAAGTCTGGAAACTTATTGAATGCACCACGCATATATATATATATATATATATATATTATTGCATATCGTTCTTCTAAAGTGTCCTCACGTCCAGATTGTATTTTTGAAATTCACCAGCTGTGACAATCAGGCTTTAGTAGGGTGTATTCCAATTGCTGTTGTTGCTGTTCATTTGAACCTGAAATCATAGAAATTGGGCAGTCATCTCATAAGATGTATAGCAATAACATATTGAATTTTTAAATGCCTGTACAAAAAAAGTCTGGAAACCTATTGAATGCACCACGTACATGAAACCTACATGTGTAACCTACAGTTACACAAAGACAGCATCGACAATTCTTTTATTGATGACAGCATCGAACACTGCAAAGACAGAACCTGAGTGTAGACCAGTGGAAGATAAATGCACAAACACATAAAAACATTCTAATCACCACACCCACACACACGCGCACAGAGAAAACATATGAGTTGCATACATATGTCGACTTGCCAGCAAGATCAACTCGGTTCCCAATGCATAACGCACTAAAGTGTGTACTATATTCGGCTTACTAGTGTTATTGAGATTCCCTGAACTTTTAATTAGCATTCAGTATTATATATATATATATATATATATATTCTTTAAAGAAAAAACCAAAGACCGGTTATTTTAGGATTATGAATTTATTTCCATCCTGTTTTGCATTTCTGATGTAAACCAAAAACATCCGAAACGCAAAACAGGATGGAAATAAATTTATAATCCTAAAATTTTGTTTTTTCTTTAAAGAAAGTATTACTCTGTAAAATTAATTACATTGAGCTCTCTACCAGGAAAATTTAAATGTTCAGCTCTTGAATGATTTTCTTGTCCTGAAGGAATTACTCCCAACTCTAGTTTAACTGGACCGAATAATACTACAATATATATATATATATATATATATATATATATATAGAGAGAGAGAGAGAGAGAGACAGAGAGAGAGACAGAGAAAAAGAGAGATAGAGGAAAACAACTGAATTGATGTTAGGACGCTTGTCGTAGAACAGCAGTTAATTAGTTTCTTGTGTGGAATGATCCCCAATCATGGATCTTCATTAAACGACGTGATATAAAGATGAATAAGATGAAGGAAACTTATTTAAAAATATTGATGACAAAGATATTAATGCAGGAATTGAAATAACTTAATAGTGTTTTATTTATTAATTCATTTATTTATTATCACAGCATTCTATGTCCATGTATTCTTCGATCGCTGAAAAAAATTGTGCGAAATCGAAAAGACTTTATCAAGATTCATTTCTTTATTCTGATTTTAGGTTGCTTACACAATAGTTTGTAGGAAGCATAACGATTATTGTGGTAAGAAATTGAATCAGTCACCAAAGTTCAAATCCTGGACGTGTGTGTTTGCGTTTCTCTTCACGCTAGTGCCCATGAGAAAGGCATGAAACCACCAATCTCTCAAGTTATGGGTAAATAGTAGGGAAGACTGGGCTTTTTAACTTTGGTTAGGCAACCGATCTAGAAGGAAACCATTGAATTCAAACTAGCTACTCTGCTTATAAATTTACCTTGTATCACATCCTGATTATGGCGAAGGAGTTTAACTTGCTTAATTTATTTGGTGGAGGTAATTGTAATATAAAAAAGAATAAAATGAAGGAAAACTCGTAAAAAATTACCATTCTTGTTGTTTGGAAAGACAGGCTGTCTGTTATGCCGCATGGTCTCTATACATAATCCATAACAGAATGTATTATGTGTACATACATAATCCTCCAATGAACATTGTTGTAAAAAAAACAAAAAAACAAAAAGGCAAAGGAAAACCCGTAAAAAAATTAGACAATAAATAAAAGAAAATTAGAGAAATCTTAATGACGCTAACACTGGGTTTGAATAAAAAATCTCGGAGAAAATTCTTGTGGAGCATTTTACAAGGATAAACAATAATCCGATATTTATATAAGAAGTTATACTTATATGAATGTTGGATTGTTTATAAATGTGTTATATCAGGTGTATGGTTGCAAGGAAAGGACAAAATTTTAGGAAATTTGACACGTGTTGAATGATAGTAAAATCGATAAATGAAATGTTCCAATATATGTATTGGTAGGGGTGAATCACAGACTTGCGCAGTCAGCCAAAGTTTATGTCAACAGGGAAGGAGAATGTTGGCATT
The DNA here is from genome assembly GCA_963585895.1 of Sepioteuthis lessoniana. Lineage (NCBI taxonomy): Eukaryota > Metazoa > Mollusca > Cephalopoda > Myopsida > Loliginidae > Sepioteuthis > Sepioteuthis lessoniana. The sequence continues at coordinate 46,454,932 of OY757909.1, forward strand.
GAAGAAGTGGAATGAATCTAGGGTGGTGATTCTTGGTTCATGCGACTTCCATCAAAAGCCACAGTAGGCAGGTCAAGATGAGTGTCGTATGATGTTGAATACTGCAGGTACCGGGCGGTTGATGTGCATTCTTTCTGTTTGGACTTCGAAGGAATCTCGTCTTTTATAGTTTTTCCTTCCTCAAATCGGATCAACTTTAGTTTTTCTTTATTTTTTACCACGAAGGTCATAGATTGGTCGAAAAATTACTTTTAATTTTGTTTTTTGTTTAAAATTTTATCAACATTTCACCGTGCGCGGGCCTGTTCGCAGAGATGCATTTTTTCATTTTGGAAAAATCTCGACCCTGGTAACATCCGGTGAGTGTTATCCTGTCAATTGGAATTGCCATTATTTTGTTTGTACGATAAATCAGAAGAGATCTCTTTCAGTTATATAACAAACGTGGCATTAAAAAAAAAGATCAGAAATATGTGAATTGATCACTTTTTACTTTGTTTTATCCATTTTGATTTAGCTAAATAAGAACATCAAGAAAAAATTGAATTCATTCTTTTTACAGATGAATCTACAAAACAATATGGTTGAGATTCGGCGCCATCAATCAAAATATTTTTCGTTGGAAAATCTATTTTCCTTATGTTATTTCATCCGCCTTTTCTAAATATAACCTTCATTTCGTCCAGAAACTAACATTTTTTAACGTTATCCAAAAGTATTCCGATTTACAGTGTTAAACTGAACCCTCACTTTTAGTCCGTTTCTATGCAAGTCTTTTACCTTTGAAGATTAACGTCAATAATTTTAAAGTACAGAAGCCTAAATTAACTCAGATAATGTTGCATCTTTCTTTCTCCTTTTTTTTTTTCTGCAACAAAGAATTTGATTTGAGGTATTGGAAAAACCTTTACCTAAATCATTGGTTATTTCAGTAAGACAAAATTAACTTAGCAAATAACGGTTGTCAAGCCACATTAAAAGCACCCGTTTAACGAATTTAAGCAATGATGAGCCTGCTCACTACTTATATGAGTAACCACTTAATAACAGCAAGTACTAAGGCAACACAAATTCTCTGTGCTAGACAAAGCAATGTTTAATAAACAATAGCATTTCAATTCCTTCTTATAAAAAATGTTCTGATTTGACTAAAGAAAAAAACCATTAAAATGACACAAATACAGCGTAGCGATTAACACTTTTCTCTTTGAGGAAAAGAAAATGTAACGTAATCTTATTTTTCTTTTTAGGCTTCCGTTATTTAAAACATGCAGTTTTAAAGAACGGAAGTATAAAGACAAATACAAAATCAAGATCAGTTTAACATTAACCCGACTAAATGTTTTTGAAGACTTGCTTGCTGTTTTACGTATAAATCTCTCAAACCTTTCACTGTTCGGTTCTCCCAGTCAAATGCATCAAAAAAAGGCCTTGCAAATGTTAACATCAAATCAAATGCTTTTTATTTTCTTTCGCTTTTCTACTTTATTTAGTAATAGAAAAAAATGGTCTGGTGATCTATTTAATATTTTCAAAAGGTCAACGAGTTTCATTTCTTCCGAATCTGCATGGTTACCTATGGCTTGAATGTAATTAAGGCGGAACTTGCAAATCACTTCTTGTTGATGTGTCCTGAAAATAACCGTTACACTGTTTGAAATGAAACTCGTGATGAGTGTGTTGCTTTGCGTCGTCGAAAGTTCTTTTAGACACAATTACCCAACGAACTGAACCGAGTTATCACCCTTGCATTGCAGATGTTTCTGACTCCTTCACCCACGTTCACGTTCCAGTCTGAGGGGAAATTAATCATTGATACTGGTCCCCACCCACAAAGACATCCTCCATCCTGTTTAACTCCCCCTTGTTTTCTACCAACCCGGCAACCACTTAGGCATTAAAAAATGTACTGACTGTGCACATCTGTACAAATATGCCCACATCCCAACAGAGACGACTTCTCAGACAAAGACAGAGAGAAAGAAAGCAGGAGAGAGAGAGAGAGAGAGAGAGAGAGAGAGAGAGAGAAAGGAGAGAGAAAGGAGAGAGAGAGAGAGAGTAAAAAAGAAAAAAATCATGTATGGTTGGAAAAATCACGAATTTGTTATAGAAAATGATGGGTAGTGGGTAGGGTTGGAAGAGGGAGAACGTCGATGGCCCCGGAAATTGGTCTACTTCGATTCTTTGCTAACGTCGGCCTATTACAATTTGAAAAGAAGTGGAGTGGCTTTTAAAGGTGTGTCACTGAATTAGAACCAGGTTCTCTTTTTCTTATAAGATCAAGGATAATGACAAGAAGAAGAAGAAGAAGAAGAAGAAGAAGAAGAAGAACGAATGAATAAAAGTTATGGAAAAAGAAAGAAAAAAATAAAAAGAAAAGGACATTAAAAGGAAAGAAAAAATTGGTAGAAAGGAAATACAGAAATAAATCAAGAAGAAGAAGAAGATATAATGTTTTATAAGGAAGGATTTGTATTACCTGGAAAAATCCAGGAATGTCAAAATCGTCAAAGCATAAAGAATACGTGTCACAACGCCGTTGTGGCTCTACGGATAAAGCGTTGATTTGTCAGAAATAATAATTTTCTTAGTCTGATATGTTATACGTAGAAAAAATATTTTTAATTCTTAGTACCATATTTCCAGATAAGACACCATTAAAAATCAATATTAAAACATATATGACCCAGGACTTATATGTAAAATTGAATTATTTAAATGATCTACTCAGACGCTGAGACTACATCTTGTATTTAGTCTAACTCCGTAATACTGACTTGTCCAGTCGGCTGGGGCAGTAGAATACACCGACTGCATATATGCAGAGGGGTAAACCCCACAAATGTATATGACACTAAACAATCTGATGGTGAGGTTCCAGCTTTGCTGGAGCTTTGGGGGAATGCGGAGTACCCCTTCATTGCCATCGCTCCCAAGTCCACTCTAGTCCGGAGTGGTAGCGCCTGATAGGATCCAATCTGTGGGTTAAATAGAACTAAACTGTGTACTGATCCTGAACTGATTTGCATAAAATAGAAGTATTTTAACATTTAAACTGCGTACTTATGCAAAACTGAATTATTTGAAATAGAACTGTTTTGACATTTAAACTGCGTGCTAATGCTAAACCAAAATGGAACTGTTTTTGTATTCTAAACTGAATTATTTGAAATAGAACTGTTTTTAACATTGAAATTGTACTTACGCCAAACTGAATTGTTTGAAATAGAACTGTTTTGACATTTAATTGTGTGTAAACAAAAAACTATATTCATACTAAGCTGAATTGTTTGAAATAGAACTATTTAACAAAACTGAATAGCTTGAAATAAAAATGTTTTTGACAATTAAACTCTGTACTTATGCTAAACTGAATTGTTTGAAATAGAACTGTTTATTTGTATAATAATGGATTCGACATTAAATAACCTACAAAGGTTTATATGCCATAAAAAAACAAACAAACAAACAGGTTTAATTCGAAAAGAGACGTTAATGCTATCATATCGTGATCATTTTGTAAAAAATAATAAGAAGGTAGGTGTCCCTTAAAGATGGCGCCCCTTAAAGGGGTAAATTAAATTCTAGATTTGATGGCATATAAGAGCCCTATCATTTATATTTATTATGTTTATTTTACGTCGTATCAACCCTTTTCGGGTCATTTAACGCCGAATTAAAATTCAAACAATTAAGTTTAGTATAAGTATTGTCTTTGTTTACAAGCAGTTAAATATCAAAACAGTTCTATATCGAATAATTCAGTTTAGCACAAGTACACAGTTTCCATGTCAAAAACAGTTCTATTTTAAACAATTCAGTTTAGTAAAATTTTATTTCAAATAATTCAGTTTAGTACATATATATATACGAAGACATTGTATTTTTTATCTTTGTACATTCTCATACTGTCGGATTTATTTCCTATCTTTTCCCATATATATATATATATATATATATATATCTTTAAGAAAAACAAAAACCGGTCACATTGCTCTGTGATGTCAGTTACATTGAGCTCTTTACCAGGAAAATTTAAATGTTCATAGTTGAATGATTTTTGTCCCGACGGAATTATTCCCGACTCCGGTTTAACTGGACTGAATAACACACACACACACACACACACACACACACACACACACACACACACACACACACACACACATATATATATATATATATACATATATATATGTATGTATGTGTGTGTGTGTGTGTGTGTGTGCGCGCGCGTGTGTGTGTGCGGGTGTGAGTCACTTTTCTTGGTCACCAAAATATTTTATGGCAAAAAGATGCGAAAATTGAGTAATGGAAAAATCTGTTGTTATGGTAATACGTGACTATACATTTTCACATAAATAATATACGGGTTACTAAAATTTCTTTGGGGGTTCTGTCATATTATAATTTTGAAGCCGCCAACTTTTCCGTATTCTTATCAACATATTATTGGAATATTCCGCAGGTGGTCCTCATAATATCAGTTCTGCTTTTCTGATAAGAATACTCCAATAGAAATATTAACATTTCTTTTATCACCAGTGAGAGATTGCAAGAATGTGTTGAGAGTGATGGTGGGCATATGGAGACCATTTGAAATTCTATTATAAAGATACATTGATAGGGTGGGAACATTTTTTAAAACACTCTGTATTTGTATTAACCTGTGATCTAAACCATTATGAGTTTTAATATCATCACCGATCTCCAGTTAACTTGTTCTGAAAATATTTCATCATTCATAATTTGAAGTATCATATTCTTTCTAAAGCCCTGACTCTCATAGGATGTAAAGTATAGTTTTCTGCCAGCAAGACTGCGTTTGGTGTGAAATTTACACCAACCAATTTGGTAAGAGATTAAGCTTTAAATCCCTACTGCTCCCTTTCTTTGTTTTATTCTATTTTATTTTATTTTTGCTTTTTTCCTTAAATACCTGTTAATCTTTGTGAATAGACCCAGATCTGGGCTACGATCTCCGGCAAGGACAGGAGATGTCTGTCGATGGGCAGCGACCATCTAAGAGAGTAAATCTCATTGCATTCTATATTAGAAGCCAAGTCATAGTAAAAGGAAGGGGCAGAACTGGAGGCCGATTTCAGTAGCGTGGCATTTTAGTTTCAGGTTGCGTTTGAGAATTAATTAATTGATTGATTGATTTTAAGGACACGTTAACCCGGCAAAGATTATATTAGATGTTTTGACCCATTGATGAGACCCTAACAGGTACTACCACACTCAATCGTAGTGGACCTGGGAGTAATGATAATGAAAGGGTACTCTACACTTCCCAGATTTCCAGAACAAGATGCAGTTTAGTGTCATATCTCGGACACCCACTTTTAAACAAGGAAGAAGATACAGTCAGCGTATTCTAAACCTCACCAACCAGAATGGAAGGTTTTCAAGAAATGTTCTAAAAGATTTTACTTTAAGTTAGTTTTCTCTCCTTTTCTTCATACCGTAACAATTTTAAAGAGTTTGACAACGCCTAATAATCTTTGTGGCTCTTGTTCTGGAGATCTGGTGATAGTGTGGAGTACTCTTTCATTACCCTTACTCCCTAGTCCATTCTGACATGGAGTGGTAGTACTTTTAGGGCCCCATCGATGAGTCAAATAGGTCTTTGTGCAGATTATTTGCATTAGATAGGAATACTTGATATCGTATAACTAGGTGCAAAAAACTATTAAGAAAGTATACGGAAAATGTAAACATAAAACTGGTTGAATTAACCAGGCTAAAGAACCTAGTCTTCCCTATTATTTAACCATATCTGGAGAGGGAATATATGGATTCATGCCTTTTCCAAAGGCACTAACGCGAAGCAAAATGCAAAAAGTCTCGTCCAGTATTTCAAATTCCTTAATTGGAAGTAGGAGGGAATAGAGTTAGTTTGAACACTCTCCATGAAAGTGATGATGAGTGAGAAGCCAGTAACATTGCGATAATGGGAGAGTGGTTGAACATAGCTTCTCACCGACCAGACCTTTGGTCCACGAGACTAGTTTGCTCACTATCTGTCAAAGCGTCTGCAAAATAAGAGACTTCAAAAAGAGAAAAAATTTCCTACGTGCGCAGAACATTGCGATACAATAATTAATCAACTCTGATTGGTCAAAATAGTCACGTGTCGCTCTGAGTAAATGACTTGCAAGAAACAAGTCCCAATCCAATTAGTGCGATTCTATAATCTTATTTCCAACTTATCCACCTTTGTTCTTGGTTTTTCCCCCGCTCTTTCTATGTCCATCTTCCTGTTACCTCTTTCTTTCCCTCATCTCTTCTGGCCCACCTCTCTCTCTCTCTCTCTCTCTCTCTCTCTCTCTCTCTCTCTCTCTCTCTCTCTCTCTCTCTCCGTCCGTTTGCTGAAATTGAGTCAATCGAGGGCTTTTGACACGACCGGTGTGGCCGGTCTGAATTTAGCAGAGCTTTGTGAAGGTCAGAGATATTACCCCGTTGCGCAATGAAGAAGCGGTCAACATCCTACTCCAAGAAGGCGTTGAATAAAAAGGTTTTCATATGACAATCCCTGCCAATTAATTAAAATTCTTACGCCTTCCACTCTAATCACGTGATTATGTTTGCCCAAGAATTTTTTTTGCCTTTCATTTGCCTCATTTTTAATCTGATGAACAAGACTATAAACTGTGTGATAAATGTGAATGATTTCCTTGAAATAATCAAAGACTGAAAGAAAATATACGGTTGTTGAGATGTGGTTGGTTGGTTGAGTTTTATGGCATTTTAAGGTTATTTAATGCCAAGAACTCTTTATGCATATATACTAAAAATATAGGATTCCTAAACACATTTTGTTGATACTATTTACCCAACCCTTCCGCTCGGGCAGGAAATGACACAAGGTCAATTTTTAAGCGGAGTTTAACAGGTTTGAATTCAGAGTTTTCCTTCTCCTAGACTAGTTGCCTAACCAAGGCTGAAGAACCTAGTCTGTCCTACTATTTACCCATAGCTGGAGGGAGAATAATTGGATTCATACCTTTCCCAAGGGTATTAGTGCTATGTGAAATGCAATCAGTCTCGTCCAGGATTTGAACTCGTGTCGCCGTGTCCATTTCCAACGACGATAACGACTACACCACGGGCACCTCCTAAACACATTTTGTTAATAACATTTTTAAATAACAGTTAAATGATTTAAAGTATTCTATCTGAGACGAATAATTCTATTTACTATTAATAATTCGTTTGCACACAGTTAAACAGTTTCAAGAATTGCTGTATAACAGTCACCATTTAACATCAGTCATTTGTTTGTACACATTTCAATAGATATACATGATATGTAAGATTATATTTTGTCGGTAATTTCATTTTTAAATGAGTTAGAACTAATTTGTCTGAACACTAGTATTGCTATTGTTTCAACATAGGTAAGTAAAGTGGGTGACCTGAAGTCTCCTTTTTCAATAGCTACAACGCCGAGGTGTATGGGAGGGCGCTACTCCATTCCCTGGATTGCTCCACTTTACCCTTGATCCTTACCTTTTAGTGCTGAGTGCTAAGCAAGGCGGTATCAAGCACCATTTTTTGAGTCTTTGGTATGATTCGACCAGGGATTGAACCCCGGTCTTCCAGACAATTGGCGAACATTCTACTCATTAGGCTAATAGGTAAATGGTTTCAATTACAGCTATTTAATACTTATAATTCTTTTCAATATTAATCATTTGCTTCCACAGTGTGAAGTGGTTATACGAATTGCTTTTTAACACTAATTATTCTGTGCAACATTACTCATTCGTTTGCACACAGTTAAATGGTTCCAAGTATTGTTTTGTATTGTTTTGTATCACTAACGATTCAATTTAACTTCAGTCATTTGTTTACACACGGTTAAATGATCAAACAGCTCAAACTATTCAATTTATCAAAAGTCATTTGTTTGTACTCAGTTTAAATGTCAAACAGTTCTATATGACCCATAGATAGGACCCTTTCAGGTGCTACCACTCCAAATCAGAGTGGACCTCGAAGCAAAGCGATTTTAAATATTTTATTTTGGAGTTACATCTAAATATAGAAAGGAGAGGCATAACGATTATTGTTGGAGAAAAATGGAATCGGTGACCCGAGTTCATATTCTGGATCCTATTATCTGCATTTCTTTTCGTGCTAATGGCTGTATGAATGTCATGAATCCGTGTATTTTCACTCCAGCTATGAAAAAATAGTAGAGTAGAGTAGATTCTTTTGCCTTGATTAAACAACTAATCAAGGAGAAGGATAACTGAATTCAAAACATTTGTACTTTGTTTAAAAATTGACCTCGTGTCAGTCGTGGTGGAGGGGTTGGGAAATTACATACTTAAAAGAATATTTTACTTATATAAAACTTTACGAGAAACACTTTTTCTTAAAACTAATTCCTGTTTTTATAATTCTATTCAGCATTGAACTGTACAAAATTCCTTTTAATATTAAAAGTATATGAAAATAATTTTGAATCAAAACATTTAGAAATATTGACAATATGGGACAATCTTTAAAAGCAACCAATCTGATATCAGGTCATGAAAATTTAATGTATGTTTGCTTACTTTTTAAATATAGATAAGTTTTATTGAATAAAAGATATATAATTGTCAATTACAACAACAATGCTTCTATAATATGCATTTACCCAGCCTATCCTCCGCAGATTAGATGTGTCTTAAGCTCAGGTTAAAAAACTTTTGGAAAAGCATGAATTCGTAGCATTTCCCCTCAGCCGCGGGTAAATAATTGGGCAGACTGATCTCTTTGGTCTTGGAACAGTAACCGATTTAGAAGAAGGAAAATTCTAGATTCAAATAAGTTTTCCTCGGCTTAAACATTGATATTGTCTCGCCTTCTGTCCATGATGAGGGTTTTCTGTGAATATATGCATAACTTCGCCTACATATCTTTTTACATATATACGATACAAGAAGATAAATCGAATAAGTTAAAGAAATAGATTAAACGACTTATATGTCTACGTTTGTTTGGTTACTAACTTGTTACCTCATTGACTCTGAGGAAATCTGTACCATTTACGCGTCTTGGAATGTTTTTGTAAAAGAGGACTTGGAATGTTTTGGGTTAAAATTCATTAAAAAAGGTCTAATTCGTCTAGAATGTAAATAAGATTAGCAACCAAAGTAGTGCCCATGCCTCTTTTTACTGTCACCGTATTCTCTATCTCTATCTCAATATATATATCTGGGTTTTCTCATAAGTGTATCTTAATTTTGTAATCATATATCTAGTTTGCACTTGTCAAGGTTTTATTATGAAAATAACATGTAATATAAACATGAACTCCGGTTAATTGTTTTAGTAGTAAGTTGTTTCACTAACAAGATTTAGAGGTCAACTAGAAAACAGTAGAAAAGGAGGAACATACATAAAAAAAAGATTCAAAGCAGTAGGAAAGAGAGGGGGGGAGAGAGAGAAACAAATCGGAATTTGGAACGAAGAGGTGTCCCTCAGTCTAGGTTGGAATACCCAACCTAGAGTTGGGGACACCCCTTCGTTCGCCTAAGTTAAAAATAGAAATGTATCCGTTGTAAATTGGCTGCTGGTTGTGATTGGCTGAAAGAAACTCAAACGGAAAAGCAGTTAAAAGTGAACGCAGAAGAGAAAACAATAAAAGATGTGAGGGTGGGCTGGAAATTACAGCAGCTATTTTGGATGAGCTCCTCGTAGATGCCTCACTACACCAGCGCGGCGCTGGGTCAGGTGGTCCTGCAGAAACAACCTGAGCACCCGGAGGACTACAGCAGCAAACGATTCATGCTCTGTTTTCTCTCTCTTCAGGACTACCAAGAAAGGTCGTTGCGAATAGTGAACCAAGACTGTGTTATATGTGCTCTCATGACGAAGTTACAACTGGGGTCCGACTGGAACTCAAGACGTAGTACTACAATCATAGACCCATTAGAACCGTCGTGGTACAAAGGGCTATGTGGTGCTGAAGCGCTACAAAGGTATGCTGAGAACCGTGATGGTGTAAACGTCTATTAGGTGTCAGCATTTACAGTCTTGAGATGCTACTGCTTTGGTTAGTAAGCCGATTATGGCATTCAACCATTAGCTTCTGTGTTATGCCAATGATGCGACGTTTTGACGAGACATCTAACAATAGAAAAAATAATTTCATGCCTTTCTCAAGGTTATTAGTTTGAATCAAACAGAAGCAATGACAGCAGACATCCCAGTTCACTTAACGATATTCTCCATCTTTGTCTATCATATTCTCTCTCTCTCTCTCTCTCTCTCTCTCTCTCTCTCTCTCTCTCTCTAATCTATATATACGTATATATAGATAAAAGATTTACGTTTGTTTTGGTATCTAAGTGTCGACTATTAACTCAGAAAAGAGATATCACTGAGCCTTAAAATTCTGCATAAACTTTATAATATGTTTATAACAAGGAAAAGTACAAAATTTATTTTGTTTTTAAATGATTAAATGATATAATTCAATAATTAAAAATCAATTAATTTGTGGAACTCTTACAGTTCTTCCTAAGTAAGTACAAGAAATCTGCAACACTTCAGTTCTTTTCAAAACCCTCCATGTTTAATTGTCACAAAAATGAGGATGTACTTTTAATTCTTAGCTTCTTTTTATTGTTACTTTTTTATAGGGTAAAAAGAAAAATTAAACGAATACATTTTTCACCATTGTAACACAACATGCAATTTAGAAATGAATTAGAATTTCAGTGATATTTAAAGAAAAACTTTTGAAAAATAAAATTATGATCATGAGTTTACGGTTACATTTTTTAAAATAATATTTTAATGTAAATAAACAAACAATTTCCAGAAATAAAAGAATATCGTAATGTGTAAATTCTTGGATTCTGTTATCGGTACATTTTTAGAGGGTAAATAGATTTTGAATTAAAACAAAGTTGCTTTTTTGAAAATTATTAACCAAAAAATGGTTTTGTAACTGAGCATTGTAAAAATTACAAATTTATTGGAGAAAAAAAGTCAATTCGAAATAAGGACACATTTTTAATTCTAAGCTTTAATTTTTCCTCTTTCTATCTCGCTCATTAGAGTTCCTGAAATCCTTTTAGTCAACTTATCGACTAGGTACTTCAGCAAGTATATATATAGTAACGCCTATAAATAAAAACACCCTAACAATTTTTATAAAAAGATTATTTTCTTCTGAATTAAATATATCGTGATTCTTTCTAAAAAAAGATTTCTTGTAGAACATTATTGGAACTCTGTAACTAAAAAATGAATATGCGACAATCCAAAAACAATAAAACCTCTAGAATATTTTAATACAATTTTATTTTTGGTTCCAGAGTTTCAACGCTGTAGAATTTGGTAATAATTAATACGAAATAATATACATTTAGATTGAATGATATTTTACTACAAATAATAAAATCCTATTTTGGTTTAGAAAATTAACTTTTTGTAAAAACATTGCTTATGGTATAGGCGATACTGTACATATTCATCCAAAATATGCGTGTATTTGTGTGCATGTGTTGTGGGTACATGTATGTACACGATTATACATACGTGAGTGTAAGTGAATACGTGATTGTGGCTGTGCTTTAGTAATACGCGAGAGTGCTTTTTTGAGAGAGTACATGTGTGTGTGTGTGTGTGTGTGTGTGTGTGTGTGTGTGTGTGTGTGTGTGTGTGTGTGTGTGTGTATAGAGAAAGAGAAAAAAAGGCCTGATGGAAGATATTAAAATGCGATAGGAATTTCAGTAGATACGTAGGTGGACAGATCGAGCTTCAAATCGAGAGCAACGGTGACGGTGATCAAGAGCAGGGTAAGGAAAATTAAAAATCCGTCTGAGGTTATCGAAGGACAGACAATGATGAACGTAGACCGGAAATTGCAGTCAGATGGACCTGAGAAGAAATATTGTGAATATATACGTCACTGTGGCTGCACGAGTGCATCAGGTCAATAAAATTTTGCTGTTGGTGACTCGTTGACCACAATCTGTTACAACAGCAACCATGACAATACTACCATCACCACCTATAGCAGCAGCAGTAAAAACAACAACAATGATAATAGATTGCGCAAGAGATTAAAATTTGACTTATGCCACCAAACGGAATTCGCACAAACCAGAATCCTTCCGAGAAAACGCATAAATCTCTCTGGGATTTTGAGACACAAACGGATCATTTAGCCGCACGAAGGCTGTATGGAACTTCTTTGAGAACGTCAGTCGGGCGGACATTAGGTTGGCGGAGTTGGAGCACTCTTCTTTGAATAAAATGTTGTCATTTTGTTCGAGAAGGGTCCCGATTTATGTTCACCCTTGTTTCTATAGGTTCCTAAGGCTGCAGTACCCTATAATTGTCGGAGGGGTGTCCAGGACGGCCGAGTCACGACTGATCTCGGCACCGGATCTCTGAGGCAGGCCATCGGCATTCTCATCCTCGACGACTCCCGGACCGTAGTCGACAGTGGGTAAGGTAAGGGGGTTTGATGCTTCTAAACCTTACCACTTTGAATGAGAGGGGACTGAGAGATCCAAGCAAGTGCGCTTGTTTACTTTGTGAACTCTCGAACCACAGCGTGTATGTTGGTGCAGTGCAGGAGACTCATTTCACTTGCGCAAAGGACTGTCGGGTGCAAAAGGACGACTTTGAGGTTTTTTCAGCATTCGGCAGCCGCTGCAGCGCTGAGATCTCCCTGCTAGTTGGACGTAACAAATGTCAATCTTGTCTTTGCCGGTGACGGGGGCCGGTTGGTTGTGGCCGATGTTGCCCTTAAAAGCTTCGAATTTCGGCTGGTCGCAGTTTATGCGTCTAATAGCGTTGGCGAGAGACGCTCTTTTTTCAAATGGTTGGAGCTGTTCCTTGATGATCCGAAACGGATAATTCTAGTGGGCGATTGGAATGCGATCCTTGACCTCAAGATAGATTAGGCCGGATGGGGCGCCAGTGGGTCGGATAGATGTGAAAGCAGCCTGATCGACTTCATGGCCTAGCAGGATTTGGTTGACAGGTTTCGTCTGGATCACAGAGAGAGAGAGAGAGAGAGAGAGAGAGAGAGAGAGAGAGAGAGAGATGTGGATGTGACTAGATAGCTCGCCCTCGGTCCGTATCAGGACCTACCTGGATAGAGTTTTTGTTAGGAGAGCTGACACCGAATTCGTTAGATGTCCCACGTTCCACTGGAGAGAGCTGACTGACCATAAACTGGTTAGGGCTAGTCTGCAGTTAGTTAATAGGCCTAATCTGATTGGCTACAGGATGTTCAGTACATCCTTACTGGAAAAACGGGACTTCCGGGAGCGGCCAGAAACCTTAATTCAGCGGGCGCTTGTGGAGGCGGTTACCGAGAATAAGTGGTGGGGATCTCTTCAGTATAAAATTAAGGACTTTGCCATCAAATGCAGCAAACAGTTCAATCTAAATTGGGACAAGAAAGCGAAGTCTTTATACGATAGATTTTCTCGGGCGGTGGAGAGAGGTGATTTCCTAGACGTAGATCTAGCCAGGCGGGACCTTGAGCATGAAGCTAGCGAGCGTTACAAGTGTTTTGTAGTTAGAGCAAGGTTAAAAAGAGTTCCTTACGTAGCCGTGAAATGTGGCGTGTTCGTACGTACGGAAGAAGTGCGAAGGTTTTCCCATCGATACACCGAGTTCGTCAAGTCTCCAGATGGCCACATGCAATCTGAGATGCGCGGGGCCTTTCGGGCCCACTTCCGTGATCGCTTTGCCCGTTGTCCTGACCACTCGATTCAGGAGTTTCGCAGCTATTTAGCTGACTTACTCCGCCAAGAGGCGGAAGCGGCTTTGCTGCGAGGGTTTTGTTTCTGAATGTGAAGTCCGTGATGCGTTGAAGCAGGTCGGCCTCAACAAATTGCCAGGAGTGTACTTGAGGATATCGCACATATTTGTCCCTATTCTGACGGATGAAATCAACCATTGGTTTGCCCATGGTGCCATTCCTAGTAGCATTACCAAGAGTGTAATCACATTACTGAAGAAAGGTGGCAGGCATATTTGGGAGGACTTAGATGATTACCGGCCCATAACTTGCTAAACACAGAGTTAAAGATTTTGGCTCGGGTCTTAGCGAACCGCTTGCAGTTTGTCATCAGCGATCTGATCGGACCTGAGTAGAACTACGCTGTAAAGGGAAGATCGATTCAAGACAACTTGCATCTGGTACGTGAGGTCCTCGAGGGGTTAAAAGACGACACTAAAGCTGCACTGATTAATTTGGATCAGTTCAAGGCCTTCGATAGGGAGGACCATCGGTTTTTGGCGACGGTTTTGGAGACCGCCGGATGCAAATCAGCACCACAACCAGGTGCAGGTGAACGGGGAACATTCGGAGGCGTTCGCGCTCATGTGGCCGGTCCAGCAGGGTTGCCTCCTGTCGCTTCTTCTCTATGTCCTTGCTTTGGAGCCTCTGCTCCATGAGCTTAGGGATGGGACAGCAAATCTGGCCCTGCGCGGAATCCTTTTTGCTGGCTGTGTTAGAGTGAAGGTCTCTGCGTACGCCGATATCACTGTCTTTTTGTCCAGCTGATCGGACATAAAGGCGGTGAAGAAGGCAGTTAAGAGTCACGAAGAAGTAGCAGGTGCCAAGATCAATTTTGATAAGAGTGAAGGTCTGCGGCAGGGTGCCTGGAGGGGTGACGTTCTCCTGCCGGAGTGTCGGACCTGTCCGCATCCTCGAGGTGAGTTTCAGGCCTGGCTCCAACTGGAGCGAAATTGGTTAGAAGTACGGGCCAAGGTAGAAGAGCAGGTGAGTACCTGGCTTCGAATGTATTTGTCTTTAAAGGGCCGGGCGGAGGTGTGCACCGTGTACATCTTCTCTATGATCTTTTACCGGTTGTCCGTACTTCCCCTGTCTAAGGTTCACCAGCTGGCACTTATATAATCTCTCTCCAAATTATTTTGAAGGGATCGAAAGCCGCTGGTCCGTAGACAGGTCTGCTACCAACGTCCTCGAAATGAGGGTCTAGGGATGCGCGATCTGGAGAGCCACTGGCTCGCTGAAAGACTGGCTTATCAGTGCCGATCCTTGTCGAGGGACACGGTCTGGGGACCAAAAATGAGAGATGTCTTTTCTCACCTGGATTCCGTCCTCGAAGCCGAATTTAGATTTGAAGAATTATGCTTTGATCACAACGGATGACCTGGAAGTGTCAACACTTTTTCATAATTTTCTTTGTCTCGGGAATAATCTGGTCATTTTCAGAATTCTCTTTTCACATAACGAATTGTAAATTCTTTATCATAACAATGTCTTTGAGGTGTTAAGATTTTGATTTTACAATTCTCTCTCGGTCACCAAATAATTCTGCCGTTTTGACTTTTCCTTTGATCAAACACACTGGACATTATTTTTCCATACCAAAATTTTTCGTAACAAATATTTTGCGATAAGGTAAACATGATTCTTTTTACACTGCCCATCAAAAATCCATTTCGCTATTACACCTTTGCAATTTATTTTCTCAAGTCTTCAAAAATCTACTTCAAATTCTTTTCCTTCTTGGTAATAAACCCCGTCTAAATGGTCCTTGAACCCATAGGGTTACAAAGTACAGGAAAATAAAGTGGATAGATTCCTGCTGAAAAATTAAGGAACATAAAAAGCTCACAAAGATAATAAGAATAAAAATAATAATAAAGTTCAAATCGAAGAAAACGTTTTCCATTTCCCACAGCTAATGCCTTACTTGTAAATTATCGAAAGAATAAGGGTTAATTTATCAACTTTCGTATTTTTGATGACTAAAACGGTATCGATCTGGGATAGTGTCAGGCCAGGATGCGTTCTTTGAAAAAAAAGCTGGCAAAACCTCTTCAAAACGATTGGCGCAGCACAATCTTCCAAATCGACTAGGCCTAATTGCCGGGTAATTGGAAAAATCAGATAGAAATAAAAACTAGCAACAAAATCTAAATAATAAATAAATAACAAAATCTATCAGACTTTCTCAGCTGGCTTATGTTTATCTTTATCTGTTTAGTGTTTATATATATCTATCTCAATTGATTCATCTCTTTCTCTTTCAATTTATTTATGTTCTTCTAATCACAACTATTTGTTGTAGTCTGTTCATATCTATATATCTATCTATCTATCTATCTCATTTTGTACATATCTCTGTTACAATCTATTCGTATGTATGCATGTATCTCGGGGTGTTGTGGGTTGACGTACTTGACTGCAACATCGTAATGAGTTCGTACTCATCAGACTATTACGTTCACTTTGGGACTCTTACTCTTAGGAATGGTATGAAGCCCCTAATCCCTCCAGCTATGGGATATAAAGTATTGCTGTCTTTCTTGAAAAATGGCTTTAGCATTAAATAACCCACAGAAGTTGATATGCCATTAAACGAAGAAACGAAACGGAACCAAACTTATCAATCTATCGATCTATCTTGTTTATGTCAGTCTGCTTATGTCCCTTTTCCCCAAATCTCACTTTCATTAATCATCTATCTATCTCAAATCAGTTAATCCATACTTATTTGTCAACTTCTAATTCCGTCTATGCTTCTCTCTATCTGACTATATCTATTCATTGCAGTCTTTTCAAGTTTATCTCTATCCGTATATTCATCTCTCTCTCTCTCTCTCTCTCTCTCTCTCTCTCTCTCTCTCTCCCATCCCCAATTGACTTATGATCTAATCATATACGTCTATTGCAGTCTCTCACACTTATCTATTAGTACGGCAAAAAGATACACGACTGTAGGATACCCGCTTTGAATGGAACAAACATGTAATTATCTATGAGATTCAATTGCGAGTCACTGCTTCACGGCAGTTTCTTCCGAGATGCCTATCTCACGATGTGGATATTATATATAATAATAAATACTGTGACATTTTCTATATGAAAGTAATTACAAGGGAATATCATTGAATAATGAAAAAAAGAATAAATAAAGCGGCCGTCTACATTTGCATTGCGTCTAAATGTCAGTCAGGTCAGTTTGAATTTCAGCGCGGTGTTGATGTCTTTGCTTAGAAAAGATATATTGAAATATTTTGTGCAAGAAATTCCCGCGAACGACTAGTTTTGAAGTGTATATTCACTTTCTAGTTTTTAGTCATGTACGCTGGGAACTTTTGCACCCACCTAAACATAATTAAATTTATAGTATCCTAGGTACACACACGCACAGGCACGAGCGCACGCATACACTCACAAACACGTATACGCACAAACACATACATGTTTTTTTCGGTTTATTTAACAGTAAATAAACTAAAAACAGACCCGACGCAAAACTTTTTTCATGAATTTAGCCAATCATAAAAGCTTGAAGAAGAGCAATTAAGTATTAATTCTAATATTTTTGCCAATATATTAAATAATATTTTCACATGAGAACTTTTCTACCAAACTAATCTTATTTAATGCTATAATATCTTAAGTATGGCCCTAAACTGCATTGGATAGTGAGGCTCAAGTTCTGGTGTTCTAAAGAGTGTGGAACTCTCCTTCGTCGCCATTAATTAAAGGTCTACTCTCATCCGGGGAAATAGTTCCTGTAAGGGTTTTGTCTATGAGTCAAGTAGAGCTGTTAAAACATTATTTGTATTAGATAAGAATAATTGATATAACATAACTGTCCAAAAAAATTCTGTAAAAAACAACTAAAAATGTAAATATAAATCTACAATGTACTCAATATCCTAACCTCTAGAGATAAAATAATCCTAGGCAGATTGGCATGCCGTTAAAATCAATAAATGAACAAGATGACCGGTGGATCGGTTGGGTTCTCCTTGTAATAGCGATTCAAATTATTATTGATAATTTCATTTATGAAAGAGAGAATAGTTCTCATAAGCATTTTATTGTTGTCTTCGTTATATGTGAAAGAGATATAGTGGAAAATTATTAGTATTAGATAGAAATACTTAAACCCACATAACTGTGAGCAAACAAATGATTATTATTAGATAGAAAAAGTTATTTGAAACCATATAATTGTCATAAATTTTTAGCATTTCAAGCTATAATTATTTACAAATTATTCATTGCCCAGTCGTCTGGGGCTGTAGAATACACCTGCATATCTGCAGAGGAGTAAGATGTGATGGTGAGGTTCCAGTAATCCTGGAGTTTGGGGGAATGCGGAGGATCCCTTCATTGCCATCGCTCTCAGGTCTCCTTTGACCCGAAGTGGTAGCATCTGATAAGGTCCTATCTATGGGTCAAATAGAACTGCTTGACATTCAAACTGTGTACTTATGCTAAACTGAATTGCTTGAAATAGAATTGTCTGATCATTTAACTATGTGTAAACAAATGACTGATGTTTAATTGAATTGTTTGTTATACATAGCAATATTTAAAAACATTAAACTGTGTGCAAACAAATGATTAATAATAAATGAAATTATTCGTATTAGATAGAAATAAGTGAAACCATTTAACTGTGAAAAAAAAGAGCTCGGTCATGTTTAAAGATGTTATCTACAAGATGTTTTGAGATGTTGGTTGGTTGTTTGGATTTTATGGCATATCAACTGTGACGATACCCCCTCGGCCCCCCGAAGACGTCAACTTCTTTAAACCATTTCACTTCTTGGCCGGTGATCATCTAGTGGTTCCGATAGGGGTATCGCAGATTTCTTAATAGCTACAAGAAATACAATAAAGGGAGCGGGAGAAAAAGAACAAACGAACAATATGAGCTTGGGTTAACTCAAGGTGCAAGAAGAGGAGTTATGTAACATTGCATTCCTTATGTGCATATGTAGACTAACGCTAGCGTGGATTTCTAGCGAAATTTCTACAAAGCTGCTAGGAATGCCATCCCATCTTGACCGGTCTTCCCTCAATGCTGCTGGACTCTCTCATGCCGACTGGTCACTTCTATTGTTCGGTGTCGACTGGCCCAACAGACTGGGCAAGAGCCTATTAGGTTCTACCACTCTGGATCAGAGTGGACCTGGCAACGAAGGGTTACTGCATATTCACCAAATCTCCAACGTTGGAGCCTCGTCATCGGATTGTTTAATGCTATATCCAGGAAACTCGTTGGAGGATGCCTTACCCCTCGGCAGAGATGCAGTCGTTGTATTCTACAAAGAGTTACTTTACATTTACTTTGGAGAAACTAAGTATATTAGCTAAGCTTCAAATGAGCTGACCCTTGCGATTATTTTTTTTCAGACACCTATGTCACCTCAGCTGTCCATCAGTGATATTTAGCCAACGAATTGGTGGGTTGGTTGTTTGGGTTTTATGGCATATCAACCTTTGTAGGTATAAATATAGATGTCAAAACAGTTCTATATTCAACAATTCAGTTTAGTGTAAATACACATTCAATGTCAAAAACAGTTCGATTTCAAACAATTCAGTTTAGCATAAACACGCAGTTTAAATGTAAGTAGGCATAAGTAGGCAGTTAGTTCTATTTAACCCATAGATAGGGCCCTTATCAGGTGCTACAATGGCAATGAAAGGGTGCTCCGCATCCCCCTAAACTCCAGCATTACTGGAACTTCCCAATCAGATTGTTTAGTGTCATATCAGGACACTCGTTGAGGGGTCTTACCTCTCTGCAGAGGTGCAGTCGGTGTATTCTACAGCCCCAGCCGACTGGCCAATACACAGAGTTTATGACAAAACAGTTTTATTTAAGATAAATCAGTTTGGTTGGTTGGTTAGTTGGTTGGTTGAGTTTTTATGGCATATCAACCTTTGTAGGTTATTTAACGCCAAATCCATTTTATGTAAATAATCGGTTCTATTTCAAGCGATTCAGTTTATCATGAGTACACAGTTTAATCGTCAAAAATATTTTTATTTCAAACTATTCAGTTTATTCAAACAGTTTTAATTCAGCTAATTCAGTTTAGTATAAGTGCATATTTTATTTACACACAGTTAAATATCAAAACAGTTCTATATATAACAATTCAGTTTAGTGTAAGTACAGTTTCAAATGTCAAAAACTGTTCGATTTCAAACAATTCAGTTTAGCATAAGTATGCAGTTAAGTTCTATTTAACCCATAGATAGGGCCCTATCAGGTGCTACTACTCCGGGCCTGAGTGGACCTGAGAGCAATGGCAATGAAAGGTTGCTCCGCATTCCCCAAACCCCCTGCACCACTGGAACCTCATCATCAGATTGTTTAGTGTCATATAGGACACTCGTTGGAGAGGGGGTCTTACTCCTCTGCAGAGGTGCAGTCTGTGTATTCTACAGCCTCAGCCGACTGGGTAAAAATGTGTTTAGAAATCATATATTTAATATATATGTATAAAAAGGATTTGGCATTAAATAACCTACAATGGTTGATATGCAATAAAACCAAACCAAACAAATTATTCAAATCTTTAGTTACATGGAACGATATAACTTAAAGAAAAAATATTAACTTCAGCATTAAATAACCCATCAAGGATTGATCTGCTGTAAAACCAACCAACCACTTATTCAACCAATTTACTCTATAAACGCAAAGTTGGTTGCACAAGTAATTTTCTATTTCTGTTCCTATTCATAATGCAAAATATTTACATTTCTTTTTGCTTTCTTTGCAAAGAAAGAAAAAAAAATTTACTTTTTGATAATGTCCGACGCAAATAACGTGTGTTCTATTTCTAAAGACATAAAATGACGGAGAGCAAAGACATCAGGTAAGAGTGACAATAAACATCAAAGGCAGTCGGTTGATTAAATTTGTGTTTGCGAAAATAGAAAGGTGGGAAGCAGCGTAGCAAATATTCACACGGGAAACAGTATTTGGCGAACCTCCTTAGAAAAGTCTTGTTGCTGGCATGCCACGAAGGTTGGAGAAAAGCCCTTTCAAACCAGAAATAATGATACCAGTGACACCTTATATTATTTAGCGTTATTTTTCTTTGCCGACGATGAGACATTTCTATTAAGATATCACGCGAAGAGATAGAGTGCAAGAAGAAGCGGTTTCATGCCTTTTTCAGAGCATTGTTGCCTAGTTCAAATTTTGGATTAGGCCGTTTGCATTTTACAGCGTGCTGTTTATCCTTCTATTGGACAATGTTGGTGTTGGGAAGAGGAGAGACTTGCCGTATGGGCAACTGTCAATCGCACATCTCACCTTCCTCAGGTTGTCGCTCTGGACAGTCCAAGGATTTTATGTAAATAAGAAGACAGCCGAAGAAGATTGTTCTTTTATGTATCTTTGAAATTCTCATCCATCTCGTAAGACTATCACAACAACTATTACTCGGGTGATATACAAACCAGTGTGAAATCTACTTCTAATCCTCTTTTAAAGATCCGTAAATGAAACCTCTGCTTTGTGAGAGGAATTATTTATTGGGTTTTGTCTTAGGCGGATGTCGTAATTTAGAATGAAAGCTGCAAACGTGATCATAGGAATTAAACGTTAATTATTAACATTGTATAGAAAATACGCCGTGAGATATGTGGATGCGATCATTGAAAGGTTGACAGATGGAAGGACATACAGAGAAATACAGTGTCACACAAATGACCGCCTAATTAGAAAAGGGATGCTCACGTACAATGAAGGACGTAGCCGCACACACACAAACATACACACGCACGCACACACACACACAAACAGCACACACACGTTCTCTCTCTCTCTCTCTCTCTCTGGCAATCGCTCTCTTTCTCTCTTTCTCTCTCACTCACAAACCCACATACACACATTCTCTCAGCCTTTTTGCCCCTCTCTCTCGCTCATATTATCTTTGCCTTTTTGTCCCACCCTCTCTCTCTCTCTCTCTCTCTCTCACACACACACACACATACACACACACATCCTGTTTCTTTCTCACATGCTCTTCGCTTCTTTCCTCCCTCTCTTTTTTGAATTCCCTCAGTCGCTATGCTCCCCCCCACTCTCTCTCTCTCTCTCTCACACACACACACACACGTGCGCATTTTCTCAGTTTCTTTTCCCCCTCTCTCTTACACATACATACATACATAATCTCTCTGCCTCTTTGCTTCTCTCTCAATCTCTCTCATACAAACGCTCACATCCATGGTTGGAATCCAAGTTGATAAAACAAACATTTCCAATATTACTGTGAAAAAATCAGTTTTTTGTTGATTCATGCCTTCCAAAATTCTATGTCTTCAATCGAAAGATAAGCTCTTCATATTACATTTTGAGAATCACATGAAATTTGTTGATTGAGAACATTTGATTGGACGCTTTCTGTAAAGTGTTGATAAACAAGCTACGTTGTTAGTGAAGTTAATTAGATCGTATTATTGTAGCTTTATGTGAGACTACGATTGGTGTTATGATATTGTCGCTTTACACTAGACCAGGGCTTCTAGGATATAGTCTCCTGGGGAGGTGAATAAAAGCACAGGGATCCACAGGGAGTGAATTTACTAGTTTGCATATATAAATCCATTTATAACAGTACAAAAAAATCGCTGAATCTTGTAGAGTAGTTGTTCGATATCGTGCGCCTAGCAGAATACAATCCTAGTCATCTGAGGTTGTAGAATACGCCAACAGCATCTCTGCAGAGGGGTAAGAACCCCCACACACAATGAGTGCCCAAGATATGACTGTAAACCATCCGATGGTGAGACTCTTGGAGCTTTAAGGGATGTGGAGTACCCCTTCATTGTCATTACTCCCAGGTCCGTTCTGATTCGGAGCAATAGTTCTTGTCAGGATCCTATTTATGGATCACATAGAACTGTTTAATCATTTACTTTACTTGAAACCATTTAACTGTGAGTTAACAAATCATTGTTAAATTGAATTGTTAGTGTTACATAACAATACTTGAATACTGAATAGTGTTGAATGGAATTATTGATGTTAACTAGCAATATCTAGAACCATTTCACACCCCACAAGGCACCAACTATACGGCCACCTGCTTCCCATCACGAAAACTATCCAAGTTAGACGAACCACACATGCAGGACACTGCTGGAGAAGCAGGGACAAGCTCATAAGTGATGTACTCCTGTGGACCCCCACATATGGCCGGGCAAAAGCAGGACGACCAGCTCGAACATACATTCAGCAGCTATGTGAGGATACGGGATGTAGCCCTGAAGACCTGCTGTTATATACTCATTTGCCGTATCATAATGACTCAATAATAGTAAAGACAGACGCACACGGAAAGACGCATGAAGACTTCTTTAGAAAAATATTCACCTCTCACTTTATTGCAAGGGTTCGAAAGGGTTATTCAAGGTTTGCATGTGAGAGGGTGCTGGAGACCGAACATAAACTTCATATTTTGACCCCACTGTTATGACCGTCACGTTGAGTCTTTCTTGTTCTCCTGATGTTGGGGTCAACTCCATCGGGGCTTTCCGAAGGCCCCCTCGGTCGGGTGTGGCTTTCCCTACCACATCTGGTCTTTAGCTGTCTGGAATTCTGCTGGCAACTGCTCTGGGACCCAAACTCAACTGAGTTAAATAATAACTCAACGCCCACACGATCGCCTACTGGATCTTTGAATCGGATGTTTAATCGTCATCAAGCGGAAATAACTGTCATGCAGTTCAGAGGTTACTCTCTTCCGGTGCATCACTGTAGTGGCACAATGGGACCTCCACCTTGTCCCATATCATAAGCCTTAATCCGCCCACGCGATCTCTTTCGATTACTGGCCATTGGAATGTGTCACTTCCTTCCGGTGTATCACCTTGGAATAATATTCTTGGGCCGGGTCGAAGGTCAAAATATAACACTGCCAGAGGCGATGAACGATAGGGAGAAGTGTCGAGAGAGGGTCAGGGATATCCATGCTAGCGGCACGACATGATGATTATGATGATGATGAACTGTGTGCAAATAAAACTATTGGTGTTGGTTGGCAATGCTTGAAACCGTTTGACTGTGGACAAACAAAGGAGCTTTGCCTACAAATTATGTTTACAAATCCTATATATTTAATATATATATATATATGTGTGTGTGTGTGTGTGTGTACAAACAGGATTTACCATTAAATAACCTACAAGCATTGATATATCGTAAAACACAACAAACTAACAAACGAACTAATTAACAGAATACCTGGTTGGATGTGATGTGTCATTCATATACGACCCGTTTAAAAAGTATGGGTCATTTGAATGAACGAACAATCTGGCTCTGATCAAAAAGATTCGGATCCTTTCGGTATCGTCAACAATGAGTATAATCATAATTTCACACAAAAAAATTATCGTATTTTTAACTGAAATATTTCATAGAAATATTGAATTCTGAAATATCCTTTTTTATCATGCGTTATGCGATATCTTTCGAAAAATGCAGGATATCTAATGATAAAAACATAGATTTAAAAAAGAAATAAAAATAACAAAAAGTAAAATGAAAGTACATTACCTAGAATTCTATTTCGAATCCAGGGTAACATATTCTAAATGAATAAAAATCAATATTAAATTATTATTAACGAAAAGTCCCGCTCTAACCAAAGAAACCCGGATGTTCATTCGTTAAATGAGTTTCCGTATTTCCAGGTATTTGTTGGTGTGGCAATTATTAGGTAATTCAATATTCCATTTAAAATAAGTTTTCTGTATTTTGTAAAAATTTTAATCTTGATACTGAAAACATTTTAAAAAATCAACTTCTCTCATCATGATATCATGTGAGGCTAAATAAAATGGCGGCAATATTCAATTAATTAGGTGGAAATGAATGGAAGTCAAATTGGGTTACTGTGGGTGCATCAGGTAAGATATTTAAGAAAGCCTGGACTGTAAGAAATGTTGTAGCTTTATGCTATATAAATAAATATCTGTCTGTATTAACAGCGATGATTATCATGGTAGTCTTGCAAACCATCGTGAATGTAATGTCGTTTATTCTTCATTGCAATATTTTATCAGACTAATGAAGATTTAGTACAAATACATCATAATGATGCTTGCAGTGAAGTGATATCCTGATGCTTTACCTCGTAGACTGTGTAATGTGTTCGATCCTTTCTACCACTGTGGACTTACGCTAGACTAGAGTAAGTTTTCTTAATATCCATAGGACAGAGAACAAATATTTACGCATCTTTTATAGAAAAATTAGGTCCCATATCTCTCAAAGGTGTTAGTAAGTATCTATTTGTTGGAAATCAGTGCTAAAATCAGCAAGAACATAAAATATAATGTTGATGTATTGAAAAAGTACTTGACGTTATTTGATCTTCAGTGTGAAGAGCCAATTTAAAAAAATGGAATGTGAAAGTGATGACGGGCTTGGATACAGCTTTAAAGAAATACGAATCTGTCCTTGAAAATAAGATGCATAAAATCCTCTGGGATTTTCAAATACAAACGGATTACCCAATTTTGGCCAGGAGACCAGAAGATCTTGTATTTATTGATAAGAAAATAATTTGTAATCTAGTGGATTTTGACCTTCCAGTGGACTATCGATTGACAATAAAAGAAACGAAAAGCTGGACAAATACTTGGATCTTGCCAGAGAGCTGAAAATTCTGTGTAACCAGAGGGTTGCGGTAATCGTAGTTGATGCGCTTGAGACGGTCCTCAAGAAACTGTTGAAGAGGCTGTGGGAGTTAGAAGTCAGACGAAGAATCGAAACAATCCGGCCCTTTTATAATCAGCTAAGATACTTGGAAGAGTCCTGGAGCTCTGAGGAGACTTGTTATCAGTGTAAAATCTCCAGTTACAGTTGGTATGAAAAACTCACAAAGAGTATAATAATAATAATAATAATAATTTCCCCGAAGAACAGACAGGATGCTACAAAGAAGCTAGACACACGAACAACTTATTAGATATAGATCAACACATTCTAAAAGAGGTTAAACCAAAGATAAAATGTTAATTCATGGCATGGATAGACTAGAGAAAGACATATGAGATTATCATACCATCTTGCATAATGTTAGAAATGTTCAAAATTTCCCAGCAAGTAATCAACTTTATCATGAGAACTATGGAAAACTGGAGAATGAAGTTAACAGCTATTCCGGTCGAAGTTAAAATACAAAGAGGCCTCTTTCCTGGTAGATTCAATATCACCATTTTAGTAGTAATGAGGATTACAGCGAAGATATAACTTAGTTATATTCAAAGAAAATGCAAAGGGGACTAAAGATTTACAATGTCATAAGAAAAGATAACTATCCTTGTATGTGAATGATATAAAGAGTTTAGCCAAAACCGAAATGGAATTAGAAACTCCAATAGGAAATTTTAGAACCTTCAGCCAAAATATAGCAATGTAATTTGGAATTTAAAAATGCTCAACCTTTTAATGAATAAAGGGGAAAAAAAAGAAACAACAGAAGGAATACGAGAATCCAATCAGGAAAGCATTGAGAAAGCATCAGAATGCTCGGAGAAGAAGAAAGCTTCAAATAACTGGGGTTATTAGAAGCAGACACAATTAAGTAAACAGAAATGAAACTATTTCAAATAAAATGTTCAAATTTCATCGACCATTTGTTTTTTTGGGTTTTTTTTTCAGTAGTTTCCATATTTATTAACTTTAATTTAATTTAATGATTTATATTCAAGAACAAATGATTTCATCCAAACCAAAACAATGTTGAAATCAACTAGAATACAAAAATTATTACGGGAATTAAAACTAAAAGAAATATTCAAATTGATAGTGAAGTAAATAGAAACAGATCAGATATAATGATTAAGGACTATAAAAGATAATTGATATTACAGTACCAACAGATAATAACATATCAATCAAAGAATATAATAAAGTAAATACCTGGAAATAGAAATTGAGAAAAAGTGGCACCTTAAAACTACCATCACACCAGTAATAGTGGGAGCACTGGGTATGATCATGAGAGGGAGACATAAACACATTAACAAGCAGTCCCAGCTAATATAAAACACAAAAAATTGTACTTTGCGGAAGTGTTCATCTTCTTAGCAGAGTACTATCAATGTAACAGAGACAGCAAAAGACAAATATATAAAATGCATATAATTGCTACTTTTCTTCACCCAAGGTCTTGAGTATAGATTAGGTGGAGAATTTTCAAAAACGTAAAATGAAAGTGAAGATTAAATAATAATAATAATAATAATAATAATAATAATAATGTATATCTCAACGAATAACATCACGGAATTAAACGAAGCGAAATTAGTCAAAGAAAAAATCCGGGTTCCCCTAAATAACACGAAGAGACATTCAAAACCTAGATGAGAAATACAAATAAGAAATCTACGACAACGAGCAAAAATGCTGAGACAGAAGAAAAACGCGAAAAAATGTTGGGACGAAAAGAGCAAAGCAACCCAATTAGAACAAACGATACAACTCGAAGATATAAATAAGAACGTACTGACGAAAGAAGAAAGGCTAAAAAGATACCAGCATAGGATCAAACAATACAGACAAAACGAGACATTCTAAAACAACAAAGGAAAATTCTATCTGAAAGAAGGGGGATGATGTGCGAAGATATACCAACAAGAGGCGAGGGAAGCAAAACAATTTTGGACCAAAATATAGGAACAAAGAGATCATAACAGAAATGCTGAATGGATAAACATAGAAAAAGAGTCGCAAGGACTCGAAGAAGGCCCTAAGGCAAAAATACACGCCGATTCACTTAGAGTAACATTCCAAAAATACCAAATTGGAAAACTCAAGGCCATGATAGCATACATGGATTTCTGTTTTAAAAAAACACTTCCATCCATGACAGACTGGCTATCAAAATGAATAGATGCTTAGAATAAGCAGACCAATGGAAAGAACACTCTGATCCGGAAAACCCTCAGAAAGGAACCGCCCCAAACAACTACAGACCCATAACATGCCTACCTATAAAATATTAACGGCATAAATTAGGGGGGGGGGATTTACTACTCATTAATAAGCCGCGGACTGTACCGCGAGGAGCAGAAAGGATACTGCAAGTGGACCAAAGGGACAGAAGAGCTATTGATCAAAACATCCTCAAGGACAGCAAAACGGGACGTAAAAATGTAGCTATTGCGTGGATTGACAACAAAAAGGCATAAGATATGGTCTTGCAAAATTGGATAATAGACTGTCTCAAAATATACAAGATATCCGACGAAGTCATAAAATTTATTGAGAAAACCATGAAAAACTGGAGAGTGGAAGAGATAGCAAGAGGAAAAGGCTTAGCTGAGGTGAAAGTTCGGAGTGGTATCTTCCAGGGTGATGCATTTTTGCTCGTTGTCGTAGATTTCTTATTTGTGTTTCCAGTCTATTTTCCCATCCAGGTTTTGAATTTCATTACTATTTGTTTTTACACGTGCTGTAAAAATTTGAGATCATTTGAATGGGAATTGGTCAAGTTATTAAATAAGATCGATATTTCTGAAACACCATGCAGATTGTGAGTTTAAAATAATGCAACTTATTAACCATTGCATTCAGGATTTCCGGAAAAAATTAACACGTTTGATAACGAAAATTATAGGTTTTCAAAAAATACAATCTTTTAACGCAAAATGACTGAATTCGACGTAAAATAACTCAACAAGAGTTGACATGCCTTAAAACCAACCAATCAACTTTTTTTAAAATATGGTTATAAAAAAGCAAAAACTGTTTAAAGACGTTGAATACGTTTCTCATGAAATCACTGTTTTTTCCGATATAGTTCTTTGTCCCAAATGAGGGGTAATCATTTAGGATTGAACCCACGACATAGTAATCTACATGATTGGCTTGCGAACTATTGTTTTTCAGTGAAGCATTCTTATTTATTCATCATCATAAAGTAACGTATATGTAATATCATAACGTTTGCAGGAATCAAATTATTCAGCCCAATCCATGTGTTAATTTTGTTATTGATGCTATCCTCGGTCATCAACCACACACAAGCACAAAGAAAGTGAAAGAAATACAGAGGACGAAAGAAAGAAAAAGAATGAAAACCGTTATTTTGTGTGTGCATGAAATGTTTTCTGCTATTTTTGTAAATGAAAACAAATCTTATCGGCGCTGAAGCGTCCGTTTCAAGAAAAAATATTTTTATGAGCTGATGGAAAATTATTTTTAGGAATCAATACGTCAATGCTAGGCGTCCAAAAGTGATTAAATTATTATATCACATTATCTGCTGCCATCGATTAAACGTAAACAAGGCCAACATTTTGGGAATAAATGAGGTCATTTGCTCTTGAAAGTAAATCATTAAATTACATTAAATCTAATAAATATGGAAACTACTAAAAGATAAATGATCTATGAAATTTGGACAATTTCATTTGAAATAGGTTATTTAAAAAAGTAAAATAGATTAGGTTTCTGTGTTACTAAGAGACAAATGTATTGCAGAATCAAATTCCGGCAATTATATCAATTAAAATGTCTACGACTACAGCTCACACACACACACACACACACACACACATATTGGAAATGGAAAGAAATTTGACGGTATGTACAACTATGAGAAAACGGAAATTTTAAGGAAATAAGTTACGCTTCGAAATAAATTTCGAAATTATTTTAAAGTGTAACGTATTTCTATAAAATTCCTTTGATTTTTCATATTTGTTCACTCACACACACGCGCGCGCGCATACATGCATATAGATAGATTAAAATAAGTAAGAAAAGCGTTAACACAAGTTAACAGCGATGAGTGCATTATCTTCGTTAGTTTCTCACCAATGCAATCATATTATAATCAGATCATCTAAAATCGACCAGTTTTAATGCAAAATGATTTTGATCTATTGATCATATTGGTAGGCTTTTTCTATGGAGATGTAGTGAATTTATCATAATTAGAGAAGTTGGTAAGTACACCATGGAAAGGTTTTATTTTATTTTTTTTTATTAATGTTGAGTTCGAGAACAAAATATTTAAAACAATAATAACTAAACCCAAGATATACGTCCGCTATGTAGATGACATTTTCGTCGCAACACACTCCTATGAGGAAAACCTAGACATACTCTAGAAAAAAAAATCCCTTTCCTTAATGTACTTACCGACTCCACGAATAATAAGAAATTCATTATATCTCCATATAAAAATCCGACTAGTGACAATTCCACCCGACTTTACTACCACTGTGAATATCCCTAAAAATATAAAATAGCAACAATGGCACTAACCAACTTACATCTGATGGAAGGATGATTCTCACAGATAATGCAATAATTATATATAAAAAGATAATAAAAACGATTACAAATCCTAGAAGCAATATTCATAAAAATAAAAAATAAAAACATAAATAAAAAGCATTTAACACAGGCACCAACATATAAAATATTCTTAAAAACTAAAAATCATTAACTCAATTAGTAAATCTTTTTTCCGACTGAACGTTTTAAACCAAAACGCTGAAAACGTCCCAGCCAACAACTTCAAAACAAAATGCTACAAGTATATCAAAATAGTAAAAACTCAAACTGCCAACTCAAAACTACCCCTACTGACGACCAAAATTATGGTCAAAAGTGCTTGGGCAGAAGATATAGGACTATTCCTTTACCATCTAGAACCCGACACTAGAAAAATAACAAGGAGACTTGAAAAAATATTGAAAACAATAACTAGTATTCCGTCGTCTTTAACAAAAATTGCTTGAATCATAATTTGCTGCCTAAATATACACTCCTCAATATATATATATATATATATATATTTATATATATATATATATATATATAAGTAAAGTTGGCGACCACAGTCGAGGGCAACCAGAAGGCTCCCTTTTCAATAGCTACTACACCAAGGTGTAGAGGAGGCTGCTACTCCTTTGTCTGGATTGCTCCACTTTACCTTGGATCCGTACCTTATATTGCTGAGTGTTAAGCAAGGCGACATCAAGTACCATTTTAAAAGTCTTTGGTATGACGCGACCTTGAATTGAACTCCAGTCTCCCGGATCATTGGCGAACACTCTACCCACCAGGCCAATGAGCCAGTATATATATATATATATATATATATATATATATATATATATATATATATATATATATATATATATATATATATATATATATATATATATATATATATATATATATATATATATATATATATATATATATATATATATATATATATATATATATATATATATATATATATATATATATATATATATATATATATATATATATATATATATATATATATATATATATATATATATATATATATATATATATATATATATATATATATATATATATATATATATATATATATATATATATATATATATATATATATATATATATATATATATATATATATATATATATATATATATATATATATATATATATATATATATATATATATATATATATATATATTGGTAAGTATATATATATATATATATATATATATATATATATATATATATATATATATATATATATACCAGTAATGACACCTTGGTCATAAAAGCTAGAAAATGTCTTAGGTGTTTTTGTAGAATACACCGCCCCCCACAACAAGTGTCCTGGATATGACACTAAATAATCAGATGGTGAGGTTCCAGTGATGCTGGGGTTTTGGAGCACCCCATCATTGCCATTGCTCGCAGGTCCACTCTGTCCCGGAATGGTAGCACCTGATATGGCCATATCTATGGGTTAAATAAAACTAAGATGCATACTTATACTAAACTGAATTGTTTGAATTTGAACAGCTTTACTAAACTGAATAGTTTGAAATAGAAATGTTTTTGACAATTAAACTGCGTACATATGCTAAACTGAATTGTTTAAAATGGAACTGTTCTTGTCGTTGAAACTGTACTTACACTAAACTGAATTGTTTAATATAGAACTGTTTTGACAATTAACTGTGTGTAAACAAGTACTATACTTATACTAAACCGAATTGGCTGATATAGAACTGTTTGAATAAACTGAATAGCTTGAAATAGAAATATTTTTGACAAATAAACTGTGTATTAATGCTAAACTGAATTGTTTGAAATAGAACAGATTATTTGTATAAAAATGGATTTAGCGTTGAATAACCTACCAAGGTTGATATGCCATAAAACCCAACCAACCAACCCACAATATTACATATCGAATAAGCACTGTCAATATCTCGAACTTATGGACGTTTGATCATAGATTGACTTATAATTCGCACTCTTCCATTACTGAAATGAGACAGGGAGATGAAGACACTCTTTAATCAGGTAATTTCCGCTTGCGTTTCCGGTTGCATTTTAAAAATATTGGAAGTTTGAAAAGTAATCTATAACTTGCTTTTAAAAAACGGAAATTATTTGTGTGAACCTAATATATATACTTTAGCTGGTTCTCTGCCTTTAGCTAAAACTACTACTACTACTACTACTACTACTACCAGAATAACTTCTCCGCGAACTGATGAGGATGATGGAAATATTAACGCGAAAATCTGCAAAACAAGAAAAATTATGTTTTCTTTACCAGACTGTGACTAACTTTGTAAATGCGCATATGGGTGCCTTTCCTTGGAGTAATGGTTAGCAAGGGCGTTTCTCTGACCCTCAGCACCGTCGTGAATTCATTCTTAACAATTTTTAAACAGTTGTTGCCTTATAACAAACTAAGCTTAGTAAATACTGACACGAGTATTTCGCTTTTAAAAAATGCTGAACAAATTCGCAAATAATTGTAATCAGTTCGTTCTTCACAGGGTGCCTTACATTTGTGTCTTTGTGCCTTTGTGCTAGACTAATCTATAATATGAATACTTCACGGTGAATTAATGGTTAGTCAGCTAATCTTGCATATATTTATTCCTGAAAAGAATTCGTTCCTCACTAGGTGTCTTAGATTTATGATATTGCACAAGAATAATTACAAATATATGCTTTTCGATGGTTAGTACTGAACTTTTATCACTGTGGTGTGTTCGATCCTAAGTAGAGCTTCTTCTTCTTCTTCTTCTTCTTCTTCTTCTTCTTCTTCTTCTTCTTCTTCTTCTTCTTCTTCTTCTTCTTCTTCCAATTCAATAATTTTATTTTTCTCTTTATTCTTTGTCCACCAATTTTCTTTTCTCTTTACACATACCTCATCTTCGTTTTTACTTTCTCTTTTCATCGTCTTCCCCTCCTTCTTTTTCATCTTTTCTTTTTCTTTTTCTTCATTCCACGACCATTTGATGAAGAGCTTTGCGTATATAGCATCCAGTCGGGTCATTCTCCCTCGAAATGTCAATTCGAATATCTCAGTGTCCACAGCACAGAAATCGAGAATAGAAACTGCGCATTTGAAATTGTTTCATCTTGCCAACAAATGTCAATAACACAACTCATCATCTCAGTTAATCACAGTCTTCGTCGGAGAGAGACACAAACCGAAATCAACAATATTTTTACAGCAGAAGAAAATTTTGATCACATTATTCCCTTTATAATGATCATCAGGTTGATCTCCCAAACTTAATCCCAATAGAAGTTGTCTACCCATATAAAACCTGACGACCTATGAATCAGAAATATGATTAAAAAATCATGTTTAGCGCTAACAGACTATTATCATTCAATTACAAACTGGACAGCAAAATGCCGTATTCTCCATTTTAGAGAATTTTGAATGTATTTTTATATTACTCTGATAGGAATATTGCAATGATATGCCATTATTTCTGAGTTACAATTACATACAAACATATTGAAAATTCTGAGTGACAGCAAGTCTCCTCGGATCTAGACTTTTCTGTAGGTTCAAGCCAATTTTAACAATGCTATGGTCTGAGTGGTCTCGATTCTTCCTCTGATTTCCAATTCTTTCAGTCTTTTTTCAAAGTCACAGTACAACGTTCCAAGTGCACCAAATATTATTGGTACCACCATCACCGTCATGTTCCACAGTTCTTTTTTTTTTTTAGTTCTCTAGCAAGATTCAAGTATTTGACTATTTTAGCTTTTTTTTTTTTTTTCATCTGTGATCCGTCGAAACGGCAAAATCCTAACACTACACTAATACACTAACCCAAGCAAAATCCCTACTTAATAGCCTAAAACAAACAGCAGGAGATATTAGCCTCTACAAGAACGCTAATAAAATAGAATACATAAATTTTAAACAAAAAGGAAGAATCTCCAATCTAACTGGAATGCCTCTAAAATTAGTGGATCATTTTACAAACATTGTCAGCGATATCTCATCTAGTGAAAATTATGTCAACATACACCTAGCAAAAGCGATGATTGCTATTGACAATTTATCGATGATATGGAAGTCTTATCTATCCGATAATATAAAACTGGATTTCTTACAAGCTGTTGCTAGGCTCATACAACTATACAGATGCACCACATTGACGCTTACAAAACACAGAGAGAAAAAAACTAAGTGAGAACTACACAAGAATACTGCGTGATCTCTCGAAGCAACACGATACAAAGCAACAAATGTACCATCAATTGCTTCCCAATTTATAACCATCCAAGTGAAATAAACATACGTGGCAATACAGGAGAAGCAAGAAAGAACTCATAAGCAGCGTTCTCTTGTGTACTCTTACACATAGACATGCCAGTGCTAGCCGACCAACAAAGACTTATTTATATCAGTTCTGAGCGGACCTAAGATGCAGCTTTGAAGACCAGCCAAAAATGATGAATGATAGGTGTGGCAAGAGAGAGAGAGAGCGGGGGGCAGGGAACACCGTGCTGTCAGCACAATATGATAATGATGATAAATATATAACAGGATTTGGCATTAAATAACATACAACGGTTGATATGCCATAAAACTCTACCTACCAATAAAACAAACAACCAATCAACAATTAAGTAAAAAACGCATCTTATATACAGTAAGATAAGTTGATTGTTTTTTTTTAATATAAAGCTATCTCACTTCAAGTTATTTAAGTATTCTTAATTTTTTTCTTTCATAGTGTTACTTCCTAAATTTACTTAAGTCTAGCACAATGAATGTTGCATGCTCTTTCACACACACACACACACACACACACATACACCCACACATATATATATATATATATATATATATATATATTGGGTTGACTCATAAATAATTTCCGTTTTTTAAAAGCAAGTTGTAACTACGCATTTCAAACTTCCAGGTTAACGGTAAATTACCTGATTAAAGAGTGTCTTCATCTCCCGGTCTAATTTCAGTAATGAAAGTGTACACCTCATAATTTAATCTATGATCAAACGTCCATAAGATGGAGGTACTGAAAGTGTTTATTCGACATGTAATGTTGTGGAACTTTAAGTATAACAAAAACACTTCAAAAACACCTAAGACATTTTCTAGCTTTTATGACCAAGGTGTCATTGCTAATCACCAAGTCCAAAACTGATTTTCAAAGTTTCGTTTTGGCGATACGTTATTAAGAGATAAACTCAGACCAGAACGCTCATCAAACCTCAATCAATTTAATAAAATTGGTGGAATGTAATCAGCGCAAAAGTACTCAAGAATTATTACTTATCCTCAACGTATTCCAATCCACAATCTGTCGCCACTTGAAAAAGATAGGTAAAGTGAGCAATTTGGATGTTTGACTTCCTCATACTCTTAGTGAGAAGATTAAGGAAGATCACATTTCCATTGCGACAAGTCTTCTTTCAAAGCAGGGAAAGGATTCATTTCTTAAGAATAGCCTTATTGGTGAGGAAAAGTGGTTCTTTTATAACAATGTTCAACTCAGAAGGCAGTGATTTGACAAAGACGAATCTACGCTGCCTACTCCAAAAATAGACTTCCTGGAAGAAAAGTTATTCTGTATGTATAGTGGGATCACCGCAATATTATTCATTTTGAGTTTTTAAACGACAGTCAGAAACTCAATTCAGACTTATACTCTCAACAGTTGCAATATGTGCAAGAAAATCTTATAAGAAAACGCCTCACACTCGGCAATAGGAAAAAAAATTGTACTTCTCTAAGATAACGTAAGGCCATATTCATCAAGAATCACAGAAGAAAAAATACTGGATAAAAGGCCGATCTGTTCGACTTCATTCATCATATTCAACAGACCTTGCACCAAATGATTTCAATCTTTTTTCTTCACTACAAAATGTTCTGAAAGGCAAAAAGTTTTCTCAAGAAGATCAGGTGGAAACGTTTATGGAAAACTTCTTGAACTTAATTTTACTAGCGAGGAATCAACAAACTTCCAGGATTTGCCCTGTTTACTAAAACTATTCTCGTTCTCCAATGATACCAGCATTAAAATATAATGTTTGGCTGCAGGTTACCCTTTCAGCGCTTTTAACCCGGACTAAAAAGCATAAAACATTTTTTGAAAGCCAAATAGTGAAAAGTTATGAATGACAGTCTGCTTAGTACAAAGAATTCTTTAATCAATGAGAGGAAAAAACTGTTTATTCATATTAGATTCTTGACAAAGATAATTTTCTGAAATTCCCGAAAGGTATGATTGATAGAGTTGACCAAATTTTCAAAATAACCTGAGAATAAGGATTTGAGTGGAATTTTGCATCAGTTTCTAAGGAAAGAAACGGAATTAATTTCGAAAGATATTGATTTGTCTTGGAGGTTGCTTAGGTCGATAAGGAAAATAAGAATAGATGGAAATAACTATGAATACACTGAAATGAATGTAAAAAGAATGGAAAAAGATAGAGAGATCATCATCATCATCATCATGCAGACAGCACAGACTTCTTTGACTCTCTCTCTCTCTCTCTCTCTCTCTTCATTCGTCCTAATCATCCATTGCTCATGACAGGTCCTCTTGACAGTATTCAGTGTCCGTCCAGCAGCTGTTTTTTGAAGTACTGTTTCCAGGATTTGTTCAAAATGGCATGCAGCATCCTTGTGTACTTCCCATGTAAATTTTTTCTCCAAACGCTTCGTTAATGTCCTGGTGGTGCAGCCATATACTAGTACTGACACGACCACAGCTTTGAAGAATTCCTGTACCATTTTGTTGGAGAAATTGATTTCCATATAGTCGATAATCTCTCGATAGCAGTCTTTTCCTTTCCAATACGTATGTTTACTTTATTTGCAGTAGTTGAAATATTGCTACCAAGTTATGTGAAATGGCCTACAAACTTCAGAAGCTGGCCATTTAATGCGGAGATAGCACCATCTTGTTTAAAACGCATAAACTCTGTTTTATCTAAGTTCAGGTAGAAATCATTGCCTATTACTGCCTGTTCCAAGCAGACATTCGACTTGCGCAGGTGTATTTGAGAGAAGTACTAGATCATCTACGTAGTCTGTATCCATGAGAGCTTCTGCGGGATATAATCTGCTTCTTACTTTTTAAAGTGTGAAACCATTTTTTTCATTAGATCTATTGACATTCATAGTACATAATGAAGGCAGATTATAAATAGAAATGGCGCTTAGGTATTCCCATTGCAAAACTCCAACGACAATTTCTTAAATTTCTGCTCATTGTTATTGGATTTCTTTTATTAGGTAAAGATGCTTTTTTATGTTATCCCGCTTTCACCTAACTGCTTTTGACTCCCAAAGAAATCTACATTTGAAGTACGCCTTTTAGATGTTCCTTAAAGATTCTCAGTATCGTTTCTTACAGTAATTCCTTATATCACTATTGGAACAAGAGGACAAGTCTTATCGTAAAGTCATATCGTAAAGACCTGTTTGTTTCTTATTTCTGCATAGAGTCAAGCAAATCTTGAAACTAAAACGCCTCGGCTGAGCCGTGCACCTGCTCACTGTATTATGTGACCCCACATTGTTTATTGCTTAAGGCTGGAGGCGGTGTCACAAATAACAGAGAAAAAAGAAAAATCGGTTTGAAGGATTGAACTCACGTATGAAGAGGTGTGTTTTACTTTCTTTCTCTCTGTTTTTTCCCCATGAGTCCGGCGCGAATTCAACTTTGCCAGGTTCTAGTAGATCATCCTGACTCTGGTCGTTTTCTCTTACCAACTGACTACAGCAAATTCCTCTGACTAACTGACTGCACTTGGGCCTTAGCTATACCACTCA
Organism: Sepioteuthis lessoniana; assembly: GCA_963585895.1. NCBI lineage: Eukaryota > Metazoa > Mollusca > Cephalopoda > Myopsida > Loliginidae > Sepioteuthis > Sepioteuthis lessoniana. The sequence continues at coordinate 46,492,827 of OY757909.1, forward strand.
AGAAACAGAAAGTGCTTGGTCATTTCCTGTTCTTTTGTTCCCTCTTCCTCCGTGAGTAGCCCCACGCTTATTCAAAGTCGTGAGGTTGCTTTGTTCAAATCCATATTAACCCTCTACCGGCCAGTCTATGAGTGAGCAGGCGAACTACCCCCTCCCTCTTTGTCTTGTCACACACCGCGTAGATACATCTACACACACATACATACAAAACATACACACAGATACTCATAAAAATGTATCTAAACCTACTCATATGCACACTATAACATACTTACACACATATATATGCGCCCACATATACCGAACTCTACACTACTGTGCCAAATATCCATAGTGTCACAATCTTTACTGAGACGATTCTATGACCGGAAATTATTCCTTCGAAAGAGGAGATTGCCTCACAATATAAAGTGTTGTTTATTCATTTATTGTTTTTAAATTCATAGTCAAGCTGTACTTGGTGTTATTATGGTCGGTGTAAGTCTGTAGTTAATCCCACTTTTTTATTAAGTATTTTGGCATACAAGCCTATTCTCGCGAGAAAAGTCTGCTAGTTGTTCACTATTTGTGTTTGAAGAGTTGGTTTGGTTTAGTTGTTTGGGTTTTATGGCATATAAACCCTTGTAGGTTATTTAATAGCGAATTCTGTTTTTATATATAGTAAGCCTAAGATTTTTAAAGGAATACTTTATAGATAATATTACAAGCAAGCAAGAGCTTATTTGTTCGCATAAGATTAAATGGCAGCACTGTCGGGTGTTTTTCATGCAAATGCTGACACTAATGTGCATCTATTACTAGGATCATGGTATTTTATTTCTACTTCACTTAGGTAATATCTATGTTCCTCTACGTATTTGTTCTTATCGGCTGCAAACACTGTCAGCTCGAGTTGCCGGTTTATTGTATTTAATGTTCTGATATTAGAAGCTGAGAGTTGAAAGTAATGTTGCCTCTTAGTAAGTTAGGTGTGAACTCTGTAGTTGATCATTCGAACACAGGGTTCAGAGCTCTTATCTCAGCAGACCGCGTTCCTAATTGACCCGCGTGAAGGGTAATTCAGTTTGGACATTTTGTTTGAATTTGAATCTTTCGGTGGCTATTTTTTCTCGTCAATATACACTACCTTTATAAATGAGCAGCACTAGATTCCTGACTTAACTATTTGATCCTGGTTGTTTACATATGAGGTTCCCCCGCCCAGCATCATTTTAAGCATGTCGTTGACCAACTTTTGGATTCTCCACCTTTCTTCACATACACCTGGCTGCATTCCACAGTTTTCTATGTTACGTGTTTGTGGGACTCGTATAACACTATCCTCCTGCAGAATGTGTTATCCAGTGATTAGCCGAGGCAACTTAACTGAACGATTGAGGCCGTGTGTTTGACTGTTGCAGAATTTGATCTCTCCGCTTTGATCGTAGTTCTTATACAACTCACGCACTACACTTGTTCGGTTTTGATAATGTGAGTTTTCCTTCTAAAAAAGAAAGAAAGAATTTTCTTTAATTTTCTATGTCTTAACTGAATTAAAGTCTAGCGATCCCATTTATTTATATCAGGTATTGTGGGTTCTTATTATCATTTTATATCTTCGCTTTTTTTCGTCTTAAATTGAACAAGTGTCTTGTATATTTTTTGGGAAAACCGTTTATCAAAGTCTAAGTTGAGAGAGTACATTTAAAGAAGACATTTTGGGAGTAATAAAAGCAGTTTTGTAACAGAATTATATATGAGCGAATAAAAAATAAAAATAAAACAATGTATAGTTATCTAAAATTTGTAGGAGCATTTTTCTTGTTCAAATACTTTTTCTAAGTTATGCCATTTTAGAGATTTCTTTTTTTTCTTTTTTTCTTTTTTAGCTTTAATGCCAATTTTCAAACACATTCACTTGAGCTAAGCCGTTTGTAATGAAAAGAAAATCTGCAATTTTGGTTTATCAACGTAGAAACTCTTTTATATATTCGTCAGGCAGCATATGAAAATAAATGTATTGTTGCTTCCAGGACTGTCACAAAATTGACTCCAAATGTTGAAAATCTTTTGGTCAAGGGAGGGTCATTTATCGAAATTTAAGTAGGACTCTTAGAGACAACATTTTGGGTTTAATAAAAGCAATTATTTATCAAATGAGATAGATAGATAGATATAAACAGTCTAAAAAGATAGGCAGAGACAACTAATGAAATATATAAATAGATAGATAACATACTAGGAAAATAGGATATATATATATATATATAGATGAATAAATGTAGAGATATATAGAAACGTACATACACTCATAGAAACAAAATTATATATATATATATATATATGTATAATTTTGTTTCTATGAATGTACGTACGTATTCATATATATATATATATATATATATATATATATTACATGGTAATATCAGTGTCTCCAGGTTTAATGCTTTACACATTCATCTGACAGAGTGAAAGATTTGAAAAGAAAACGATTATGGTTAATTTTTTGGTGTTGGTGGTGTTAGAGGGGAGGGTTTTGTTTGTGTGTATGTGTGCCTTAGCTTGTATGCGTTTGAATGTCGCTCGCGCATGTTGACCACTCTGGTGAAGGAATTTTCGGCTGCCGCTCGTCTAATGCAAAACTCTTCGAATAAATTGAGCAATCTGGTAGTCGATAAGGTATAAAAATGTAAAACAAACGAACGCTGTTGCTGCTGTTGTTACATAATACCTTATAATTCCTTAGCCAACGTGGTACGCTTGTTGGCCGAGCGGTCTGATACTAAGTCTAACGTAAAGTTGGGCGGGTTTCGATCCCAGCTTCAAGGGTCCTACGTGTCTAGCCACACTGACGAGTTGTGATACAACGAGACAGTCTGGATGACAATATATATATATATATATATATATATATAAAACAGCTTTCTCTTTTATATTGAGCATTCTGTTTAATAATACCGTAAAATTTGGTCCACCATTGACTCATCAAGTGAGCAAGTGATAACCAAAAACTATTGCAATTTATATATATATATATGTATATATACGAACACACACACACACACACACACCGAAAGAGAGAGACTATGCGAGATATTCTGATATGCGATAAGATTCCATCTCTCTCTCTCTCTCTCTCTCTCTCTCTCCCTTTCCATGGTCTTTCCAATACACAACACAGTATTTTCAAAGAACCTTCACCATGTCTTTGTCACGCTCGTCATTTATTTCCAATGTAAGTTTTAACGTTGAATCCTTAATAACTAAGTTTGTCTTTTCCATATGCGAAAAACCTTATTGTATACTACTGGTCGAAAGGCCATCTATCTAATGTAAAAACCATACTTTAAAAACCTTTCCCACATTATTAAATCTATGGAAATGTTTCTCTCCATTAATAATTCTAATACATAAACAATTAGGTAAGCTGTACATCTTTAAGCTTTCTCGTCTAAGATGAGGAATCTGTTGTAAAGGAAAATCCCATACAGTCTCTCTCTCTCTCTCTCTCTCTCTCTCTCTCTCTCTCTCTCTCTCACATGAGGACTGACTATATCAGTGACTATATACAGAGTGAGTACGGCATTATACCAGGCTTTGCGTCCGGGATTAGTAGCGTGCCTCACTTGTCTGTCTTATTGTATCTCTCTTACAAAAAAACCCTCTTTCTTTCATCTACGAACGTGTTGACTGTTTCTTCTATTAGAGTTCAACCTTGTCAAATTGTATCCCTTTTAAGGGCACAACAGTGGCGACGATTAATTCGATCTAATCTCATCGCAAGAAAGATCTCAACACAGTTTGTGAGACGTACAACAGTAGTAATTACGGATTGAACAGGCTCACGTTATAATATTCAATGAAAGCACACAACGAAAATAATTTCAGTCGTTGTGGGTAACCCTTACTACCATAACACACGAAGAACTATTTTTGGAAAGAGCTAGAAGCATTTTTTCTTAAAAAGGAATAACATCGATAAGAATCTTTCTTTTCTTATTTTCTGTTAACTGAAAGAAATCGTGTTGGTTAACTCAACATGGGATTCGAACTTGAGTCGCTACATTACGAAAAATTGTGTCTTTCCTGAAACAAAAAGTATTCACGGATAAACATTGTTTGAGAACAATAGTCTTTTGTTCTAATCCATTGCCTCCAACCGAAAGAAAATCTAAAAAATAAATAAAAAATAAATAAAAACTCGTGATTTTTATTTTTAAAGAAAAGTTAAAGGTTTTTTTGCATTAAGTTGAATACTGAAGTATCTTTTTCGTGCTTAAATGTTTCTTCTAGTGGATATAGGTTTTTTTCTTAAAAAATGGAACAACTTGTTGAATTGACTAAAGCGTTAGACGCTAGCATGCAGTTAAAACAACTACAATTTCTACAACGATAAGAAAAATTTGAAAAAAACACAAAAGATTTTTCAAGATGAGCTGATGCTATTACAAAAGCACCAAGAAAAAGACACCAAGCTGTTGTGCGAAACTGTATTGTCTAGGACAACAGAAGGACGTGGTCCCAGGTTTTTTTCCCCTGAAGGAATATTGAATTCGTTATCAGAATTCAAGTATGATCCAGACGATGGAATAACCTTCCCTGCCTATTTTCGTAGATGTGAGACGATTTTTACGAAAAGATGCAAACAATGGTCTGATGAAGAAAAAATCACTCTGTTACTCCAAAAATTAGGCACAAAGGAAAATACTAGATACATGAAATACACGAACCTGATTTTACCAAAAAGCTGGAAGAAATCTCGCTCGAGAAGACAATAAAGATTTTGTTTGGAATTTTCGACGAGAGGGACAGTTTGTTCCATACACGACACAAATGTTTAAACATTGTAAAACAAGAGAATGAAGATTTTGCGATTTATGCAGTCAATGTAAATTCTCAATGTGAATTGTTTGAATTAGGCAACCTTTTAATCGACATGTTTAAATGTTTAATCTTCGTCCAGGGACTTACAGCGGCGAACGACAAAGACATCAGATCTAGGATTTAGACTATTATGGACCATGACTCTGAAATTACGCTACAGAAGGTGACGGAGGAATGCCAGAGGATGATAAATAAGAGGCAATACACGGATTGTGTAGCACTATATGGGTGACCCGAGCAGACGATTCCTTTGTCTGTTTCGGCGCGAAACCAGACAAAGGATTTTTGGACCTGAAATCTCGCCGTATCCGGAAGTAGTAAGGGGACGCGAAAGAGAGTTGGTTGGACAAAGGAGCTGGCAGACAGTTGGCGACGGGACAGCAGAGAGGCGAGTCAGCAGAAGAGTTGGCGTGGAACCACGGACAGATGCAGTCGACTCCGGAGACAGTAGCAGAGAAGAGAGGGTCCAGCCACGGCGAAGAAGATTGAGTCAAGATGTCGGCATCCCAGTTGCTTGTGGAATTTTCGCTAGTAACCCATGCTAGCGTAAGTCTGCACATGCATGTAGTGTTGCATACTCCTCCTTCCGCTCTTGGTTAACCCCAAGCCTTGTTCGTGTTTGTTCGTCTGTTTTATCTTCTCCTGTCCCCCCGATCGTATTCTTGTATGGTGGCAAGAAATGTGCGTTATCCCCCTCGAACCACTAGTTGATCACCGGCCGGCCGAGAAGTGGAATGGTTAGAAGATTTGATATGGCGTGTGGGGGTGAGGGGCGTAACGTTACAATTGAAGAAAAGAACATTTCTCGGGCGCAAGTAACCGAAATTTACAAAAATAAGGCAAAAATTAAAACAAAAGTAAATATTGTTATATCCAAGAGCGAAATTAAAAATGGCAAAAAAAGGAAATATATGAATACAAAATAAACGGATATACAGTGAAGTTATTGTTTGATACTGGAAGAGAAATTTCTACTGTCAATGAATAAAAACATGAAAGAAAATAAGTTGTCCACTATTGAGGAGTATCAAAAAAGCAAGTGGTGTATAAGGAAAAAGGCTAAATTTCAGGGACGAATTTAGTTGCAACGTATCATTTATGTAGAGAACTTTCAAATCAAAAGTTTTTTCTTCCAGTTACGTCGAATTTATTTGATACAGATTGGATTGCGATTTTTGATTTATGGAAATTGCCCGTAAATTCATTTTGCAAAAAAATGGACGTTTCAGAAAAGGAAAAATCTGTATAAACATCAAAAATTATTTCGGACTTAAAAAAAACAATTTCCACGCTTGTTTTCTGAAGGTCTCGAACAATGTACGAAAACCGAGGTCTGGTTCGAACTTAAAGACAACATAAGACCAGTATTTAAAGTAAACCAAGAACTAGAGCATTTAGAGAAAATGGGTGTAATCTCTCAGTTTGGGCGTCACCTACGGTGAATATAAAAATAACTCTCAAAAGATGTGCTGATTTTTCAAACGGATTAAATGACTGTTTGAAAGAACACACATACACCTTATCTTCACTGGAAGATATTTTGTCTAAGCTAGATGGTGGCAAGGTATTTTCTAAGATAGATCTAAGAAGACGAAGAGTGCTTGAAGTTATTAACGATTAATGCACAAATAGGGTGCTACAAGCTAAATCGTCTCCCTTTTGGGTTAAAAGTTGCCCTTGTTTGTTCCAACAAGTAATGGACACCATGTTAGCTGGACCAGAATTTACCAGAAGATTGACGAATATGGCTTCAAGCTAGTTTCAGAGGAATGCAAGTTCTTCATGAAGCAGATAAAATATTTGGGTTAAATAATTGACGAGAACGGAAGAAGACCGGACCCGGAAAGAGCCGAAGCTATCAAAAATATTCCGTGACCAAACAATGTGTCACAAATCTTCAGGCATTTTTAGGCTTGGCGAACTATTATAGTATCTACATTCCCAAAATGTATGATTTTTGAAAAAGTGTGTAAAATGAATTTGGTCAAAAGAATGCGAAGCCGCTTTCCAGTAAATAAAATAAAAGTATCTATCATTCGATTTATCGTTAGCACATTTTGACCCTAAAAAAGAAATAACTGTAGCATTCGACACTAGCAAATAAAGAATCAGAGCGGAAATTCTCCACAACTTTGAAAATGGGACTAAAAAGCCCATGCGTCCAGAACTCTAGTTCCTGTAGAAATAAATTATAGCCAGATTGAGAAAGAAAGCCTGGTCATACTCTACGCGATTAAGAAATTTCACAGTTTCATCCCTGGGAGGAAATTCACATTACAGACAGATCATAGATCGTTGTTAACAATTTTGCGGTCAAAAAAGAGTATATCCATACACACTGCCAACAGGTTATAGCGCTGAGGAATAATTTTATTTAATTCCAACTGCAAGATGGAATCCCTATCATTGAAAAATTTGAACATACCGACGGTTTGTCGAGATTGATCCCAAAATTTTCTGAACTGTTAAAAGACACGGCGATAGCTGCCTTAAGGGATGGAAAAGAATTATCCGTTTTGTTATGCAATACAATTCGGGAGTTACCTGTGAGTCTCGAAGATATAAAAACAAGCAGCTAGGAAGGACGAATTGATTACAAAATAAAGAAATAGGTATGGTTGATAGAAAGACAGAAAAAAAAAGGATCAAGAGTATCACTTTTTTCCATCTGTGAGCAAGTACTATTATATGCAGATAGAGTGGTAATGCCCTATATACTACAAAAGAAAATCATGAGAGAATTTCATATAGATCATCCAGGCGTGTCAAAAATAAAGTCATTAAGGCGTAGCTATTGATATTGAAAAAATGGTAAAAGAGTGCAGAGGTTGTCAACTTGCGGTAAAAGCACCACCGATAAAAATTCAGCCATGGCCTAAAATGGATGTTCCGTGGACGAGGTTACATATCAACTACGTTGGACATCTAAATGGTCACTATTACTTTATAATCGTGGACAGTTTCTCCAAGTAGCCTGGAATACTCAAGTGTAGACATCCGACATTCACAAATAATATCGACATTTTTCAAACTAGCTTTTCAGTCGTCTTGGTATACCAAAAACTTTGGTTAGCGACAACGGGACCCAATTTACCGGCAGAGAATTTAAGGATTTCTGCACATCTGTGTCCATAGACCACATTAAGACCTCTGTTTACCATCGTAGATTAAAAGAGAGAGCGGAGAAATTCGCGAACACTTTCAAAAGAGCCCTAAGAAAGAATCAAATATGGACACTGATGAGAGGAGTATACAAAACTTTTTAGCGTTTTACAGAATCACGACCAATCTGAACACAGATTCAGGCCTTTCGCCAACTGAACTGATGTCCGTAAGAAAAATTCGGTCTGTTTTTAACTGATTGTTGCATAGTTCAACGAAAAAAGTGGTAAAAAAAACTTTGCGACAAAATTTTACAGACCAGGTGACCGAGTTTTCTTCTGTAATTACCGAGGTGGAAAAAGCTTTTGGGAAGATGAAATTATCACTAAAAGACTTGACAGAGGGATATACATGAACAAAGGGAGAAGATTCGAATATTAGAGATATTTAAATCAGTTTAGGACAAGACATATTAAAGAGGTCACGCCAAAAGAAAGTGAAAAATCGACAGTGGAAGTAATATAATACCAGTTCTTATATTTCCACCAATACTGAGGGAACTATCCAACCCGACCAGTGCCGAAAGTACTAATACCACAAATCCCAGCACGAAAATCGGTCAGACAGGAAAGTTTCAGGGAGAAGAAAAAAGTCAAAAGTCAAACGTCTTGACTCCCTATTACCCTATTTACCAACCCCTCCACTCGGGCAGGATATGACACAAGGTCAATTTTTAAGCTTAGTTTAACAGGTTTGAATTCAGAGTTTTCCTTCTCCTAGACTATTTGCCCCACCAAGGCTGAAGAACACAGTCTGCCCTACTATTTACCCATAGCTGGAGGGAGAATAATTAGATTCATACCTTTCCCAAGGATATTAGTGCTATGTGAAATGCAATCAGTCTCGTCCAGGATTTGAACTCGTGTCGCTGTGTCCATTTCCAACGACGATAACCATTACACCACGGGCACCTTCATCTTGACTCCCTATTACGTTTTAAAAGTGGGGTTTCAGTGAATAACCACGTAAAAATGATACCAGAACAAAGTGATACCAGATTTATTCAACGAGTTACGATCACGATCAGGATGAATTAACTACTGGATGTGCGATGATGAAAGTCTCTCGTTCTGCAGCTGCGTGTGTCTTCCTTAAAGTATCATGGCCGACCTCTCTTACTACAAGGGTGATCACTCCCTAGTCAGTCTAAAGAGAAGTAACCCTATTTTCTTAGAAGTGATCCGAACACTCCCCCAAAACGCAAAATATGATAATACGCAACAGAATAGCAAGTGTAGGTTATATCGAGACAGAGATGAAAGGGTTTATCATATAATAAAAAAATGCTGCAAACTAGCACAAAAGGTTACAAGACTAGGCATGACTGGGTTGGAATAGTGATCCACAAGGAATTGTGCAAGAGATTAAAATTTGATTATAATATCAAATGGTATATGCACAAACCAGAGTCCGTCCAAGAAGATAAGACTGATAAAATACTCTGTGACTTTGAAATACAAGCGGATCACTTAATCGCGGTCAGAAAACCAGACCTTGTATTAAATAACAAGAAAAAAGAATTTGTCATCTACTGTATTTTGCCGTTCTTGTTGATAATAAAAGAAAGTGAAAAGATCGACAAATACTTGGACTTGCCAAAGAACTGTAAAACTCTTGAATATAATGGTGACACTGATACCAATTGTAGTTGGTGCGCTTAGAACCGTACCCCAGGGGTATGGGAAAAAAGTCTGGAGAAACTGGAAATCAGAGGAAGAATCGAGACCATCCAGACCACAGCAAAATTTTCTTGGTAAAATTAGCCAAGGAGAAGGTAATGTAATTGGAATATCCCACACATTCTCCCTCACCCATGTAGACTGACTCTATCAATATTTATATATAGTGAGTACGGCCTGGCTTCGGGGATTAGTAACGTGCCTCACTAATCTTTGTCTGTCTTATTGTATTTCTCTTGCAATAAAACCCCCTTTCCTTCATCTACGAACGTGTTGACTGTTTTTTCATTCGAGTACTACCTTGTCTTGTATCCCTTTTAAGGACACAATAGAATCCACCTGGTCTTCAAACTAATCTATCAAGTTCACCTTCTACATATTCATTTCGATAAATTTTCAATATAGTCTAATCCTATCGATCTTTGTCTTGCTGTTTTGTGATCTGACAGCTGATATTTCTAGCAATTAGCAATACATTCGACCAGCTACTGTGATTTACATGGGGTAATTTTCCAACTAGCAATGAATCCTTGAGTATCGTGTGCGTATAAAATCCTTGATGGAAATGAATTCTATCCATTTAGTGATTTCATTCATTGTTCCTTTGTATGTTCTAGTATACAAGCTGTGATAAATGAAAAGTATTAAGATAAAGCTTAGATGCTTTTAGTTTAGAATTTAAAATTCACATGTAAAGGTGTGCACAGCTGAGCAACCTATATTATCATATTTACCCAACCCCTCCGCTCGGACAGGATATGACACAAGGTCAATTTTTAAGCGGCGTTTAACAGGTTTGAATTCAGAGTTTTCCTTCTCCTAGACTAGCAACCTATATTATAAAGTGATAATATCAAGATGTCTAGTCTGCTGCCTAGACTGCAGTCTAGACGTTTAGACAAGTCAGCAGTGATTTGAAAGTGTTATGGAGCCAATCACGATATATTTTGAGCAGCAGTCTTTGGCGAAACAGAATTTTGTGTTTCAACCTCCTCCATATTCACCTGACCTTTCGAAGCGTGCTTAGCATAACGGTTATAATCACATGAAATGGAATTTGTCACACGAGTTCAAATTCTGGACAAGTTTGATTGCATTTCACTGCAGACTAATGTTCCTGGGAAATACATGAATCCATCTCTTCTACCCCACCCCAACTATTGGTAAATAGTAAGGTCGATAATGTTACCGTTATCAATACCTTTAGTTCATCTTTATTGTTGCACGAAGTTTTGTTGGCCAACCGCGCCGTGCACACAATAATCAGAGAGATTACAATCTTGAGATTGTGGCTAGATGTTAGGGGTGATGTGATCGCAGACTTTTTCTGTTTTCTCTTTGTGTAGTATTGTGCTGAGTCTTGTTACCAGGGAAGCATTACCTCTTCCAGACACATGGGAAGATGAATGGAGGCATAACGTCACCATTCCAAATGTCCACTCCAAACTCCATGACGTGAACTAAGTGTTCGGTTTTCATCAATATCGGTACATCTTGTGATAAAGAGTAAAACCAACAATTGTTCTTTGAGTTCACCATCTAATCCTGGCAGAAAATTGTCTTTTTTGAGAAAAACCAAAGTATGTTTAATTGAAGGGAATGCTTGAGTTTGTCGAAAAGCTTTGCAGCGCGGTCTTTCCTCTTGTCATTCATGGCCTGTGATAAAAATTGGCATTTTCTCATCATTTATGAAAAATACTAAATGTCTTCATGCACAGTCCATCTGGTAAGAAACTCAGATACTCCCATGGCCCTGGCTTTAGATCCAATTGTCAATTATGGCCTGGATATCACCAACAAATTCGGTCCTTTCTTATCAGAACGTGGGGTTACAGAGCTGGTGAACTTTCATAATCACTATCTCTTTTTGAATCCTTGGTACTATCCTCCGACTGACACCTAAGCACTACGAAATCTTCGTATTAGCGCTTCCGTCATGAATAACAATAGTACAGCATGGCATTTTCTAATTTTTGGAAGGGTGAATTACGTCATGTAAACAGAACTCAAATGACTCTAGCTTGATGCACAGAAGTAAAAACCTGAAACAAATTTTATGCACGAAATGAATAATAAATGATGACTATTTACCCATCGCATCCTGAACCAACCCATATATATACATGAAATCAGCTATTCAAGTTCAAATCTTGGACGGGGAGGTTTGCGTTTCCATTGACGCTAATGTTCTTCAGATATCTATGAATTCATCTCTTCTTACTCTCGCCATGGACAAATAGTAGGGCAGAATAGGTTATTTAGCCTTGGATAAGCAACCAGGAAAACTTTGAGTTCAAATAAGCTTTAATCCACTAAGAAATTGACCTTGTATCACATCTTGCTCATGGCGAAGTAGTTTTCCTAAAATGAAAATTCACGTCAAGTGTCAAATTTGAGGATGTTGATGAGATTAAAACAAGTGCGAGCACAAATACGATGAAGATATATCAGAAGAATAGTTTCTGAGGTGCTTCAATCAATAGAAAACTCACTGAAATATGTATTTTGAATGTCAAGGGGAGTGTTTTGAAGAAGCTTAATGTTTCTTCCATGGTTCATTTCTGTCTTCGGTCTCGATACTTTTTGAGAATATCTCAGTAATTATTAATATGTATCATATACTTGTATACAATTTTGAAGTATACAGTAAGTATTGAACTTACGTCTGGAGTAATGGTTTGTGAAAGTAGTTCTCTAATCAAGTTTTAATCACTCTATCGATCTATGTATGGCAGTCTGTTCATAGCTATCATTATATCTATGTAACCTGGTCTGTTTCTATGACTAAATTCTTATTACGTTTGCATAAAACTTTAACCATAACCCACCAAACGGCTCATCATAGTGAAGTTGTTATTTGAGCAATACATTTAAAATACTCAAAGATTAAAGCAGTTTTCAATTAAATAATGTATGACATTATAATCTCTTCGGTCACAGCGTGCACATATTCATATTACATATCCGTGCTGGTGAAAGAATGTATGTGTGTGTGCATAGCATATATATATATATATATATATATATGCGAGTGGAAGTGAGCGTATCGGTTCGCGATGGACATAGGTAATGGATATGTATGTAAATAGATGTGTGCGTATAGTAGTATGAATAGCTAAAAAATCAGGGAGATCAGCAGTCCGTCATTAACAAAAGTCTTTTATTCTGGCACGGTCAGAAGTCAACAGACAAGAGTATCTCTTCCTAAAGTACTTTAGATTTGAGAGGTCCACGTGAGAGATGCTTTTTTTTCCGGAAGTCAGAGTCCCATATATTCAAAGAAGCAAACAGACATTATGCAGATGAGACAGTTAAATTGACCGTTGAACTAGGGTTCTACTCTAGCCATCGTCCACTGTAGTTGATCACAAGAAGACGGCAGAGTTAGAAGTCTGCTTTTCAGCCATAAAATGAGACAGAAAAATTGACCAAATCTTTGTCTGCCATTTGTATCGTGACAGTGAGGGGAATGGCACCCAAATTTACATGTCAAAGTGTCACAGGCCTCCTCCCATGGACATCAACTTGAAAAGTAAATACAAAGATGACGAGTGTATTCTTGGAATTCTTTTTTCTTTCTTTTTCTTTGCTTTGTGGAGCTAGTTCACGGCTTATACAGTTTTGACTACGAAATGCAACGTATTAATCTTTACTTAACAACAAAACAACGTAAGTTTGATTCGTTTAAAGCCGAGATGCACTACATGGACGCTAACAAAACGGCTCGAGAAGAAACTAGATGGCAATTACACAAGAATGCTGCGTGCAATCCTCAACAAGGCCTGGCAGCGGCACCCCACGAGACACCAACTGTACGGCCACCTGCCCCCTATCACGAAATCTATTCAAGTTAGGCGAACCAGACATGCTGGACATTGCTGGAGAAGCAGAGATGAACTCATAAGAGATGTACTCTTATGGATCCCCACACACGGCCGCGCAAAAGCAGGACGACCAGCACGAACGTACATTCAGCAGCTGTGTGAGGATACAGGATGTTGTCCTGAAGACCTGCCTAGGGCGATGAACGATAGGGAGGAGTGGCGAGAGAGGGTCAGGGATATCCGTGCTGCCAGCACAATATGATGATGATGAAAGCCGAGACTGGGAAAGCCATGAAAATATTCCCACCTGATTTCGTCATAGTGAACGTCATTTTTCAAAAAGTCATCCATACTCTCGATGTAACAGCGATAACCATAAAAGGCTAAATAGAATCCTTCGCTGCTTCCAAAACAGAAGGATCAATATTATCATGGACCGCCATTACAACGGAAACCCAATTTTCACGAATCGTCTCGTGTATCTTTATTTACTTGTTCAGAAAAAAACAACAGAAATGACGAGTGTATTCTTGGAATTCTCTTTTCTTTCTTTTTCTTTACTTTTCTATTCATTTTCCAATCAATCTATGAATCGATCTATCTTGGAAGTCTGTTCATACCTATTTTTTCATCAATTTTTTTTATTTAAAAGATGACGTATACACAACAGAGTAACTTTTATAATATAGCTATGATGTCCACACATGTCAGTGCCACTTCTGGATACATTTTGATCAGCAGGTTTTGGTGCAACACTCTCAATATACATTGATATCAAGCTCTGAGATAATTTTTCTTCTTTGCCAAACTGAAAACCAATCTCCATTTCGTGAGAAGAAGAAGAAGAAGAAGAAGAAGAAGAAGAAGAAGAAGAAGAAGAAGAAGAAGAAGAAGAAGAATGTCCAAGCCATAGCTGGGAGGGTGGTCGAGCAGATAGCTTCAGGACTTTCCAAAAGGCATAGACGCTAAGTAAAAGACAAACAGCCTAATCCATCCAGGATTTGAACTCGAATCTCCGATTTCATTTTCTACGATATGCCTCTGATATAGGTGTTACTGTATCACAAGACCTTGAAGATTTTATCAGGATACGTACTCCCTGTTAGTATGTGCATACTGTACCCAAATCAAAATCAGCATCGTTAGAGCGTTGCAATTCTATTTATCGACAGTGTATAACGTTTTCGTTACGTTTACACTTTAGTTGGCGATAATTCACTCAGTTTTTACATTGATGGCGTCCAATTATTCAGACTTTAACTGATGTTGCGTCCTCATGACTCATTGTTTCATTGTTGTTCAGTAGGTGTTAATTACGGCGGTAAACTTCTACGTTCAACGAAGCAACTCTTACGCCATAGAGGATTGCAAATGGCCGCTGTCGAAACAAGATAGTAGCTCAATGGCGACTCTAAAATTTGCTATTCTTTCCAGAATAGCTTCGATATGAATGGTGACTTTCCAATGTTATTTTAAGAATACTCTTGTTTAGAGTGTAAGCGACCCGCTAACTTGAAGGAAGGCATAATGAATTGTTACTACCAATCCATTCATAAGAGTTGTGTTTAGCGTAACGGTTATCGTCATTGGAAATGGAGTCGACGACCAGACTTCAAATCCTGGATCTGGCTGTTTGCCCTGCGTTTATGCTTTTGAGAAAAACATTATAATTGTTATTATTGTTACATCGAAGCAGCTTTGATTTCTTTTTCATATAAAAGAGGAGCTAGAATTCTTACTTTAAAAAATGTTCATTTATACTGATCTCTAAAAATGCTTTGCCATTCAAAAGTAGCAAATAATTTAAAAACCTCAAAGAAACCAACCGAAACATGAAGTGAAATGAAGCAACAAATGAGAAACCCAGGGATGTTGAAGAAATAAGAAAGGAGTGCTGTTTATAATGAAAATTACAAACCAATGAAAAGTCAACAATACTTAACATCAGTGATTTGACAGAAAACGGTGCTTTCCGTGAAGTCACACTGGTAGTGTGTTAATATATATATATATTTGTGTGTGTGTGCGTGCGTGCGTGTATGTGTGTTTGTGTGCTGACCTTCACCACAAGCAGGATGTGACACGAGGTCAATTTTTTCAAGTTAGGTAAATCTGGTTTTAATTCAGTTTTCCTTCTCCTAGACTAGTTGCCTAAGAAGGCTGAAGAACCCAATCTGCCCTCCTGTTTACCGATTACTAGAGGGGCAATAGTTGGATTCGTGTCTTTCCCAAAAGCATCAACGCAAAGTAAAACGCAAAAGTGCTTTGAACTAGAGTCGACGATTTCATGTATGTAAATGGGTATGCATGTACGTATATATATGTATGTATGTGAATATGTATGTATGTACAAGATGTTTCATAATTTTTTTAAAATAAGTTGACTGGGCGCAAATCAATGACCACAAATAATAAAGTAATGAAAATTACATTTATTGAAAGGAAAACGCATAATCTTTTAGGATCTGCAACTATTTAATCTCAAACCTAAATTTAAAAAATCTCAAGAAGAGCCCAAGAGTACATGTTCTAGATGTCTCCTGTTCAAATGAAGACACTGTTGAATGCGATGTGCAAGGTTGTAAAAACTTGCACATTCCTCCTGCGTGATTGCTTGAATCTTTTCAGTGATAACTGTTCACCTATGATCTTCACGAGTGCAATGAGCTTCAAAGTGATGGCTGCCTTCAATGCAGCAATGATGCGAGTTTGCTCTGGTAGATGTTGTCCTTGAACAACCCCCAGAGGAAGAAATCTGATGAATTCAGGGCAGGCTAGTGAGGTGTCCATTCCACTTTACCTTTGGAGCTGGTGTGATGCTCCTCAATTTTTTCTCAAAGGTAAGCTCTGATAGCGTTAGTAGTGTGAGGAAAAGCACCATCCAGCTGGAACCACTCTTCCTCCTCAACAAGGTTCTCATGCTCCTCGAGCTCTCCCTAGAACTGCTCAAGCACTGGAATGTAATGCTCTTTTGTTTCCATCTGCATTACTCTGATCATCAAAGAAAGATGATCCAATGGTGCCATGCTTTGAGATGGTGACCAATACCGACCACTTTTTTAATGCTGAAGTTCTTAACACGACCATTCAAGAAAAGTGGACTTTATCCGAAAACCAGACATCATTCAAGAATCCTTCGTCATCGTCGATCTTTTGCGAAAACCACTGGCACGTGGCTATCCTGTTTTCTACCAGGCCGGGTCAGCTGGTAGGAATAAAGTTTGAGATCCTTAACTAGAATGAACCGAAGAGAAGATACAGGGATTTCAAGTTCTAGGTTCATCTGTCGTAAAAATCTAAACGGACTCTTGCCGATTGACTCTTGAATCCTGGCAACATTCTTGGGTGTTCAGATTATTATCGGAAGCCCAAGTGGTCAGGAACTAATTGCCCTACGATTTTCACAAGTGCCATAAATTTCTATATTCTTGACCATTTTGAAAATCTAATTCCTGTTTGGAAATATGTTGAAACTGAACTTCCCTCAGTATCTTGCTTGAACAATCTTGAAAGATTTAGTTTCCTAATATGTTTTCAAACCAAATATCTACTGCATCATCCAAGGCATGATTTCGCGATATTTTGTTAAATATATCAAAATGTTAACTATTTCCCCATAAATAATCTGAAAAGAAGAAGAGAATAAAGGAAGATCTGAGTAGCAGTTACTTTGTTTCAATAAAAATTCTAAAATTTAACTTTTAGGCTAAAAAATTCTCCCTTTATATCCTTATGTCTTAACTTATTTAAAGTCTAAATATTCATTTTTTTAAATTGTTTTTCCTCTCTTCTAATTTTATCATCGACCTCGTGCGTTTCTTTGTCTTACAAATGTAATTCCTTAACTTTTCACGTGGCTTCAAGACCATATCAATAAAATTTGAAACTCGGTTGAAGATAGACAATCTCAAATTGCAAGGCAAAGAGTAAATGAAGTTACTAAAAGGTAGAGCACCTCCAGAGCTAAACTAAAAGTTACTAGTCAAGAAGCGAATACAGATGTGAAAAGAACATTTCAAGAATCTGCTTGGAAAATCCCCTAAAGTTACAGATAATCCCATCACGAAAGTTATAATAACCAACAAGGCATCAAACTAAGACAGTTTACTCATCCTTGTATTAACAAAAGTTAAAAACAGGAAAGTTGCCGGTCTTAATGAAATACCTCCAGAAGTATGGAGGACAAGGAAATTCGATAACTTACTGTTCCGATACTGTAATGCTGTGTATAACTAAAACACAATAGGGAGATGAATAAAAGGCTGCACCCTTCTTCTCCATGATAGGTGACCTCGGAGTTGCTAAGAAATACTGCAGCCTAACTCTTACATCCATTGCAGCTAAGATTTACAATGCCCTGCTACTCAATCGCATCAAAACAGAAAGTGAAAAAATTCTTCGAAAGAAAATGGTTTTCGGAGAAACCGATCCACAACATCACATTTTCTGACACTCTGTCAAATCATAGAAGGAGTTCGTGCAAAAAACCTTGAGGCCACACACTTATTCGTAGATTTCTCCAAGGCATTTGACTCCATACACAGAGCGAAGATAGAGCAAATACTACTAGCGTATGGTCTCCCCAGAGAAACTATCTCAGGCATAATGAAGACGAAAGTAAAAGTTCGCTCACCGGATGGAGACACAGACTTCTTTGACATTGTTGCAAAGGGATACTTTAGCACCATATCTATTCATAATCTGCCTAGACGACGTACTTCGAACGTCGATTGATCTAATGAAAGAAAATGGTTTTATACGAAAAAAAAAGGCAAGAAGCAGACTATACCTATCAGAAACTATTACAGACGCAGCCAATGCAGATGACATAACACTTCTCGCAAATACACCTACCCAAGCCGAATCCCTATTGCATAATCTGCAGTAGGCAGCAGGAGGCATTGGCCTCCATGTGAATGCAGACAAAACGGTGAACGTGTTTTAATCAAATAGGGCACATCTCCACTCAAAATGGTGGTTCTCTGAAATTAGTAGACAAGTTCATGTACGTCGGTAGCAGCATCTCGCCAACAGAAAATGACATCAGTATGTGCCTATAAAAAGCAATAGGCTGCTATCGATAGACGATCAGTCATATGGAAATCTGCGTCAATTCTACTATATAGTTGCACAACATGGACGCTGACAAAGCGAGTAGAGAAAAAGCTAAACGGGAGCTGCACAAGAATGCTAAGAGCTCTACTGAATAAATCCAGGAAGCAACATCCAACATAACAGCAGCTGTACAACCACCTACCTCCATCTCTAAAACTATTCAAATAAGACGATCAAGACATGCGGGACACAGCTGGAAAAGTAAGTGACGTTCACCTATAGATCCCTTCACACGAACGGCTCTCCTGGGACACAGGATGCAGTCTAGAAGCCCAGCTGGAAGCGATGGATGAGAAAGATCAATGTCGAGAGAGTCAAGAAAAATCCGTGCTAGCAGCAACAACTACACAAAAAATATAAATGGACAATGAACGCGATTCTCTAACTTCTTAGCATAAAATAAACCTGTACAGGTTGACATGCGGTTAAATTCAACCAATCATAAAAGCAAAGTTTAGAACTGGCAAAAAGCCTTTGGTTTTGAAGAATCAATCTGAAGATCGCACTTTCTACCAACTGATTTGTAATACTAGCATTACACCAGAGCCTTGAAGCCTATTTTTGTTTTTATTCTTTTCCATTTTTACTCATATTAAGAACCTAATCTTTGTTTTAATTTTTTTTCTTACCTTCACGTTGATTATCATAAAATCGATCTTTTGTACTTCTCTTTTATTCTACTTAGAGTATGGTTCCCTGATGATCTCGGTAAAAGCAGAAAATCCATCAAAGAATATAGAGCTATTATCGCCTTGAACACAGTAGTAAATAACGACAGCATCATTGTTATATCACACTAGATCTCGGTGGATTTATATGTACCTTAAAACTTGTATGAAATAACTGTATGTATTCATTCATGCAAATATACTGGTATTGGTTTGATTGAAGCAAAGGAGAATGTTTAGGAAAGACAAGATATACTCATACAATTCATACAAGAACATTTAATCTTTTATATAAATATTATACATACCAATGGTATTAAGAAGAAAAAATTCAGTCATGTCCCAACTGTTAGAAATATACACATATTGTTCCATGTATAAGCAGTATGTGAAAAGGAATACAAAAATGGGAAATATCTTATTTGATCAGGTGAAGTAAAATAGCCAGACGCCTTTACCGTTCTATGACAAGATCCGAGACACGACTCTCCTGTTCAATGAATAGAGTCAAAAGAGATCGAGAATGGGTTTCTGAACTGTCAAATGACACCCTACAAGGCATCCAGCGGATACGCCCATTCTCTAAAAAAGATAGTTATTTATTGCCTCCCTACACTGGAATTTATACCGGTCAATTGACCAATGGGCTGGAAGACCGCCCATGGCCTGGGAGACAGGGGTTCAATCCCTGGTCGAATCATACCAAAAAACTTAAACAATTGTACTTGATGCCTCCTTGCTTAAAACTCAGCATTATAAGGTATGTATCAAGGGTAAAGCGGTGCAGACCAAGGAAAGGAGTAGCGCCCTGCCCTACAACTCGGTGTAGTAGCTAATGAAAAGGGAGCCTTCGGGTGGCTCTCGACTACGGTCGCCAACTTAATTTTTTTAAACTGGAATTAGAATCCAGGTCAAATATGAAAAGTAAACATGTCTAAACACTCCAAAAGAAAAATCTACAAAAATGACTACTATTATTTCAAAAGAAAAAAACTGGGTTTATTCCACTAAGTGTATTCCATGTGTAATTTTGCTATTATCATCTTATAGTGAGAATAAATATTGGACTGTGAATGACTCATCTGAAAATTACAGAACCAGGCTTTTCATTTTATACAGATTCAATTTTATCAAAGAAGGCAGAAGGTTTGACCACCTGAGGCAAGAATAGGTTTACCCACATGTAGAGGTAACAACAAAATTCGCGAAAAGAATGAGATCAATATCTCTTGGAAAGAACAGGTTCCATCATTCAGATAAGAACAACAATATGGGGAAAACATCATACAAAACTAATCTCTCTCTATAGAGCTTATAGCTGTTTAACTTCGGCAATTTCTTGTGTTGTAGTGCATGATGATTGGTGAGCTTATCTCATAGATCAGTTCGTTAATACAGTGAGTTCGATTCTCAGTGAATGCTCTACTTCTTAAACCAAACTAACTAAACTTTTATAAGTAACTGTCACTGGGAATTGATCGCAAGTGAACTAGTGTTACTGATCATCATTGCTAGGAAGTGAGATCGAACCTCTAGAGTCTCCTAAATACTTGGCCATTTACTAGATTAAGCCTTGTAAATAGATATATCTATATAACTCTGATAATCTTTTTTCTCTTGAATCAAATATTCGTAAATATCTTCGATTACAAAGCGTCAAGAATGCTTATTGATGTGAATATAACATTTTATCATTAATTGACAATATTTTATAGGCATTAGCAATGTAGAAATGAGGATTTCCTGGTCAGAATACGGGTATATGAATCTCTATAGCATTACATGTACATGCTGCACGGACTCTTAGGATTAAACTTTGCACAAATTCTGTAGCAACCAGTGAGGGTTTATATCAGTCTTAGTTTGCTTTTTTACTCCCCCAACTTGATTTTTTTACGAGAATCTAAAAGAATAGAAATAATATTCTTTCATTTTAAAATTTAATTATATTCAAAAGATTTCCGGAAATTAAGCCTGCAGAATCGCTAAACATTACTCAATATGCGTATTATTATGTTAATTGCAATAAAATTTTGTTCTCCTCGAAACCGACTGCAATTTGAGTAAGTTATGATTCATTATTTACTGTTGAGTAAATATAGACAATTGCATACTAACTGAAGAAATATTTACTTCTTCGCTTATTTATACTATTTGAAATAAGCTAAAACGTTAAAATGATTTATCTATGAATCTAATTGGCAAAGACATTTTATTTTTAATATTTTTAAGGTAAAAGATTTCTGAAATTATTTTGGCTTTTGATCCTTCAAATTGTTCATGGCAAGTCGTCTGCAAAATATCACGAAATTTTAAAACTAGCGTCAAAGCGCCGATTGTTGCACAAACACAAACACACACACACACACATATACATATACATATAACAACATAAATATATACATATATACATAAACACACACACACACATATATATATATACATATATATATATACACGTACACACACATAAACACATATACATATTCACTCACTTCATATCCACACACAGACATATATACACAGATATATCTACACACCCACATACACACACATACACACACACGCACATGTATAATTTTATAGATATAATATCCAACATAATGAAGAGAAGCAAAAAGTAAAAACGAATTTGGTGAAATATTTATTATAGTTTTATGATGTTTGCTCATGGTTGGGTTTGGTGTATTCATTTAAGGGCATATTAACTCCTTATAGGTTATTTAATGCCGATATTTGATTAATTTGTAAATACTTGATTATAATCATAACCATTCCATCTTGAAGGTTCCATTGAAAGTATTGTTTTTAATCACACTTTTTTCTTTGTCTATAATGATCATTTATTTGCATATATGGTAGCAATTATTCCCATCAAATACAAATAATAATACGCTTTCAAGAATTCTTAGCTAATACAAATAATTTACATCTATATGGTATCCAGTAGTGCAAATACTAATAATTTTCAAACAGATCTAAGAGGTAATACCACTCTGGATCAGAGTGGACCTAAGAGTAATGGCAATGAAATGGTGACTCCACATTCCCCAGATCACCAGAAATTCAGCAGGATTCAGCTCGATATCCAGAACATTTTCATTCCTATACGTACAAAGTGAAACGTCATAATTTATGTATAAACTCCACTTAATTTGTTATAACGTCTTATTTCTCCATAGTATATATATATATGCTTGAAGCATTTCGCGTGTCTAACCAAACTGATGAGTTGTGATACAACGATGTCTGTGGATGATAATAAATGCCCCCCACCCTCAGGATGAGCACTCTCGCGACAAATTACCGGTTGCCACTCGCGTAATGTAAAGCTCTTCAAATGAATTGAGCACTCCGGTAGTCGTTAAGTGCAAAATGTAAACAAAGGGAAAATGATATATATGCATTAAATTCCTTTGCTTAAGCTGCAGATGTTGATGGATTTGCTGTAAGATACCTGACTGGCGTAAATTTAGCCGGATTTTCATCCCAGCTTGAAGTATCTCGCGTGTCTAGTCACACTGATGAGTTGTGATACAACGAAACAGTCTATCTGTGGATGACTATACTATAAATATATATATGGTGGATAAAAAAATGACACTTTACCGACCATAGATTAACAAGCTTGATACCCTTCATAAGAGCTGTCTTAGCTCGATTAATGGAAACGTACGACAAGACAGAATCTTAAATACTGATCGCTTTGTTAAGTACAATATTGGCAGACTTTCTTCATGCAATCACAATTGAAATAAGTTGAACATGTCATCCAAATGAGAGATTATAGAATTCCAAAGATTCTCATCAATAGCCAGCTTCATAATACGGACGACCATATTATATTTCATCATGAACTTTTTTAATTGGCCTATTTAGCTATTAAGTTACTAAGTATTCGTTGTAGATGGATTACATGGTAATACCCAAGGCTATTATTACTGTTGTAAATTCAGCGTTCATCGACTTCCTCAGTCTCATGGCCTTGATTCATACTTGACTAAATATATACCTACCCAAAATTCCACCATGAAAAGGATCAGGTACAAGGTTAATTTTAAAGCGGAGTACAACTGGTTTGAATTAAGAATCTACCTTTTCCAAACCGCTCGTCATACCAAGGTTAATTAGCCCATTCTGTCCTACTGTTTACCCATAGATGGGAGAAAGAGAATAGTTGGATTCGTACCATTCTCCATGTCTATATAGAACAGCCTCGAAGAGCTTTTCAAATCGGGTGACCAATTCCATTTCCAGAAACTAAAACCCTTTACGCCACGTGCACCTCCTTAAGTTAATAATTTAATAAAACATCGCTTCAAAGATTCAAAGATTAGTTAATTTGCTTAGACTACAAGTCATTTTACTTAGATTACAAGTAAATTTGCTTAGACTACAAGTAAATTTGCCTAGACTACAAAGTTCGATCCTGTGTTCCAACTTTTCTGACATTGTGTCCTACAAAACGAAATTTGATTTAAAAAGGAAAAAGAAAGCATTACCTTGGTACAATGATTGTAATTGTTTTTGGTATTTACTAAACTTATCTAAGTCTGGTCCACACGTATACAGTGGAAGACTGAACAAAAAGGCTTTATTGGCCCCTTCACCAATTCCACCTTACTATTCATTCGATGAATCAGAAATTTGTTTCTAAATCTTCTTGTTTCAAAAGAATAAAGAGAAATCAATTACCATAGCTACGAAGTACCATGACAAATATATTCTAGCGAAGTATATTAACAGGACATTAGGTATTCGTATTGATAAAACATTTTAGCTATAACCCAGGGATTCATTCAAAAATTAAACTTTTGCTTCTTGGACCTCTTCGTACTTTGGGTTCTCGGGTACTACCCAACTGTCCGACCATTGCATGTGTGAGGTGTGAGACACCTAATGAGTATCGAACTCATTACAGTAGATGTATTTACACAACTCCTCCTTTACAAACAAGATGTGACCCAAGGTTATTTTTAAGCGGAATACAATCAGTTCGGATTCAAGTGTTTTGTTGAATTTGCATGTCGACGTCATAATTCTGTTGTCAACACTTGACTAGATCTTCAGATTTTTGTTGTTCTTTGCACGTATTGCGTTAGTATAGCGTTTATTCTAAGGCAAACAGGAACAAATAAATGAATTAATGCTTCGTTTAATTTTAACAATTTATTAACCAGCACGTGAAACAATGAATAACAATATACAGTCCTTCCTGCGTATAAAGTTGTGTTTAAGTGACTTACCGACGTGTCGAAGAAGATATCTGGTATCTTAGGGTTGTCTTTCTGAGAGCTTTTAGCATCACTGCCTCAGAACGCCTGGTGGAATCTATCTGACAGGGTTTGGGATTTTACGCCAAGACTTCTGGGTTCATCACGTGATTAGTATATCCATTCACAGAGAATCTTTCCCTCATTCACTCCATACACAGGAATTACCATTTTACTGACCCAACACACAAATAGTATCATATTGAGTTAGGATTGCAAAAAAATCGTTTTTATTTCTACCTCCATGTAAGTAAATTGGAAAAACTACATTTATTTGGGATTATTAGATATATTTATTTAAAATATTTCAAGAATCAGACGTAAATATTGTAGGGTTTTTCCTTTTGAAATAAATTATTGTTTAAAATATTGGACTTCAAACCTCACGATTTATTTCTGTGCTTCATTTTAGTGATTCCTTTTTATCTGTTTCTTTTTTTAGTTTTTATTCTAAAATTCGTAAATTTTTTCTTTTACTTTCGAAGTTAAAAAACACTTTCGATATTTTGTTTTTAATTTCTTTTAATTTTACTTTCTTTCTTTCTTTCTTTCTTTCTTTCTTTCTTTCTTTCTTTTCTTTTCTTTTATTTTATTTTCCCCGTATCTTTACTTAATACGTTTTATTCTTCCTTTTTTTTTTTGAAAATTTAGTTTCCTTTCTTCCTTCAATCCTCTCATCGTCTTCTTTTGTACCATTCATCATCACCCTCCCCATCCAGCTACTCTCACTTCATAACGGCTGACTCCTGTTTATTTTTCAAACAGCTATTCTTTATCCGCTATAAAACTCGAATTCATGTCAAGGTTTTAAGCTTCATGGGCTTCAGGAAATGAACTAAGATTGAAAAACATCAGAAATTCCTGCAAAATGCTATACATCATCAGTTGTAAAGTTTTGTTTCTTTTACAAGCCATGTTAGCGAAGAGAAACAATACGACTAAACAAAGACAAAATGAGTTATAGAGACAGTTTTTATTGGGTAGCATAATCTGTCTATTTATTGTGGTTAGCAAGAGAGGAAGAAATTTAATAGTGTTTTATAGCTGAAAACTTGCTTTATCCAATAGTATTATTATGCTTCCTGTATCTATTGTAGTTTCTGTGGGAATAAGTCGGAGGATTAAGAACCAACCTCCAACGAATATGGAATGCAGGCTCCTGTTCGTTGAAGGTGAAAGTGTATAGTGAACGATGGCATATATGTGAAAAATAGGGTATTGTAGCTGAAAAATCACTCTATCCAACAATGTTATTGTGCTGTCTGTATTTGTAGAAGAGTCAGTGAAAATAAATTAGAGGTATTATTTTCTGAGGACAATTCTATAAAATTGACTTCTTAGTAGGAAAAAAAAAACGATTTTTGCTATTACAAAAATCTATGAAGTTCAGCTCACTAATTACAATTAAGATATCTGTGATCTCTCGGTCGCACGGTTGATACATTGACGATTACATCGAACATAAAAGGGCCCAAAGAAGTCAATCGTGAACGGTTTAACCACTAGCTAGGGGACAGGACGTAAAAAGTTTGTTTAGCAACTATTAAATAATTCGAATCTTTGAAATATTTACTGATAGCGAGCTAGTATATATATATATATATTGTTTTCGAAAGGATGAACTTTGTATAGATCCATTCACACATTTACATGTCTTATCTTCAAGTTCAAGGAGTTGATTTGAGACAGTATTTTCATCTCGATCTCTGACTACCAGATGAACAACCACGCCAATTAACATTACAAATATATACCACACTCACACATCTTATTTTCAGGTTAAAGGAGTTCATTTGATACAGTATTTTCATCTCCATTTCGGACCACCGAATCAACAGCCACATAAATTAGCGATACAAATCTATACGACACTCACGCGTCTGATCTTCCGTTCTGAGGAGTTGACTTGAGATGGTATTTTCACCTGAATCTCAGTCAACAAATCATCAACAACGCCTGCTTACATTACAAATCTTAACCACTCTCACATTTTATCTTCCGGTTCGAGGAGTTGCGATCTCTGACCACAAAATCAAAAACCACGCCAAATACCATTACAAATATATACCGCTGTCACATATTTTATCGTCCTGTCCGTGGAGTTGATTTGAAACATTTTTCTCGATCTTTGACTACCGAATCAAAAACCACACCAATTAATATTACACATATATACCAAACACACACACACACACACACACACACACACACACACACACACACACACACACACACACACACGTACGATAAATACCTTAATATGCTGATTAAGTAAGACACCACTAGCAGTGTTTTACCTTCTTCACGCCGCTGGCGAATATTGTATTTTGTTAATGTTATAAAGATTTCCATTTCCTTTCCAAATTCCGTTTTGGTTATAACACATTTAGTAAACTTTTGTTAGGTAACAATACCACACGCACACATAGTCTCTTCCAGCTCAAGAAGTTGATTTGAGACAGTGTTTTCATCCCGATCTCTGACTACCGGATGAACAACCACGCCAATTAACATTATAAATATATACCACACTCACACATCTTATTTTCAGGTTAAAGGAGTTCATTTGAGACAGTATTTTCATCTCCATTTCTGACCACCGAATCAACGGCTACATAAATTAACAATACAAATCTATACGACACTCACACGTCTGATCTTCCGTTCCGAGGAGTTGACTTGAGATTGTACTTTCACCTGAATTTTAGTCAACAAATCATCAACTACGCCAGCTAACATTACGAATCTATACCTTTTCTTCCGGTTTGAGGAGTTGACATAAGACATTATTTTCATCGTGATCTCTGACTACCAAATCAAAAACCACGCCAAATGCCATTACAAATATATACCGCAGTCATACATTTTATCTTCCTGTCCGAGGAGTTGATTTGAAACATTTTTCTCGATCCATGACTACCGAATCAAAAACCACACCAATTAACATTACAAATATGTACCACACACACACATCTTATCTTCCGCTCCTACGAGTTGGTTTCAGATAGTATTTTCCTCTCTATCTCTAAACACCGAATCAAGAACCACACCAAAAAACATTACCAACCTATACGACACTCACTTTAACGCTATCTTTTGACTTAGTGGTCATCTCAGTTGTGTAGTAGATCATTTTTACTGTGATGAGTTCGATACTCATTGCGTGTTTCACAACTTATACTTGACGCCTTATACTAATATAAACTGAGCATATCAATATACATAAAGATGCTTCGTCGAAGACAATCTCGCGAACAATTACAATATTAATGAAACTGATTCTCACTGTATGCATTATTTGAAATGCTTAAAAAAAAAAAATGAAATTAACTTCCCTTCCCCCCCCCCCACCGAATAGAACAGACCGTCCCTAAAACTCAGTAGTAAGTAAACATTAAATGAAGAAGAAACATTGGAACACACGAGTCAACAGAGGAAGAAATGTATCAATATTGGTCAGTATGTCTTTAAGTCCTATTAATTTAAAATGCTGAATTTTTACAAAATGTTATGCTGTATTTTGTTTGTAAAATAATGCTTAAACTATGCGTTTTAAATGTAAAGACACGCTTACTCTACTGTAAACCCAAATTGATTTTAAAGACACTCTCTCTGTCCTAATGTCAGCGAAAACGGCAAAATGTTTTTGAATCTCTTCTATAATATAATTTAAAATTGGTAAAGAAAGCCCTAACAGTAGTTTATAAGAAAAAGTAAAAGCCTAAAACGCCAGGGAAGAAAAAAAAAGCCTAGGAAAACGTCCCAATACCGCAAAAAAAAAAAAAAAATTCAGTACCAGTGAAAGTCATTCGAAAGTTAAAACTTATAAAAAAAAAAAAAATTTCAATCATAATAACCCCCCCTTTTTTATTTAAAAAAAAATTTTTTTTTTTTAAATTTTTTTTTATATATACGTACACATGGGAAGCAGCATGATGTATGTGAAGGTATTTGAATAAACCCATGGGCGACCAAACTCAATACCTAAACGGGTCCTGGACGTGAGTTTGACGACTTTACGCTCAGGATCGTTAGTTCGATCGGGGAACTACTGCTGCTCCTCTATAAGAGTGGCTTCTATAGAAGAGAATAAAACAGCAATCGAAAGATAACCATGACCCACACTCAAACCACATGCACAAACCGCATCGCTCTTCGCGCGGGTAAAAAAGGGGCGCGTCCTGCTGAGGTTGGAGCCCTGGCCTCAGTGTTCGAAAAATCAGCTACAGAGCTCAAACAATCAAAACTACTAAAATGCAAGCAAACACTACAAATAGCCACATTTAACGTAAGCACCTTAAATAGAATAGGACAACTACCAGAGCTAATCGCATCGGCCGAAGAACATAAGATTGACATAATATGCATACAAGAACACAGATACACGCACACCGAAGATATCAAATATCACGAAACTGGCAATGGGTAGTCGCTCGTCACCGTATCCGCATGGAAAAACTCTGTCAACGCTGCAGTAGGAGGGGCAGAATTACTTATAGGACCAAGAGCATTAAAAACGATAGCGTTGAGAAAATACAACCTAGAATGATGGCAGCTACTTTTAACGGCAACCCCAGAGCAACAATCATCTCATGCTACAGCCCCACCAATGTTAGTGAAGAAACTGAACTAGTCACATTCTACGATGAGTTATCCTCATTAGTGCGTAGCATCCCGAAACACAACATGTTAGTCATTGGCGGAGACATGAATGCCCAAATCGGGAAAAACGGAAACAACAAATACAGCCTCCACAACACGTCAAATAGGAATGGGCAACATCTAACAGATTTCATGATAGAAAATAGGTTAGCATGCCTCAATACAAACAACCAAAAAAGGGAGGGAAAACTATGGACATACACGTACGCAAACAATACTAAAGCTCAGATAGACTACGTCCTTATAAACAAGAAATGGAAAAATAGTGCAATGAATTGCGAGGCATACTCCTCTTTTGAGGGTGTGTCCACCGATCACCGAATAGTCACGGCAAAAATACGGTTAAGCCTACGAAAAAACGCCAAACGAACAGCAACCACCAAACACTATGACTGGGCCCTATTGAACAACAGAGATATAAGAGATAAATACGTATTAGAATTAAGAAACAGATTCGAAACACTACAAGAAAAGACGGAAAAAAGTACACCAAACGACGAATATGAAAATTTCGTCAATGCACACCTCGAGGCAGCAGCGAAATACATTCCAACAAAACTCAAAACTAAATATAGAGTCCCTTGGGAAACATTAGCGGTGAGAGAAAAACGTGCACTAGTGAAAACAGCCTCCAAAAACTATCGAAAAAAACCAACAAACACAAATGCCTTAAAACTAAAAACGGCACAATATCAATTAGCAGGCATATATATAAAGGAACAGACAGAATACATTCAAAATCAGATAGATAAGATTAGAGACTCGGTGGAAGATTGACAATCTAGGATAGCCTGGCAAACAATAAACGAAGTGAGTAGAAGAAAGAACACAGCAAAAGCAAAACTGAAAGCAGCAAACCAACAAGAAAGAATAAAACTGTGGAAACAGCACTTCGAAAACTTACTAGGAAACCCACCGAAAATAACACATGAACCAATCACCAGAATAATTAGCAAACAATTAGACATTAAACTAGGACCGTTCACACAAGAAGAACTCGACTCGGTTCTCAGAAAAATTAAAAATAGGAAAGCTGCCGGGCTGGACGAAATTCCCCCGGAAGTATGGAAGACCAGACAATTCGACGACATACTGCTCCGACACTGCAACGCAGTATACAATCAAAATCCGATAGATAGATGGATGAAAGGATGCATACTCCCCTTCCCTAAAAAGGAGGACCTCGGATTAGCTAAAAACTACCGAGGCATAACACTTACATCCATAGCAGCCAAAATCTACAATGCCCTACTACGAAACCACATAGAACCCGAAATCGACAACATACTTAGAAAAAACCAAAATGGCTTTCGAAGAAATAGATCCACGACCTCACAAATATTAACCATCCGTAGAATCCTTGAAGGTGTACGGGCAAAAAACTTACAAGCGACATTAATTTTTGTTGACTTTACCAAGGCTTTCGATTCCATTCACAGAGGAAAGATGGAACAAATCCTACTAGCGTACGGCATACCTAAAGAAACCGTAGCGGCAATAACGATTCTCTATAGAAACACTAAAGTAAAAGTACGATCACCAGATGGAGACACAGAATACTTTGACATTGTAGCAGGAGTACTACAAGGGGACACGCTGGCTCCGTACCTCTTTATCATTTGTCTAGACTACGTACTTAGAACATCGATTGACAAAATCAAAGAGAATGGCTTCGAACTGACGAAGAAAAGAAGCAGAAGGTACCCCGCAACAACAATTACCGACGCCGACTACGCCGATGACATAGCGATACTGGCAAATCCACCTGACCAAGCCGAAACACTACTGCATAGTCTGGAACGAGCAGCAGCAAACATAGGCCTCCATGTTAATGCACACAAAACGGAATATATGTGCTATAACCAAACGGGGGACATCTCCACTCTAGAAGGAATCCCTCTTAAACTAGTAGACAAATTCACTTACCTAGGAAGCAGCGTCGAATCATCCGAAAAGGACATCGAAGCGAGGTTAGCGAAAGCATGGACAGCTATCAATAGATTATCGATTATTTGGAAATCAGACCTAACCGATAAAATGAAACGCAGTTTCTTCCAGGCAGCGGTCACATCGATACTGCTATATGGATGCACTACATGGACGCTAACAAAACGGCTGGAGAAGAAGCTAGACGGCAATTACACAAGAATGCTACGTGCTATCTTAAACAAGTCCTGGCGGCAACACCCCACAAGACACCAACTGTACGGCCACCTGCCACCTGTCACGAAAACTATTCAAGTTAGACGAGCCAGACATGCAGGACACTGCTGGAGAAGCAGGGACGAACTCATAAGTGATGTACTCTTATGGACCCCCACACATGGCCGTGCAAAAGCAGGACGACCAGCACGAACATACATTCAGCAGCTATGTGAGGATACGGGATGTTGTCCTGAAGACCTACCTAGGGCGATGAACGAAAGGGAGGAGTGGCGAGAGAGGGTCAGGGATATCCGTGCTACCAGCGCGATATGATGATGATGATGATGATGATTAGGACAACGATCAATACATTTGTCTCCACAAGCCATTTTTGTTAGCTCATTTCTCACCTGGTATTCTCTGTATGAAATCGTGTTTAAAAATTGTCTTCGTAGACCAAATATCAGGGCAGTAAATGTTTATTATAAAACATACAATAGTGACTTTATAATTCCAGTTGTATATTAACAATAGACGAACGCCGACAGTTGACAGATCTTGGGTGGAGAACTCGCAATACTTTGATTGTGAGCTCGTTTCTCACCAGGTGTTTCAGAAATTTGACCAACGTGGCCTTTACTTGATAAATATCTATGATTATTACTAGAGTGCTACTTTCGAACAGTATGTGGCTATATCCGATTCCAGAGTCAGTATTCTTGATAAAAACAGGAGCTTTGACAAACGCACTACGTATGCTTCGATCCGAAAACTATACTGTGATTGTGTTAATTTATTTTTCTTTCTTTTTACCCTCTTATTTTCAGCTTTTCTTTCCCTTTCATAGTTTCTCTTTCTCTTTCTTTGATCTCTCAGCTCTCTCTTTGTATTTTGTCTCTTTTTCCCCTCTATAACTTTCATCGTTCTTGCCTCTGTCTTTATTTTCTAATTCTCTTCCTCTCTCATAACCTCTTCCCTTTTTTCCCTTTTTCTCTTCTCCTTCTTGTTCCTACCTCTCTTTCCTTCTCATTGCTATCTTACATCTTTCTCTTTTCACGTTCCTTACTCGCTCTTTTTGTATTCTACATCTCTTTCCCCTACCACCACCACGTGGCTTTCTCACATCTTTTTCTTCTAGTTTCTTTTTTTTTCTTTTTTAATACTTCTCTTATCTTCACTCAGATGTCTTACATCTTTATTTTTCTTTTTCTCCTCCCTCTTTTATTTTTCTACTTCTCTTAATCTCTGGTTGCTTCTTACCTTTTCATTTCATGTTCTCTCTTGTTTTTGTTTTTACCCTCGAGGCCTTGGCACAATCAGTCCCTACTGACCGACAATATCCGGCCAGAACGGACATTGGACTGATCATGTCGTTCACACTGGTCAGTTGTTGCCAGAACCTTTTCTTCGATAATCTGGCCAAGGATCTAGAGTCTTGGAGAATGACAAGAGTCGGTTGATCAGTGCATATCAGAAAAAGAATTTTATTAGTTGCCAAAGGTCGATAAGTTGGTTTCGAAAATGTCAGAGTGTAGAAATCGACGTTTACGGTCGTTGAATACCGAATCTATGAATAAAGATTTAATACTATCATCAAATTATTTACGATTATCATTTGAAGAATGAAATATCATTGCGTTTTGCTCGTAACAATAATATTGAAACGCAACAGTCGTCTCACAACAAATTTGGAGTATACTTTTATTTCTGCTTTACTTTTATTCTGTTGAATTGGTTTCTGATATTCGAAGATATCTAGAGTATCTTTTTCATTCAAAGATCTGATGGTTTCATTGTTCGGTTGTTGAAACTCTTCTGTTGGAACTCCTTCTTGTGATTTAAATCTCGCCTTCTGTAAATTTCTTATAAAACCTTTACGTCATACAGATAACACTTATATTAGAAGTGGAAAGAGGCACCTTCTGTGGTGTAAAGATTATCAAACTAGTCTTGAAGATAGATTTCCATTGATGAGTGAGTTCGATCTTCACTAAGTGTTCAATACTTCTAGCGTTGTGTCTGATCTAAGCTTTTTTTTTTTTAACTTATAGTCAAAGTCATGCTGAAAGCACTGATATTTGCTAGTTAACCTAAGTCAAACAGCAATGAGCGGCTTAGTACTTAGATTGGTTTGGTTTCTGTGCTTCTTTATTCAATGACATATCAACCTTCTTGTGTTATTTAATGCCATCCTTGCAGAAGAACAGAAGTGGTACAATTTAACCATAGCTGAAGGGATACGGGAGTTCATACCTTTTCCGAGGGTAATAATCCAAAAGTGAACGTAATTGCACAACTTGAATCCGAACTCGCTTACTGCAATGTCGCAGTCCATTACGTTAGCTACTACGTCACGGAGACTTCCTCCGACTCAGATTGGGGAACTACGTAGTAACAACAGGTACTATAAGTAACCTAGAGCGAATGTGCTACAGTGAACAAAGCTTGATAAATAATGACATTGCTCATTTGTTTGTATCTCAAAATCCCAGAGAATTTCGTGCGTCTCATTCTTTAGGACAGATTCTGGTTGTATATATACTAAATTATTCGATGTTTATATGAGAAATCTAGTTGTTATCACAGCAGATCGGATGATAACAAACTTCACCTTTCTCAGTACTCTCACAGTTTACTCGCTACGATAGCAACCCATCCGAGTACAAAATAAAAGGTGTGAAAAGATTCCCTTATTTTTATGATTATGTCGTAAAGCGAAGAGCCATTTCGTCTGTTAGTGGATACCCCTTGTTAGGAGCCTGGTACTATGTTTATTCATATCTCTATCTATATTTTTAGGGAGGGGTCTTTTGATTTCCAAATCGTTTTGGGTTGAAATGCAAGTTTTTATCGACAAATATTGAAGCTTCCCGAATGATGAGTTTAGATCATGCACTATCCAATCTTTATAAACACGATACCACCGACGTAAAAACACACTTGATCTGCTTTTGTGGACAACTCTGATGCTTGCGTAACTGCAAACCAACCCAGTCGGCTGGGGCTTGTAGAATACACCGACTGTATCTCTGCAAAGTAATAAGAACCCCCACCCCATCCAACTAGTGTACTTGATGTTGCTCTAAACAATCTGATTGTGAGGCTCTAGCGATGCCGTAGCTTTGGGGAATGTGGAATAGCATTCATTACCATCGCTTCCATGTCCACTCTGGCCAGGAATGGTAGCACCTGACAAGGTTTTATCTATGGGCCAAAAAGAATTGTTTGACATTTAAACTGAGTGCAAACATGCTAAATCGAATTGCTTGAAATAGAACTGCTTGATGATTTGACTGTGTGTAAACAAATGACTGATGTTTAATTGAATTGTTAGCGATGCATTACAATATGTGGAATTATTTAACTGTTGAATTATGTTCATAAATCACATATCTAATATATATGTATAAACTGGATATGACATTTTAATAACCTACAACTGTTGAGAGGCCATAAAACAAAACAAAACCAAATCTTAACTACTAACATTTTGAAAATATCTCTCTTGTGTTGATATTATTATCAAGTTGGGTGAATGTATTTTCGAACATGGAAAATAAGATGGAAGCAAAACCATCATTTTCTCTTTTCCCATTTATTTTTTGTTAGATTGTTACTTTATTTGTTTTCTTTTATTTTTCATATTTTGTTGGTTTCACTTTTCTTCCTTGTTTTATTAAACATGGGCAGTTACTTGTCTCCAGTTTTTCTTTCTTTCTTTAGTTATTTTTTTATCGTTATACTTTATTACTATTTTCTTTCATTTATTTTTTATTTTCTTTTTTAATTAAATTATTTAAACCTTTTTTATGGTCATCTTTCTCTCTTTCTTTTTTTGTCATGTATATGTATTTATGAGATATAATTAAAGATGGTAATTGATTATATTTGTTGATTATCTTATTTGTAGCAATAAATTGTAAGTTTGCAAAAATCTTTGAGTTGAAGTGTAAGACGTGGAATAGGCCGTACGCGTGCATATGCTGCGACAGGATGTCAGCTCATGTCAAAATAGGGATCTGTTTTGAAATCGGTCGTAGACAGGATGTTTAAAATAAGCAATTTGAATGCAATGACAGCTACTTTAGCGGTGTCGTGTTTATGGAAAGTCTTTTGCAATTCCGTAAGCAGTAATTAAGAGAAATATTAGAAGAAAATATAAAAAGATTTCGGAACGAATTCACTGTGTCGAGTTGAGTTGAAAGAGTCGGGTTGGACAGAGAGAGTCGAAATTGCGTCAAGGAGATAAGCTTCCAGAGACAATAGTTCTCTGAGGGCGAAAGGCATAGTCGGTGTAGAAAAGCTAAGTTCGTCTCTCACGAATGAGACATTTAGCGTTTCTATATAACAACTCATATCTTTCAACCTATCTTTCTCTCTCGTTTGGGTTGACGACTATGTTGTAATGTCGCAGTCAGAAAATAAACTTTCGTATTCCAAACAACTGGGTTCGCCTTGTATTAGAGAATATAACATCAATTTATATTTAAGATGATGCCGTATCGTTGAGGTAACGTTACATTTATCCCCATTCATTCATCCTGTATATCTTTTTCATAAGTGATTCTTTCTTTCTTTCTTTCTTTCTTATATTGGTGTTTTTATTTGTCACTTTGTTTACTCATTCATTCGTTCTTTCTAATTCTTTCTCAATTTTACAAACATTTTTTCTTTATTCTGTTTTTCTGCCTTTTCCTTTTTTTCTTTATCTTTTTTTTTTATGTTATATATTGATGTCTTCATTCATTCATTTATATCTATATAATTTAACCATTCATTTTTCTGGATTTCTTTTTCATGCTTCGTTCTTTTCTTCAAAAACTAATAATTTCTTTTTCATACTTCTAAGTATTTTCTTCTATCTTTCAGTCATTTTAGTTTTTTCAGATATATTATTATCTCTTTTTCTATCATTTTTCTATCTGCTCGTTTTTTTTTTGTTTTTTTTTAATTCATTAATTATTTCATTCATATTTTACTTTCTTATACATGTCTCTTTATTTGATATTTTGTTACATTCATTTATTGATTCACTCTCCTTTCTGGGTTTTTTTTTCAATCAAAAAATACTTTCTCTGTTCATTTTTTACTTTCTCACGTTTTTATTTTTGTTCTTTTTCCTTTTCATTTTTCTTTGTCCGAACTTTATCTATTTTTTTATCATTAATTTATTAATTCTTTCTGATTTCTTCCTCATACTTGTCTATTTCTTTCTTTCTTTCTTTCTTTCTTTCTTTCGTTAGTTTTTCTTTCTTTCTTTCTTTCTTTCTTTGTATTACTCTTCATTTTCTCGTATCTTTCATCCGTTCTTCTTTTTTTTTCAAATATGCTCTTCTATCTTTCTCTTCCATCTTTGCCTATCTTTTTCAGTCATTTTCCCTTCTTTCTCATTCAAATATCTTTCGTTGTTGTTTTGTTTCTTCACTCATTCTTTCCATCTTTTTGTTTTTTCTATTTCAAATATAATTTTTCTTTTCTTTTTTATTCTTTTGTCTTTCGCTTTTTTTTTTCTCGTGTTTTTATTCATTGTTTGTTTGTTTCCCAAATTCACTTCTTTCGTTCGGAACTTTTCTTTTTTTTTTTCTTTTTTTTTTCTCAGTATTCTATTCTCTTTCATTTTTTTCTTGAATTTAAAAAAAGAAGTGTATTAGCATATCAAAAAGGAAGTATTGTATAAAAGAAAGAAAGAAAGAAAGAAAGAAAATTTAAAACAAAAACGATTTTATTCATTAAAAATAAAATAGATAACTAATAGTAAATTATAATCTGCATGATCATTTGAAGACAGATTCTGGCCCTTCAGAACGGCAATTGCAATAAAATTAAAAATTGTATTCTATTTGTTCTAACCTTTCCCGCTTGTCTGTCTTTATCAAAAGAAGAATCGCCCAAACAAGCAAATTATTTTCCTCAGATTCTGGCTTGACGTATTTGTTTTTAATTATTCTCATGGCATATTTTCAATATTCCGGTCTGTTTGCAGACATTTATCCTGTGCAAGAAAATCAACAATAGTAAATTGATTCAATATAGAAGTAAAAGACGAAAACTTCAAGACAATAATGTCTGCTTTTCTTTATTTTCTCTCTCTCTTTATATTTCTCCAACGCCTGCATTCAGATTTATGAATAGTACTCAGCGGGTTGCTCAGCTTAGCTTCAGAACAAGAACAAAAAGAGAAAATGGAGCTTTGCCAGCCTTCCCAGTAGTGAAAATCTGCTTTTTGTTTTTTGGGCCCACTGAAATTTTTGACTATCAACACCATCATGCCCAACTTGACACTCTTTTGACGTAACTTTTTTATTCTAAATATATATATAAATGAAAATAACAGATAATTTTATATTAAAAGACCTTGTCACTTTTTTTTCATCTGTTCTTACGCTATAGCATAAATTTTCATAAAATTTAGAGAGCCCTACCGTAATTTTAACTTCTTGCTAATCTAAACATATATCACAATATAATTAGTCTTTATCAATATAAAAGAAAGACAATAGCCATCAATTATTTAAGTATTTAACAGGTTCATCATTGCTTAACTTCAGGAATATGAATGGAACCAGTAATTTTAGCGTAATTTTGACCTTAAATCATAGGGTCTATAGTTTTTAAAGAAAAAACGGAAATATTATAAATGTATATGAACTTCATGGTAACCAAAGTAGTTGCATATTTTTCACATAAGCTAATGGTTGAGCCCAGGTAAGAATAAGCAATTCATACGCACTAGTCGCTCCTTATCAGTGGTTTCTCTTTTCTAGATAAATCCCAGAAATGGCTCCAGGTAGAAGACGCTCTACTGATGAGGTTTAAAATAAATTGATTGTATCCTCTACTGAAAGTATGAGCTCCCCAAAAGAGTGCCCTAGGCATGACACATGACACTAACCTGTGTCTGATGATGAGGCCCCAATTCTGGATATCTAGAGATTGTTGCGTACCCTTCATTGCCAATACTTCCAGACACACTCTAAATCGGAGCGGTCGAACCTGTTAAGGGCTGATCTATGGGTCAAATATATCTGTTTAAAAACTGTTGGTATTCAATCGGAATACTTGATACCATATAACTAAATCATTTGTCTTAAGAATAGTTACTTGAAGCTATAATTGTTTACTAAGGATTATTATTAGTTACGTGAAAACATACAACTGTGTGGAAACAAATGACTATCATTAGATAGAAATAATCATTGAAACAATCTGATTCATGTTTGGAATACTTGAAACCATACAACAGTGGGATCTGTTACATAAAGCGAATAATGTTGGATCTGTCACATAAAACGAATAATGTTGGATCTGTCCCATAACTTTTATCAACGTGTGTAGTTCTATTGGCCAAATGGGAAGTCAAATTCAATTTAATAGTAGCAAATCCCAGAAAATACTAAAATTTAATACTAATTAATCTGTATATATGTGTGTGTGTGTGTGTGTGTGGACGTGTACACACACACACACACACACACACACATATATATATATATATATATATAAATTGCATCAAGTTATTAGAACACTATATACTCGATAAATTAAGTCGCTGTTAGACGTATATAAAAGTAACTCACCTGAGGATCGATTTTGTGTTGTCAGTTGTTGTTTTTTTGTCTTAAGATATTTTATGATTATAATATTTTGACATTTGCTCTGCACTTTCGTTTCATTTTAAACATTGGAGTATGAATAATTTTGCTGGTTTTATTAACGTTTAAAGATCTTATTCGACATTTTTCATTTTATGTAACGTTGAGTTCATCAGTTTTAATCGTAAATATTTTGGGTTGAGTCATGAATAATTTCCATTTTAGTCAAATACAACTTATTCATGATTTTTTTTATCATAAAGGGTTTTCAGACTATTGTCGTCATCTTTATTGTTATTTCCACAACGTTTCGGCCGATAAGTCCTCTGGTCTTCTTCAGGTGTTTGTCGAACTCGGAAACCTACACGGAATTTCGAACTACGTCCTTTATTGATTCACGAGGGTCACCTGTTCTGATTCCGTTAGCCAAAATCGGGTACAAGTGTTAAGTACACCTATATTGTTACATGCCTGCAGTCAGGATTGAACCATGAAACAGGGAATATTCTTGATTTAACAGGAAAGAAAAAAATTATATGAGATTGTTAAAATCTATAGTAAGAATGAATCTTCTTTTTATCACGTCTTTTATTACATCATATTGTAAAAATTGTTCAGTTATTAGTTTATTATATTCATTTTGTTATTACTCATAATTTATTATTTAGGCGTTATCGTAAATATATAGGAAAACATAGTATATTGAGAATTTGGTAAAAAAACGTAGTAATAGTACAATCCACAGTTTCAAAAATCATATAAATATGATAAAAGGAGACCACAAATTTTTAAGACAGACAAGTTCTCTTCACTTAAAAGTTGAAGCAATATAGTCTTACTTCAATTTTCCTCCATTTATCCTAGTGCCACAATTAGCTAAAGTTCTCAACAGCATAAATTAGAATATATTACGATACAGAGCATCCAAACATGGAAAATGGTAAGCAAACTTTCTCAGGGGCCTTGAACTAATATTAGATTAAACTTACCAAATAATCAGTGCAAATGTAAAATCCCTATTTAAATATATTCTGAAAAATAGCCTTGGAAATAGAACTAAATAACGTTGTGTCAATATTCCAATGGAAAGTGATGCGTGCTTGCCTAGAAAATCAACGTTCGAAATCTTGTCTTTTTCTGGCCTGAAATAAAGCTGCCTATTCTGAATCCAATTAAATCAGAGCAATCGAAACGGCTTTTTGCTTTTTCTCGCCTGTCAACTTGTTTCTGGCTGGAATTGATCACGTGATACTCTCAGCGATGGAGTTCAAGTAATGAGTTGACGTTGTTGAGACGCAGCACGAAAGAAAGAAGTTCTCGAGTTAATTAGCGTCAAATACGATCAATTTGATTCAGTTTTTCCGTTGTAAATAGGAAGCTCCTTTCCCCAAGGATTGAGGGCGTGACGGACGATTTTTATCCACAGCGGTAAACCAAACTGTTGCAATCTGACAATACAAAGACAGATTACATGGCTATCGTAGATTTTACAATCAGAGAAAGGTAGTAAATAAGAGTCCTCAGGTGGGAATTTTCCCGATCAAGAGAATCAGCATTTAAAACAGAATTTTAAATGATAGAATAAAACTCGATCCATCGTCTACACTAACTACACACACAAATACACTTATGCGAACAGGGGATCTAGTATGGCAGAAGACCACACCTTGGCGTAGTAGCTATTGAAAAGGGAGCCTTCAGGTCACTATCGACTGTGCTAAGCTAACTAATATATATATATATATATATATATATATCCTGTCATCTGTTAGGGAACTGTATATTCAATAAATTCAGTTGATTTCAAACGAAATTGAAATAAACTCACCTGACGATCGACTTCGTGAAATTCCGTGTGCCGACTTTTTTTAATATCCTAAAATATCTTATCATTGTAAAATTATGATATTCAATTTGTGCTTTCGTCGTATTTTAAACATTTGTCAATTGAACACTAAAATGATTTTGGTAGTTTTACGACCGTTTTCGATCTTATTTAATGTTTTTAGATTTTATGTAGCAGTGACTTTACCAATTATATATATATATATATATACGAAACTATTTTCCAACCAAAATTTAAACTGAATGTTGTATGGTTTGGAACTAATTTGACATGGACAGCACTTCATCAATTTGAGCAGGTGGTCAAGTCATCCCATTGACAAAATTAAATAAGAGCAACTTGCTCTGAAGATTTACAGGTGGAGAGCAAAACTGCTGTTGTTTCTCGGTTTCAAATCAGCACAATCGTAATGGAATCGAGCAATTTTTACATCTTTTAAGAACAAGATATTATTAATTATTATTCAGAACAGCTTGTTATTACAAACATTCCTATCAACTAAAATCTTTAGTAATATCTATTTGCTTTCCAGTTAATACCTCAATTTTTCAAGACTATATATATTTATATATATATATATATATATATATATATATATATATATATATATATATATATATATATATATAATTAATTTTTAATAGCATAGAAGCTTGTTTGCGACTTATAAACGACAATCATCAGACAGCTGGTTATATTTGGTCTGCAACAAACTCGCGAAGTGAGATAATGACAACCAATACTTATATATATATATATATATATGTATATATATATTTATATTTATATATATATACGTGGATCATTAAATAAGTTTCCAGACTTTTTCGTATGGGCACTTTTATTGATAGTACACACATGAAACTCTAGTCCCCTTCGAAGTAATCTCCTCTGGCTGCAATGCATTTGTGCCGTTCCAACAACTTCTGGAAGGCTCTGTGGAAGTCCTCTTGTGTGAGCGTGTCAATGACACTGCCTCTTTCATCTCCTCAGTTGTCTCATAACGACAGCTTCTGAGCTTAGGGAATAAACAAAAGTTACAGAGAGCAAGGTCTGGACTATAGGGAGGCTGAGGAACTGTCTTGATGCCCATCTTGGTCAAATAGTCTGAGACAAGGATGGAGTTGTGGACTGGTGCATTGTCCTGGTGGAAATGCCACTGACCCGATTTGTAGATTGGTGACCTCTTCCGACTGAATCTCTCCCTGAACCCCCTTAAAACCTCAACATAGTAACCCTTACCTTTGGCCAATCAACTCTGGTGTATTGACTTCCTTACTCCTCCCACATCTCTCATCATCCCTCACAGACTCCCTGCCTTCCTTGAATCTCTTATGCCACTCAAAAACACATGCTCGATTCATGCAAGATGGTCGAAAAGCAGTCTGAAGCATTCCATACGTTTCTGTAGCGTTTTTCCAAGTTTAAAACAGAATTCTATTGCATATCGTTCTTCTAAAGTGCCATCGCGTTCAGATTGCATTTTTAAAATTCACCAGCTGTGACAATCAGGCTTTAGTAGGTTGTATTCCAATTGCTGCTGTAGCTGTTCATTTGAACCTGAAATCATAAAATATGGTCAATCATCTCATAAGATGTATAGCAATAACATACTGAATTTTCAATAATCTACGACAATTTTAAATTCCTGTACAAAAAGGTCTGGAAACCTATTGAACGCACCACGTACATATATATATATATATATATATATATATATATATATATATATATACGTGTGTGTGTGTGTGTGTGTGTGTGTGTGTGTGTGTGTGTGTGTGTAAAAACTTTGGGTTCAGCTTCGTACCTTATTTTTCTCTATAGTGCTTGAACTTTTTGAGCAGGAGGTATTATCTTCTACGTGAACGCAAATAAAATAGAGTTCATGTGTTTTGAATAAGAAAGATCTATCTCCACATTAAGAGGATAGGCTCTAAAATTAGTTCACCAGTTTACAGATTCGGTAACAATATCTCATCTATAAAAAGTGATGTCAGCATACGCCTAATAAAGACGTGAACTACTAACAACTGGCTATCGATCATATGGATATCTTATCACTCTGATAAAATAAAACAAGATTTCTTCCAAGCTGTAACTGTGTCACTACTACTGTAGGGATGCACCACCCTGATGATGAGGAAAGGCATGGACATCAAAGTAGAAGGGGATTACACAAGAATGCTAGGTATTTTTTTGAAAAAAATCCTGGAAGCAACACCCCATGAAACATCAGCTTTACAGCCACTTTAGCTCCCATCTCACAGCCCATCTAAGACGATCAAGACATGCTGGAGAGTGCTATAGAAGTAAGGACACACTCATAACTGACGTTCTCCAGTAGACTCCAACATATGGCCGTACCAATGTTGGCTGACTAACAAGGAAGACCAACCAGGAGCGATGAATTATGGTGAAAGATGGAGAGAGAGAAAGAGTCAGCCAACTCCGTTCAGTCGGCGTGATTTGATGATGATGATATATATATATATATATATAATGATTACCATAGTAGGAAATGAACACGGCAACCCGAGTTCAAATTATAAACGAGCCAGTATGCATTTATAGCACTAATCCCCTTGGGGAATGTATGCATCCAATTATTCCTCTTCTGTGTGTCTGTGTGTCTGTGTGGGCAAAAGGGTGATAAGACTTGTGGGTTTTAAAAGGGGTTTTTTTGAAGGTCAGGGGCTAAGGGCAAGGCTGTGTTGCTGACTCCATATTTTGGTTATATTATTTTACCCCACGTTGACTGGCCGGCGCAATGCCTTGTCCAAATAAAGTCCAAAAGAAATATACAAAAAGAAAAGATAGAAACAGATAAGAGACGAAAACATTTCTTCCATACTTTCCTTTATCTACTTGGTGAATGGACTAACCACGCTACGTCTTGGGACGTAGCGTGGTGCCCAAAACACCAGACAGCAAAATGATGTTGTTGGTTTGACGGACACTCCCTGACAAGACTCGGTTCACAGAAAACCTGAATATTTATCTCTCTCCATCGGCTCCAAATTCGCCACTCCAAAATCCTTCTAATTTTGGCGCGACCGCTTCCCATTGGCTACTTTACTTTTTATTATTTTTCTTTTTTTCTGATTTTTAACCGGATGGATGCGTGGAGCCTTATGCGTGGCGACGCGTTTATACATTTTGTATGTGGCAGCTGACGAGTCAACATCCGGTTGGAAGTTTTATTGTTAATTCCTAAATCCCCACAGACTCTATTAAAGGAGTTTCCAGTGGACATCGAACTCACTACACTCGAGCAAACACGAGTTTGTTCACTATTTGCGGCCATCGTATATTACGTATTGTCCATAGATAAGTTTTGTTGCAAAGAAATTTTCTTC
Organism: Sepioteuthis lessoniana; assembly: GCA_963585895.1. Taxonomy (NCBI): domain Eukaryota; kingdom Metazoa; phylum Mollusca; class Cephalopoda; order Myopsida; family Loliginidae; genus Sepioteuthis; species Sepioteuthis lessoniana. Next base: position 46,537,012 of record OY757909.1, read on the forward strand.
TACGCCAAAGATAGCAGAATTTCATCATTTCTAGTGGGACATTATACAACCAAAACGAATATTGTTTTCTTTCTTTCTCAATAAATCTAATATTTTGGATTACTTTGATTTTCAATTATTAACTACATATATATGCAATTTTTTTTTTGTTATCAAGTTTCAATGTTGAACAGTTTGGGAATAAATAAAACAATTATACCCGTTTTGATTGTAAAATGTTCCACAAGAAATAATGAAATCCTGATATCTTTGATGAAAAAGAAAATTATCTTTTTATTAAAAAAAGTTTTAAGCGTATACTTATTTATAAGCAATACTATCTATATATATACTATCTAAATCTATACTATCTAAATCTATACTATCTAAATCTATACCATCTAAATCTATACTATCTAAATCTATACTATCTATATCTATACTATCTAAATCTATACTATCTAAATCTATACTCTCTATATCTATACTGTCTAAATCTATACTATCTAAATCTATACTATCTATATCTATACCATCTAAATCTATACTATCTAAATCTATACTCTCTATATCTATACTATCTAAATCTATACTATCTAAATCTATACTATCTATATCTATACTATCTAAATCTATACTATCTAAATCTATACTATCTAAATCTATACCATCTAAATCTATACTATCTATATCTATACTATCTAAATCTATACTCTCTATATCTATACTGTCTAAATCTATACCATCTAAATCTATACTATCTATATCTATACTATCTAAATCTATACTATATATTAATATGTAACAGAAATATGATTATGTAACAATCCAAAAGTGAGTCAATCCCTTGCAAAATTTTATATAGTGATAAATTTTCAATCCAAAATTGAAGTTTGTTATTTATTTGTTGGTTTGATTGTTTGTTGTGTTTGTTTTTGGTTTTGTTTTGTTTTGTTTTGTTTTGGCGGAGTGGGTAGATTCTTTTCTTTGTTACAGAGTTTCAATGCCATAGAATTTGGTAATAAATACAGTCTAATAATCTCTATTTTCATTGCATAATGTTCAACAAAAAATAATAAAATTCTGGTATATTTGATGTAGAAGAAAATTAACTTTTTAGCAAAAAATTTTAACAGTATACTTATTCATTGGCGTTAATATATATATATATATATATATATATATATATATATATATATATATATATATATATATATATATATATATATATTGATAGCAAGAATTCTCTTGACTTTTTCTCGCGATCCATCCCAGTCGTCTGTCAACCTCCTGACGTAATCTAGTGTCTGCAAAAAGCTGCTGAAAGTGAATTTTGCTTGTCGGCCAACACTGTTGTGTCCATATGTAGGAGTCCACAGGACAAGATCGCTTATGAGTTTGTCCCTGCTTCTCCAGTTGGGTGCAGCATGTCTTATTCGTTTAACTTGAATAATTTGTAAAATGATAGGCAAGTGGCTCTACGACTGCCATTTTGTGGGGTGCTGCTTTCAGGATTTGTTCAAAACGGCACGCAGCATCCTTGTATAGTTCTCATCTAACTTTTTCTCCAAGCGATTGATTAAAATCCTGGTGGTGCAGCCAAATAACATTACTGACACGGTTACAACTTGAAGGAATTCTTATTTTATTTTAACAGAAAGATTAAATTTCGATATCGTCGATAATCTGTCGGTTGCAGTTCATGCTTTTACGATGCATATATTGACACTGCTTTCAGTAGAAGAGATATTGCTACTGATGTATGTGAAATGGTCTACAAGTGTCAGATATATACATATGTGTGTGTGTGTGTGTGTGTGTGTGTGTGTGTGTGTGTGTGTGTGTGTGTGTGTGTGTGAATATGATTGTAACAACTTCGATTAGTCTGGCGCACTAACATATTTGAAGAACAAATAAAAAAACACAGGATCGAACTTAGCAAATATTGGCCAAAACTAACTTGCTAATCACTGCTTATAGCAGACGCACAGCAAATATTTGTGCCAATGTCAGAACCTCAACTCCATACTGACAGGGGGTTTGTTGTTAAATGATACGAGTAAACATTTCCTTTCAGCCTCTGGTCAAGAAAAAAGCCACGTGTAGTCTTTGCATTGTTAAAGTAGAAAAGAAAGGCGAGCAATGTGTAAGTTTGATCCTTTTCTAAGTGAGCTTCAAAAGATGAACAGGTTAATATAATCCTCTATGCTGGCTGAAGTCCCGAGAATTCAAGTAACGTAAAACTATCAATACGCGTTAGGACACAGATTGACAGAGAGAATTAGAAGAAAAAAGCAGCATTATGAATACAGATTTTACCACCCTCTAAAATCTAAGCTTCATTAGATGGTCATCTGATTGCAGACAAAGTAGAATGAAATTGTACTACCCAGAACAAGAATTAAATTCACACCCTCCAAATTCGACTTATGGAGATATTTAAAAGCCAAGGTGGCTTCTCTTCAAAATGATTTTCCCCTCTTTTTCCTGTGCTTATTGCCCTTTTTTTCTTTTCATCTCATCATTTTGTGTCTCATTTCAAAATTTTTACCAAGATTGATTTTTATGTAGACAATACATTGAGTAGTTGGGTATTTTAATAATGGCCGAATAAAAAGGACCGAGTATGTATTTATCGTAACATAAATGGATATGTGAATGAGCGAGCTAGTTAGAACAAGATGAACTCAGAACTTTACACCCCTTCCTACTCCCCGACAAACTTTGAGAATCGTGCTCTGTTGTAAAAGTTTTTGTTTATTTATGGAAAATAAAATTGGATCATCTTTATTTGTCATAAATAACAAAAACATTTATTATAAATAAAGATCTTTTTTGTTGCCTGGAGAATCTTTGCTACTAAGTTTTAAAAATCCTTTTTCCCAGTTACTGAGAAAGTCAAGTGGATTGCAGTAAAGAAAAAAAGAAAAGACTAGGCAGTCAAAATGAGCAAAAACTAGATTAGACAAAAACTATTCTTAAATTTAAATTAGATGGGATGGCGAGAATTTAAAACTACTACTACTACTACCGGACATTGGCCTAGGGGTTTGAGTGTTCGCCAATGGCCCGGGACACCTGGGTTCAATCCCAGGTCGCGTCATACCAAAGACTCAAAAAATGGTACTTGATGCCTCCTTGCTTAACACTCAGCATTATAAGGTACGGATCAAGGGTAAAGTAGAGCAATCCAGGGAAGGAGTAGCGCCCCCCCTACACCTTGGTGTAGTAGCTATCGAAAAGGGAGCCTTCGGGTTACCCTCGACTATGGTCGCCAACTTTACTTACTTTTACTACTGTAAACAAACAATTAAGCATAAAAAATCTGGAAAGAAAAGGTGACAATATTAGCTGACGTTTGGTTTCTGTCTAACTATTAGTTTGCCAAAGATAACCTGATTAAGATATTTGTGGGTTGAAGTAATAAAAATTCGAACAACTTGAAACAAGAACAACAATTACAACAACAACATGGCTCAGTCGGCTGGGGCGGTAGAATACACCAACTGCATCTCTGCAGAGGAGTTAGACTCGGCCAACGGGTATCCTGGATATAACACTAAACAATCTGATGGTGAGGTTCCAGTAATTCTGGAGCTTTGGGGAATGCGGAGTACTCCTTCATTGTCATTGATGAAGATCCTATCTATGGGTCAAATAGAACTAAACAGTGTACTTATACAAAACTCAATTGTTAGAAATAGAACTTTTTTGACATTTAAACGATATTCTAATGCTTAACTGAATTCTTTGAAGTAGAACTGTTTTTACATTTAACCGTGCGTAAACAAAAAACTTTATTTATGCTAAACTGAATTGCTTGAAATAGGACTGCTTTTGACATTTAAACTGAGTAATTATGTTAAATTTGTGGGGTTGTTTGCTGAATATTTTGCTCCCACAATTTATTTTGGCTCATTATTGAAAAGCAAACGATGTAAACGACGCGAACAAAAGAACATTCAAAACGAAGCAATACAAAAAAATTATATATCAACAAGTACATGAAAAGGAAGCATTACAAAACATTACGATTATTTTAATATATCTGGTTAAATATTCCTCTGTGTGTCTCTGTGTGTGTGTGTGTGTAACTAACACGAATATTATGGCGAAAGACTAAATAATGGCAGTGTCATGTAGACTATAAATGCATTTTAGAAAGATGTATTTTCTCCCATGTTGGTCGTTTGTCTTTTTCGGGAATTGAAGAAATGTCTGAGGCTGTGTTCGAGACTGGAACAAGTCCAACCGAAAAAGCAGAACAGGAAAGAAAAAGGTTACAGAGTATATACGCATCCATGTTACGTGTATTGAGCTGTGTGTCACCAGCTGGCAAAACCAAGCTGTCTCTTTAGTTTATTTTGCGCGGGACAAAATCAAAGGTGCTGACGTAGTTGGGAGCATAAATCACGTGACTTTCCAGACCAATAGGTTCTCGAAACTAATTAGTTTACCGACGTCCACCATCTTTGTTTCGGGAACAAGTGAATCGGTATCCTATTTTTGAATTTTCTTGTAACACGGCCATTTTAAAAATATAGGAGTGTAAATCCAATAAACTGAATTGTTTGAAATAGAACTGTTTATATGCATAAAAATGGATTTGGTATTAAATAACTTGCTATAGTTGATATGCCATAAAACCAAACCAAACTACTACTATTGCTATAAATACTACGAGGTAGTAAAGAAACAATTATAACAAAAGAAATTCGAAAGAACTAGTCATAAAACAGCTATTATTTAGCCTGTCTATTACGTAGAACGCTACGCATTCATTCAACCCAGCAAAAAAAAGCAAGAATAATTCGAAAATGTTTTTCTCCCAACCTATAATATTGGACTTTTTAAGTCTCTTGTTAATAAGTGTCTTACGCTGTTTTCATTTAGATTTTTGTTTTGTTGTCTTTTCGTTAAAAAAAAGTCTTATGTTACATATTTATTCTTCATTTGTTATTTTTTGTAACCCTTCGCTAACAGAGGCTAACTGATATTCCTTGACGGAATCTCAGATTTTTTATTAAAAAGTCTATTTAATTATTTGGGCATTAGCTTTATAACAAAAGTTAATTGTCTCTTACGTAGAACTCCTATACAGTCAAGTGTCACTGCCGAAGAAAAAGACATTTGATAGAAAATAAAAAAGAAGGGAAATTGATAAAACCTAAATTATTAGCATGTACCAATCTTAAACATTCAATTATTCTGCATTTTCTTCTTCAGTTCCTATACACTAAGTGGAGTTAAAGAACAATTAGAAAAAAAAAACGATGATTTACGTCTCTTTTATCAGAAAAGATTTTTCACTCCTTTAGCAATAATTTGTGTTGAATTCTTAAAACATTTAGCAGAACGGCAATTAATATTGTCTGATGATTTTCAGGCTTTTACTATCTTCAATGGCTAAAGACAAACAGTATTAAGTAAGTGTTGCCAAAAATATCAGAGAATACGCTTTGTACTTAGATTATTTTTTCAAAATAATGCGTTATAAATCTATTGACTTGATTGGCATAAGTTATACCAAGATTCAAACTCACTATCTGATCACCAAGTGGCCCTGATAATGTTGTATACAGGGAGGAACAACAACAAATCTGATGTATAAAAATAAAGTTTGCTTCTTATCTTGTTTTTCTTTATTAACTGAAATGTACGTATGAGTAAAGAAAGAGCGAGTCAGAGATGATTGAAATACACACACACACACACACAGAGGTGACTATGCGATTTTTCTGTGAAACCTCTCTACCTTTCTGCTTCGTTCTCCTCAGGTCGAAAATCTTCAATGGTTATATAATTTTCCAGATACACACGCAATACACGTGGTCACACTTCCTTCCGGCATGCCACCCACACAACTGACGTGGCATTTTGTTTACCTTAAGAAACAGGTAGACATCCTGTTATGCTAACCACGTAACATACGCAGCATTTCCGCTGGGACATCGTCCTGTTTACCCGAGGAAACAGGTGCACATCCTGTTATGCCACACCAGCAACTTATGCGGCACGTCAAAGGAAATATCCGACAGTAATAGTAGTTATCATTTACTAAATCAAGGTTTTTATCCACATCCACTGTTTCAAAATGTTCAGTGAATGTCTGTTCGGAAATCTTTTGTGGTAATTCAGTGACACACCTATGCTTTCATATAAGATGCTTCTTTGTCAGACTTTCATGCACTAACTGACTGGACAAAGGATATATATATATATATATATGTGTGTGTGTGTGTGTGTGTGTGTGTGTGTGTGCGTGTGCGCGCGCACGTAAAATAAAAACAGTTGTAGATATCACACGTGAAATTGAGAAGCAACTTTTGGATATATATATATATATATATCATCAAGTCACGCTTCTAACACGGATTTCCCTGACTTTCTCTCGCTCTTCGTGCATATAATCCATCGGTCCAGAAAGATTTTCCCGGCTATATCTTGTGTCTATACAGAGCTGTTGTAGGTATGTTTTTTGTTGATCAGCCAACACTGGCACGTCCATCTGAAGAGTTCCATAAGACAACATCTCTTTTGAGTTCATCCTAGCTTCTCCAACAGTGTCCTGCATGTTGTTCATCTTATTTGGATGATTTTAGCGATCGGAAGTGAGAGGCCGTACAACTGCTGTTTCGTGGGATGTTGTTTCTAGGATTTGTTCTGTATTGCTCGTAGCATTCTTGTGAGTTACCGTTTAGCTTTTTCTCTTTTTTATCAGCATCCATGTAGTGCATCTATAAAGTAGTATAAACACAACCGCTGCTTGAAAATATTACGTTTTATTTTATCGGACAGGTCAGATTTCCATGTAATCGATAACTTATTCAAAGCAATCCAAGTCCTTGCTTGGCGCATATTGATGTCACTCTCTGAAGACACTGCTACCGAGGTACATGAACTTATCCACTAATTTCAGAGGACCATCATTTTGAGTGGAGATATCTCCTTCTTGATTAAAACACATGTACTCTGTTTTGTTTGCATTCCCGAGGAGGCTAGTGTCTCTTGCAGGTTGCTCGAGACTATGCAGCCAGGATTCGACTTAGGTAGGTGTATTTGCTAGAAGCGCTTTGTCATCAGCATAGCCTTCGTCCGTAATAGTTTCTACTTCTTGCCTTTTTAGTATAAAGCCGTTTTCTTTTATTAGATCTATCGGCGTTCGAAGTTCATAGTCTAGGCAGTTTATGAACAGATATAGTGCTAATTTATTCCCAACAATAATGTCAAAGAAGTCTGTGTCTCCATCAGGTGAGTGAACCTTGGCTTTCGTGTTTCTATAGAGCAATCTTATGGCTATGACAGTTTCTTTGGGGAGATCATACGCTAGAAGTATTTTCTTCATTTTCCTTCTGTGTATGAAGTCAAATGCCTTGGAGAAATCTACAGAAAAGAGTGTTATCTCGAGGTTTTTTCGCACGAACTCCTTCAATGATTTGACGTACTGTCAGAATCTGTGAAATAGTGGATGGATTTCTCCGAAAAACGTTTTGATTTTTTCTAAGAATTTTTCTCAATTTCTGGTTCGACGCAATTGAGTTGCAGAGCATAATAAACATTAGCTACTATGGAAGTAAGAGTTATGCTTCGGTAATTTTTGGTTATTCCGAGGTCACTTTTCTTGGGGAAAAGGAGGATGCAGCTTTTTGTCCATCTCTTAATATACAGCGTTGTAGAATCGAATTTCCTTGTCTTCCATACTTCTGAAGGTATTTCATCAAGACTGGGCGCTTTCCTGTTTTTAATTTTTGTTTGTACTAGGTGGAATTCTTCTTGAGTAAACTGTCTTAGTTTGATTCTTAGTTGGTTATAAATAATTTTCGTGATAGGTTTATCGGTGACTTAAAGGAAGTTTCCAAGCAGACACTAGAAATATTCTTTCTACATCTGTATTCGTCCTTCTTGGTTGGCAGCTTTTAGTTTTGGTCTGGAGGTGCTCTTCCCTTTACTCACTTCATTTACTGTCGGCCACGCTATGAAGGATTGTCTATCTTTTACCGAGTTTCTAACTTTATTGATCTGGCCTTGAATTTATTATATTTGTTTTTTTTTTGTATGCGTTAATTAGTTCTCTCTGTGCCTTCATAAGTTTCTGCGCATTGTCATTAGTTGGGTTTCTTTTATTACATAGTGATACTGTTTTTACGCAATCTCGTTTTTTCTTAACTGCTAGTGTCTCCCATCGAACTCTATTTTTGGCTCTTGGTTTGGTTAGTATACATTCTGCTGCTGCTTCCATATGGGCGTTGACGAAATTTTCATATTCGTGTTTCGAAGTGTTTCAGATACTTGCTGAAGTTTATCGAATTTATTCCTAACAGTTATCGTATGTTTATATCTATTTTAACTGAGGACTAGTCATGATGTGTGGATTTGGCTGTTTGTGTTGTATTCCTGCGTAGGCTCAGTCGTATTCTTGCTTTGACAATTCCGTGATGGAAGACACTCCTCCGAAAGAGGAATATGCCTCACAGTTCAGAGCGCTATTAATCCATTTTTTATTTATGAGTATGCAATCTATCTATGCTTTAGCATTATTTGGGTTGGTGTAGGTCCATTGTTTTCCCTCCCTTTTCTGGAAACATATTATCAGAAGCCATGGGAAGCAGCATAGTGAATGTGAAGTAAGGCGGAGGAACCGAAAGTTGCTTCACCTGATGTTAGGCGGAAGAAAATAATTATCAGTATTATTATTATTAGGACATCTGAGAGAAATTTTATGAGGCGATATAATACTATTTTAGGTCCCTTAATGAAAATGTCGTTAAAAGATGAGATTTTGAGGTCCAAATAAATAATCCTTCATTAAGCATTTTTTAAAAAATAACTATCATGTTATAACATTGAATTTTTAAGTTGTAATTTTTCATTCTTTGAAGAAAAATGTTTATGATAAAATGCAAACAAACGTAACTACTTTTTAGAGTATAATTATGAAAGCATGATTAAATTTGGTGTCTTGTCTGAATATGAGCACAAGCAAAAACTTTAATCAGGGTTTTATTTTTTTCTATATCCGAATGATTATATAACATACTTTATAGAAATCACAACACACTAATATAAAGAGCTTTGTTGCTTTACACTGTCAGAAATTTACAGGTTCTTACCAGGTTTTCTAGTCTTACGATTACTGAACCCTTTTTATAAGTCCTGAGGAATATTGTCAGAGAGGTTCTACCTATACTGCCATACCACCAACATCGTCTTCTGACTTTGTGGGATTGTATAATATAAAAGCAGGCATTACTTACGGGGCAACACTTTTACGGGCGCAACATCCAAACTCTTGTTCATCACCGACGAAATGGTTAGGATTATGAAAAAATAGTGTTTAGTAAATATAAGCTCTATCCAATGGTGCTATTGTGCTCCTTCTATCAACCATGTTCTGCCACTACTACCATATTACAGCATCATCTATCCAACAATGATATTGTGCTCTCTCTTTCTGCGGGCATTGGGGTTTTTTTTTTCGTTTTCTTTCTTTCTTTTTTTTCTTTTTTTTTAAATCCCGTTTTATACTAACCTCTTTGAAGTCTAGAGAAACTCCATTTTTTCTATCTGTTCGTTTGTTGTACACAACGCTGAGCTTAGTAATCCGCCTCAAACGATTTATAAAACTTAATGCAGATGTAGAAAAAAAAAAGGAAAGAAAAAATAATGAAAAATAAATACTAGTGACTTTGTCTTTTACTTCAAAATCGAATCACTTTAGCAATGTTGATGTTCATAATGTGTTGGGAAAATGTCTGCTAACTTAGCGGAATGCTGAGATATGTCTTAAGAATAATTAAAAGCAAACACGTCTTGCCAGAATCCCAATGGAAATGAATAGGAACCATTGCTTTCGGAGCCGACCTCTCTCTCTCTCTCTCTCTCTCTCTCTCTCTCTCTCTCTCTCTCTCTCTTATATATATATATATATAATCTGAGTTGCCATGGATAAAAATGATTATCAAAAATTCATTGTATTTGCTGTCTGTATGGAAGAGTCTTGTCTTGGTTAATTTTCTTTTAAAAATTCCCAGTTTTACCACGAGTGATCATCAGGAGATCTTACAGATCATAAATTTTATTTAATTTCTGGGAGAATTAGAGTTTCCTTGAGGTTAAAAATTCGTTGACGCTCAAGTTCAAATAAATGTTTTTAAAACTGTTCCAATAAACAAAAGAATCTGGTGTACTGAGTTTGAAATCGTGAATTTGGATCCCATCAATCGATTTACAGCCTCCATATGAAATTTACGCCATTATAGACACAAATGACCTATTTTATTGAGATCTTTCTGCACTGTTCGTGGTTGTATATCTAAGAATTTGAAGTCATCATTGTATCATATAATTAAAATAAAGATCATTGAATTAACTCTTTATTGATGGAAAGTTGTGAATGCAATAAATGATTATACAGAGTGTGACTTGGTATGCTACAGAGAGGGGTAAGGGGAGGTCAATTCCCTTACCTTTCTTTATTTGAATCAACAGGCATTAAGACAGACCGGTAAAATGGTAGGGGAAAGAAAGCGCAAGCTCTCTGCACTCTGTGCTCTTTGGTCTGGTGAACGAAAGAAGTCTAGGTCATTAAATGGCGTGACCCGGCAAGGCGGTGAAAGAGGAAAAGTCGGATGATTGGTCCACAGGCTCTTCGCGCGAAAAAGGCCATCTCGCGTTAGAGAAATTTGAAGGAGAATTTTAGTTTGGATAAAGCCAGCGTTAGAACCAGATCGCTGAGATCAACCAGCTCCGGGAAGACACTCAACCGTAAAAAAGAGAGAAAGAAATCTGAAAATTGAGAACCTGTCAAAGATAAGTACAACTCAAACCGTTTTCCTTCAACAATTCTTAAATATTGGAAAGTTATATGTATTCAGAAAAAAAAGAGAGAAACTGTCAAGGTTCTGTTTCATCAATAGTTAAATTTATTGAATGAACATTGCTACACGCTTCAGTCCGACGGCTTAGACACTTCTACTCAAGTAAGAGAAAAAGAATGAAAAAAAAGAAAAAGGACTGTTGAGAAACATTTTTGTTTGATGTTTTCCTGTTGGCTTAATATTGCCGGTATTTTAAAAAGAAAAGAGAAAAGAAAAAGGAACTGTTTCTTAAATCTCATCATTATTTGTTTAATCATTGCCTATTAAAATTTTGTTGCATTTTAAATGCACCCTTGTGTCGAAATCTTTTGGTTGTGTTCTGTCCTCTATCGATTTATCTTCTTTTTCATGTATCTGTCTCAGCCTCGTACCGCTTTCATTAATTCTCGCTAAACGTCTTATTGCCTCCTTAAACATTACAAGAGAATTTTGGAAATCTGTCTACAGTTAATATTATCCAACCTAAAATTTCGTTCTTCCGTGATCTGAGGGGGTAAGAAGACAAAGGACTTGGCGGTGTATATGAAAGTGAATTGGCACCCCCTTAGCAACGTCTGAGGTCAGTCAAGCCCCGAATTAACCTCCACATTATTTGTCTGTTTATCATACGCCCGAAAATAGGAGTCTTGACCGGGAGTTATTTTGTGGAGTGTCAAGTGCCAGATTGCCCTCGACAATACACATTCTACGTAACAGACTTCTACAGAGGACAATGACCTAGATATCGATCTCTTCAGGTTAGAGTAGAATTCAACGTCACAAGAGCTATTGCATCTTGATCTGGCATTACCACCATGTGACAGAAAACCAACAATGCCTGCTGGTATTGTAAAATACTACGAGAGCGCTCTGAGTTCTGGCACCATAATCACCCCTGAGTGAATTCATTATCCGATGAAAGTTTTGTTTGCTACACATATGGATTTTTTCCGTAGCATATATATATTGTTATCTCCTCATGTCGGCTTCAATATAAAAAGTTTCTTGTACTTGAAAAATAGAATCCTCAGATAACACATTGGAATGTGCTTCATCTGAGGATTCTATTTATTCAAATATAAGAAACTAGTTGTAATGTGACGGACATGAAGTATTTGAGCATTTTCTTGAGTTAAGAAAATATTTTCAAAATGTTTTGTGCTTATTCCTTCTCACCCCCCCCCACACACATATATATAAGAAGTTCAAATAATAAAACTATTTACATAAAAAGTGCCCAATGCTTTTACTGTAAAACAGGTATTAAACCAAAAATATTCGAATTATAAACTTTTGAAGTTCATCTGATGACTGTGTACTCCAAATGAAACTTCAAGAAACGGACTTTAAGATTTATTTAAGCTTATACATATATATGATTTATACAAGACAATAATTTCGTTATAAGTCTAAATCTGTATTCATCGTGATCTTAGTGATTAAATAAGGTAACGTCTGCACGCAACGGTTACATATATATATCCAATACATCATGAGAATTTAGTTATATATATATAGCTTGTCTTTCATTGTTTTGGTATTTATAATGTTGCACGGTATTTTATTGTATCATTCTGTAGTAGTCGATAACAATGAATAATTCTTAGGTTTTATTTTCCGTTTTTCTTTCTTTTTCTTTCTTACTTTTTTTCTATAGCAAGACCAAATCCATCCCTGACTAATTCATCAATCGTTTTAAAGTGAATTATCCTATCCAAATCAGTCAACTAAAGCAATCATTTCTACTGTTCAGTTTACTAATGTACTTATGCTGCAACTTAATTATCTATTAGTTCTTTCGATTAACAAATAATGAATATTTCCTTGTCATTTCAGCAAATGCTACTTGAAGTCATTTTACTGGGAGTGATTCTATTTATCCATCGGATAACTCAGCACTTTCCTCGTCAAAGAAAAAGATGCTTCCAGAACATTTCCCGTTTGCCGGATCCATATTTTAACGGTAGATAATTAAACATCAAAAAACAATAGAAAAGGAACTTACTTCAGATGAAGTATTCTCCACCATCATTATTATTATTGCTGTTGCTGCTGCTGCTGTATAGTTTTTCACCCAAGTTTTAACAGGTAGTTTTTCACTGAAGTCTGTGTGACAGAGCTGCATTCTTCCTCTGATATCAGATTCCCGCAGTCTCCTCTTACATGCCTTTGGGGACCGTTTCTAATTGTTATCACCGTCACCCTTATATCTCACAGCTTTTTCTGCTCTCGGACAAGATCCAAATATTTGTCCAGCTTTTAGGTTTCATTTTCACTCTGTAGTCCGCAAAAGCCATCCGATGATAATAGAATGAGTAGAATCAATTTTATGAGAACCAATTCAAATATAAATTATCATTGCTTATCTGCATCGTTTATAATCAGCAATGCACCGTTTATTTGGACCAATCAGCAATGCTAGTAAATAAAAATCTGATAGAATTAACCGTTCATAAAACATCTATCAAATACTTTTAGTTCTTGGCTTAAATAAAAAGTGAAATAATCAAACACTGAAATATATACAGTTACGATCTGGATAATTCCTTTGCTTTACACAAGAAATCTTTATAATTACAGATATATATATATATATATATATATTGTTACAAACCGACTTTCACTGGGACTGCGATAGCTGGCACGTAACGAGAATAATAAAAAAAAGTATAAAATTACGAGAATGTCTCAAGGTTCGATAAAAAAAAGGGTGAACTATGGGAAGGGAATTTCTCCAATCGAAGACTCTCGGTAAATCACAGCGGAATAAGCGACAAGCACTCACAAAACCAACATAACACAATTTGAAGATTTAGCAACAAAATTTATTACAACGTAATTAGGGAAAAATAAGAATTTAAAAAAATGGCTTTAAGAAGAAAAGGGGATGGAAAACTAACGTTACTATTTATATATAAAATCCGAGACGAACCACAAATCAAACAGATTTGCAAGGTAGACACATAGAGGCAAAAGGAATATGAAACTCACTGAGGGTTTAGGACTTGTTAACAATCTTATTTTCTTTCGTTCTTTTTTTCTTTCGTTCTTTTTTTTTTCTTTTTCTTTTTTTTTTTTTCTTGAAGAGGCTTGAATTTAAGTGCCACGAGGAGTTATTCGGTTTCGGCTGTCTATTTCTTAGTCACATTTCGGGTGTACTGGAACGAAGCTCCTGAATGGATGTTGACGCCTCAAAGTCAGGACCGCTACTACTATTGTCACTTTGCCAGTGCCGAAAAAGGGTCTCTCTACCGACTCTTAGAGCTGGACGCGTGGCTGGTAAGGTCACCCAAAATTCACTCCAAGAGTTCAAGGCTAGCTGAGATGGGTAACTAGTGGAAAGGGGTTGACTTTCAATTCCATTTCTTGCCGTCTTCCTTCTTTCTTTCCTCTTCCTCCTTTAGCCCCGTGAACCACCGAGTAAACCATGCGTAATGGGAAAGGGTAGGCTTGGCGCCTCTCCTTCCCAACTTTATTTTTCGTCTCGGAATAATAAGGACAAATAAAACACATTTGTAATGTACATAAAAGATATATTTCTTCTATTTTCTACCCCACGTAACAACATATATATGGAAAATAAAACTGGGCGCCCCGAAGATTCAATTAAACAAGCAATACAATCAAGTCAAAAATAGGAAGGCCAAATCAGGACTAATTTGCAACGCACTCCATCCAAACCACCAACCCACTCTATCGTCTATTACTCCCGGTAGGTCTTCAAGGCTACGTCCTGTATCGGCAGAGCTGTTGTATATAGGTTCTACCTGGTCGTCTTACCTTTGCTGGTCCATGTGAAAGTTAAAGAAAGAACCACTCTGTAGGAACCCATTTTTTGATAAATATAGAATTAATCCCTATCAAAAATAGATTTCAAGGAATTTTAAGAAAAATTTAGATTGATAGAAAAATTTCATAACAAAGAAAACGCGGACGACTCCTTTGTAAAAAATAAATCTAAATTCTTCCCGGACATAGATAATAACAGTCAGTTAAGCACATTCTTCGAAAAGCTCTGAAACATTAACTAATACGAAAAAAACAAATAAACATACGAGGGTTGTTCAAAAAGTTTCCAGACTTTTTTGTGCAGGCATTTAGAATTGTCGTAGACTCTTGAAAATTCAGTATGCTATTGCTATACATCTTATTCAGTATGTTATTGCTATACATCTGACCAATTTTTATGATTTCAGGTTCAGCAGAAATTGGAATACACCCTACTAAAGCCTGATTGTCATAGCTGGTGAATTTCAAAAATGCAATCTGGACGTGAGGACACTTTAGAAGAACGATATGCAATAAAATTATGTTTTAAACTTGGAAAAAAATGCCACAGAAACGTATGGAATGCTTTAGACTGCTTTTCAACCATATTGCATGAATCGAGAATCAGTTTTTGAGTGGCATAAGAGATTCAAGGAATGCAGGGAGTCTGTGAGGGATTATTAGAGGTGTGGGAGGAGTAAGGAAGTAAGAACAACAGAATTGATAGGCCAAATAAAGAATTTCATGGATAAGGACTGCCGTATGTCTAGAGAGACAATAAGTGCTCAGTTTGATGTCAGTGTGGGAACTGTACACACAATTATTCGCTAGGAACTGAAGATGAGGAAGATTTGCGCAAAGTTTGTCCCAAGGGTGCTCAGAGAAGATCAGAAAGAAAGACGTTGTCATGACAGCAGGGAGATGGTCGAGCTGATCAATTCAGATCCCGCAGTTCTTGATGCTCTGGTGACCTCTGATGAAACCTGGATCTACTGCTATGAGCCAAAGACCAAGAGACAGAGTTCCGAGTGGAAGCATGCTGGCTCTCCCAGACCCAAGAAGGCTAGACAGAGCAAATCCACCCATAAACTTTTGATGATCCCTTTTTTTGACTGCACTGACATGGTCTACGTGCACTGGGTTCCCACTGGACAGACAGTCAACAAGGAATGCTATGTTGAGGTTTTAAGAGAGTTCAAGAAGAGATTCCGTCGGAAGAGGTCAGCACTCTTCAAATCGGGTCAGTGGCATTTCCACCAGGACAATGCACCAGTCCACAACTCCATCCTTGTCACAGACTATTTTACCAAGATGGACATCAAGACAGTTCCTCAGCCTCCCTATAGTCCAGACCTTGGTCCCTGTGACTTTTGGTTATTCCCTAAGCTCAGAGGCTGTCGTCATGAGACAATTGAGAAGATGAAAGCGGCTGTGACGAAGGTTATTGACACGCTCACACAAGAGGACTTCCATGAGGCCTTCCAGAAGTTGTTGGAACGGTAAAACAAGTGCATTGCAGCCGGAGGAGATTACTTCGAAGGGGACTAGAGTTTCATGTGTGTACTATCAATAAAAGTGCCAATACGAAAAAGTCTGGAAACTTATTGAAGGCACCATGTGAGAACCTCTGACCCAAAAAGAGACAAGCCTTACAAATATTCAGGCAAACGACCAAAAATTATGAAAAAAGCAAGACAAGGGAAGCACAGTAATCATTTTAAATAAAACATATTACAGAACAAAAATCCAGGAATTACTAAGGGATTAAACCAACTATGAATTAATTAATACAAATATAGGGAATAATACCACATCAAAAATTACGACAAACTAAAAACGAAAATTGGCAATTCTTAGGGATTACCAAAAATTCAAAAGCCCGAGGAAATAAAAATAGCTGAAAAAAAATCTGAATACATAGAAATTCCAAACATTAGTGACCTCAAATGATCAATGAGAGTAGTAAGCTCGTCATGCCCCACCAAGAGAATTAACAAACTAATATACAGTCATTCCTACATAAGATAAAAATCTAGATTAGAGATGACATCTACTTTTTAAATTTCATACCATAAAAAACTGATCCTAATGCACTCATGGAAAATGTTGATGTCGTCAACCGATACCGTAATATCCTCCATGAATTAGGAAAACAAGCCATCACGTTTTTAATTGAAAATACCCAGAAATATGACCCCAAGATTTAACAAAAAATATATCACTGATCTTATAGAACTAATCCTAAACAATAACTTTTTTCCAGTTCGACAACATAGATTACATCCAAATCCTAGAAACAGCTATTGGAACCAAAATGGTTCCAACATGGGCCACCCTTAGCTTAAAATTCTAAGAAAAAAATCTTTATGAAATCACAGGGAAAAATACAGTAACAATATAAAAACAGGTTTTATTAAATCATGGAAAAGATACCTAGATGAGTTTCATAATTTGGAAATTCCCATGGAGTAACATTAACGATCTACATAACTTCTCTAAAACCTATACCCTAGAATAAAATCCAAAATGAATACAATTTAAAAGAACTACCATTTTTATACATCCTCATTAAAATCAAAATTGCCTAATTATCACCTACATTTAACACAAACCCACAGACACGCAACAATACCTCCATTTCAAGAGCCATTACCCCAAAAGCTGTATAAAATCCACCCCTTACACCTTAGCACGTAAGATCTGCACCATAGTCACTAACAAAAACCTAAAAAAATCTGGCTAGAATTTCACATAACCCTCCACCAGAGAGGATTTTCTGCAATGTTTATAAATAAAAGAATTCGATTTAGCAGAAAAAAATACCATTAAAAGAACAACAAACCCCCAAGAAATATATCAACGAACAACCCTTAGCATTTGTCTCAATATACAACAAAAACAACCAAGAACTATTCACAGAAATATCAAAGAATCTATATCAACTTTAAAACAATGATAGAAATAAAAACATTAAACACCATAAAATTATTAAAAGCAAACGACAACCAAAAAAGATAAACAACTCATTAACCTCATCTAAATTAGGAAAACACACGCATTGAGTGTCAAAAGTTGAAAATAAAAGACGTGAAGTATGTAATATAATCTTAAAAGGAAAATACTAAACCTTAGAAAAAAAAATTACATTCATGATAAATAGAAACTTAAGCAGCAATTCAAAAAATATAGTCAACATAATCAAATGTACAAAGTGCAATGAAATCAACATAGGATGCACACAAATACTGAAGACTAAAATCTCTTCTCATAAAAGCAACTTAACCTTGCCAAAAAATACAAAATTTTATGTATCAAAACACATCTATGAATGCAGCAAAGGACACTTTGAAAGGATACCAATGTACCAAACTGATGACTTCTCATCACTCCAAATAACACTTGCTTAAATCTACGTTTTTGCATGGGGAAAAATATATTCTCACAAACATTAAATCCACTAAATGCCCTTAAAATATGTGTGTGTATATAAGTGTATGAATGAATAAGCCTATATACATATATACATCTGCAAATACACACACACATACACAGAATGCATTCATAAACACATAAATAAACTCACATATTTGCAAAAAGAAGAGAAACAACAAAAAAGGTCATTAACAAAACCACCAAAAATCTTTACGGACAATTAATTCCTATGGGACAATCGCAGACACAAAACTTTGAATTTAAACAAAATCAAAACAACCTATCGAAACAAACTTTACTCTAAAAGAAACTTAACACAGCCAAAATTCAAACACCACTTGATTGCATGACAAGAACTGAAATGTTAAAAACATATGTTGCACATGGAATGATAAAAAGGAAAAAAAACAAACAAAAACAAAACTAAATACCAAAGAATCTTTTTATATATTTATATAATCTTTTATCTATAAGAACCGTTTGGGTAATATTTTTGGTTTGCGACATGTTCATATATACAAATAAAATTTTTAAAAAAGCGAATCTTGGAAAGTCAGCGCTTTCTTCTCTTTTCCCAGGAAATATAGAAAGTATTTTCTGAACGGCTATTCCACTGAATTAAGAAAATAAAAAATGTGCGTACCTTGTTTAACATCGAAAAAAGGGCAGAAAAGTGAGCGTTGTAAAAAATAAATAAATAGATAAAAGGACATCAAAGAAAGACGCCGGAAAATGTTACGAACGCTAAAATGCTGTATTAAGTCAATTAAGAAGACGCAGTGAAAGGCAAAAGCTGGATGTACAGAAGTCAGGTGAATGACTCTTCTGTGTAGAAAAGATGGAACCGGGTTGCTACGGAACATTTTGTGGGTAAAATATTGTGAAAAAGAAGTAAAAGTAGAAGTTAAAACATATGCAGAGAGAGAGAGAGAGAGAGAGAGAGCAATTGTAGAAGAGGAAATATAGGTTTGCAATGTCTTTCTATTATAAATCCAAAGGATTTCTATACGTTTGTTAGTATTTACTGCGCGACTATATATGTTATCAATAGAGTGGAAGAAAGTTTTTATGAATGTATCTTATAATTGTAAATTGTTTGTAATACATTTCTATAATCAAATAATTTGCAAAGGATTTTTATCAAGTAATTCGCAATGTTTATTGTAAAATAGTTTGCAATGCGTTTCTATAGGAAAATAATTTGCAATGCATTTCTAATGGAAAATAATTTCTAATGTATTTCTACTTAAGCTGTATTTTCTATGTCATGGAATATGTAATTATCAGAGTTAATCAAAGTATTTATTCAATAAACCCTATACGCAATATCACGGTTACATGAACACCTGGTGAAGTAACAAATAAAAAATTCCCTAAATTAGTTGACTTTAATTCAATGAAACTAAATGACAATTTAGGGACATAACCCACTCTTTTTAATAAACCTCAACAAAAGAATGATATATGTCAAAAGAACAAAGTAAACCTTGTCCCAAAGTGCTCGTACCTATTAGGGTCCCATCTATGGGCCAAATAGAAATATGTAATCATTTTCTAAACTTGAAACCATTTAACTGCGTGCAAACAAATTACTAATTTTAAATTGAATATTAGTATTACACAGCAAATCTGAGAGACATTTAACTATGTGTTAATAAAACTATTTATGCTGGATAGCAATACTTGAAACCATTTAACTTTGTGCAAATAAAACTATTAGTGTTCGATAGCAATATGTGAAACCATTTAACCGCGTGCAAACAAATGAGTTCTGGCTCATTTAAAAATGCTACCTACACACTGTTTGTTTATAAATCATTTATTTGTAAAATATATGTATAAATATGATTTGGCATTAGATAACCTAGAAAGGATGATATGCCATAAAATTAAACTAACCAACCAACCAACAAAAAATCACTATGATGTTGTTACTCTGTTTGATGAACATAGTAATGAACAAGAATAGATATTAGTCTGGTGTAGTGCTTTCATAGAGAACCATATGAATCTGCAGAATGAGTGTAGGGCATCAATTTATCAATTTCAAAAGATAATATTGCAAGCATTTAAGTCTTGACTCTAAATTATAAATCGCACAAATTCCCTAATGAAACTTTGGAACTTAATCTTCCAAAATCCATGGTCGAAGAAATCATCCATGCAAAGTTGGAGTATCAGAAAGTATCATCTCATTAGGTCTCAAAGCTGTTGACTAAAGAACACAAGTTCCACAGATTGAATTGATATGGTTGGGATGTTTTACAATATCCATAAGATTATCACCAATTTGAGCCCCTCATATGACATTTATGTGGGAAGCAGTTCCACTCAAATAATACTGTTGTTACAGATGTGCGAAAGTGACTTCAGACATTTGATGTCACATTCTTCCAAGAAAGTATTTAAGTGCTTGTGTATGGATAAGACAAGTGCACCAATCTCAATGGTGACTATATAGAAAATTAGCTTTGTAGTGCTGGTAACATATGTACTGTGTCTTATTTGTATGGCATGTATTAACCCAACTCCTAAGCCAGGAGTAGTGATGCAAGGCCGATTTTAAAACAGAATACTGCTGGTTTGAATTCATAGTTTTCCTTCTAGACTAGTTGTTTTACTAAGGCTAAAGAACTCTACCTTGCTATTTGCCCATTGCTGGAAGGAGATAGATTCATGCTTTTCCCAAAGGCATTTACGCGAAGTCAAACAGTCTTGTCCAAGATTTGAACACGAATCGTCGATTCCATTTCCTTTGACAATAACTTCTAATCGGTATGTTTTTTTTTTGTTTTTTGTTTTTTCGCCATGCCAAAAGATGTGATGTCCACAGTCATTTATAGCCGCTCGAACATTTTTTAGGGGAACATTTTTATGGTGCATTAAAACTCTCTATTCAAACCCGTAAAAATCCCCTGAAAAAATAACCGCGATGGCGGGCAGTAAATGGATACATTTCAAAATTATTTGCAAAACAGTTGGAATCATTACATGGAAAGAGGTGGCTGATAAATCAATAGATTTCAGTTTGTCTCTGTATTTTCGTCTGGTAGATGAATCATAATCAAAGAAATTTTAAAATTAACCTGCAAAATACTTCCTCAATTTTTATTCTATTTTTCTATTTATAGGAACGATACCGTTCGAAATAAACATATCAGAAATCAGTGGCAAATCATAATTCATGATTAAATCTTTTAGAAATGAACAAATCAAACAGTTGATGACATTTTGAATCCCGTGCCCGATCCCTTTTTGGGTACAAAAAACAAAACATGAATTGTCAAGAGGCGTCTTTCTTTTAACTGCTGATATATGCAGACATCGTTTGGAATTGGTCAAATGACAACTAAATCGATTTAAGAACTTCGTCAAGGAACCGAATTGGATCTGACTACAACACATAAACAGGAAAGGAATTGAGTCAAAGGTTCAGATATGTCAATTTAGAAAGAAGATTCACCTGTGCATGCCGACAATCTTTCTCTCACTACAACAGAATCAACACCCAACAAACGTAAACTTTAAAAACCCACGATTACTACTGTGTTCAGTTCCCACAAATATCTAAACATACATCTTTATCATGTGTGTACATGTGTGTGAGTGTAAACAAATCAAAGTTATTTTTATTCACATTTTCCTTTGATTCCAGAAAACTTGCATAACAGAACTCCGACGTATTTTCATATAATGGCTAAAATATTATTTTTTTTATTTTGTGATATTTTTTTGCATTCTCTTAAAGACATGGTTTGAAAATTACAAAATAATCAGAAAATAATATTTTATATTAAATAATTCTTAAATATATGATTTAAAAATATATCAGGCAAATATCTACGTTTGAGTAAAATGTTCGTGTAAAAGCCTACAAGCTCTGACTTAAAAGCATTTTTTAATGAGTTCTTTGGAAAGTAGTTAGCGCAAAATTCTATTTCATGTTCTTTTTTTTTTTTTTCATCGCCGCGATATGACTTCAATTGCCATTGTCCGAACAAAATACAAATAATTTCTATCTCCTTGAAAAATGTCTGAAAAATTCTCTAAGAGAAGAAAACATAATTCATTTAAAAACAAAGCAAAAATTAAAAAAAAATAAAAACAAAAAAACAACAATTGAATTTCACATAAATTCTTTTTCATTGCCTCAAACAGAAAACGAAAACACTTCGTAAATTAATATCTTGTCCAGCTCGTTAACCGCTACACCACATCGTTTTTATCAAAAGATATGAAAAGGCAAAGATCTTTGAAGTTATGGGCGAATAGAAGAGTATTATTCATTCGAGGTTGTTAATCGTGGTAATGGTAGTTGATGTCGGTGGTTGGTTAATTGTTAGGTTCTGTTAAGATGATTTTAAGTTTCGTATCTAACCCCGTTTTTCTTCTTACCCCATTCACTTGTCGTCTTCTTTGGTCTGTGGGAAGCCGCAAAAGAATCAAGGACAGAAGGAAAGAGACAAGGATTCTTTTATACTCAAAACTTTATTTTGAGGTTCACCACTATTCTGTGGCGTAGAACATTTTCCTGAACCAGTAGAAGTAGTTGCGTTTCTCAGACAAGGTATTGAAATATATTAGAGTCATTCTTGGTGGGTTACAAGTTCTAGGGTTGGTCGTATGTTCAGTGAGGTATGTTTAGCAGAGGCGACTGCTAGCAGGAGATACGGCTGGCTACCAGACCACTGGACCCAATCAGCACGTGTGCACCTAACTAGGGGAAAAGGGTACGTCTAATAGCAGTGGCTAATGCTTAATGAGAGAATTTCTCTTTTGGCATTAGGAAGCTCATCTTTTCAGGAATGCGCAGATTTTGCTTCCTGTAGTTGCATTTTAGGAAAGTGTTACTTTTCGATTTATCTTATTTATTTATTTATTTATCTATTTATTTCAGTTTGTTTATTATGTAAGCTCATTAATACAATTAGTTTTTTTCACGCATCAGTATAAAATAGACTTAAAAAGCGTTAGAAAAATACTGAGAAAGAAAAATCATACCACATTTATGCAGACACATAAACAAAATACAAACATGCACAAATAAATTAACTGTACTTACACTAAACTGAATTGTTATATGTAACTGCTTGAATAGTTTGAAATAGAAATGTTTTTGACAATTAAACTGTGTACTCATGCTAAACTGAATTGTTTGAAATAGAACTGATTATTTACATAAAAATGGATTTGGCGTTAAATAATCTACAAAGGTTGATATGCCATAAAACCCAACCAACCAACCAACAAATAAATTACACACGCGCGCATAAAGACGGGGACACACACACACACACAGAGATTCATACATATGCGTACACACACATTTCCACTCTGTCAGCGACTCCTAACAAATACAGAATTCGTTCATTCACGTCTACACATGCAAATGTATTACACAATAAGCATCTATTTCAAATGATTAGTGAATTGATTGGTGAATTGAACACATAAACTTTAAATGTGGTACGTTTACAGATACCAGTGCATGAAACATAGGCTGCTGTAGCTGCTGTGTTTCGTTTTCATCTACCGTATTTGACGGCTTATAAGACACCTCAATTTGGGCCGACCTTTAAAAAAGATAAACGGATTTAACTACGAATGTCAGGTCGAGGGTTTTCTCTGACATTTGTAGCTCTTCCTATCAGGTCATTTTGAAAGTCTCATATGTATTCAGATATTCAGCAAATCCAAATATTTTACATTTAAAAAATCTTGATATTTGCTGGGACCTACCTTCTTAGAAATCAAAGTACGGCAGCTTTGATACGGAAAAAATATGGTCACTGTCGGGTGGGTAACGGGTATAAATTTTGCACATTTTTTTATTATCATCTTATATATTGAAATTCTTGTAGTAATATTTTAGTATATTTATAAAGCATAAGAAAATGTGAAATAAATTTACTTTATTCGCTTCACCGTCCACAAGTTTGTTTAGATACATCTATGGTGAAGCGTTGTCACTTATTTTTTTCTTCCTGACTGGTGTTATTTTATATGAAGTACCGCTAAGTACTTTTGTTATACAATGCTACTTTAGAAAAGAGTTGCCGATGTTGATGTAGAAGTGATTGTTATCTTGGTTACAATAGCGGAGATGTTTGCAGTTTAATTTTAGGGCCACTGCAACGCTCCACTAGTCAGTAACCCAAAGCTGACCTTTGACCTTACAAGATACAGGGTGATTTTCTGGGGTATTTTTCGGAAAAGAATTAAGTCTTATAAACCGTCAAATAGGCTATTTAATCATGTTTACAGTATATATAACTAGATGACGTTCTTGGCAACGATCGATCATTGTTTTACAATAAACTGTTTGATACAGAAGATTACCGCGAATTCTATATGATTACGGTATTTTCTGTATTTTTCTTATAAAGTAACTTACCAACCTTTTTTAACTTAAAAATGGCGGTCTGTTTCGAATTTATATATGACGAATGCGTTTAAATTATTCCCCTACAACTTCTTTAACGCCTAATTCACATAAGGTCTTTTTAAGTTACCTCAAAGTTTCACCTACATAAACATTTTTACAGTTCTTAATTGGATTATAGAATAACTTTGTTACTTGCAAACGTGCACGCACATGTGCATGCGCGCACACACATACACTTCACCTTGCGGCAGTTCTGTCTGGCATTGATTTACTCTTGTGTTAACTATCGTCTTTTTACAGTTCGAAGACGGGTAATTTCTCTCTCTCTCTCTCTCTCTCTCTCTCTCTCTCTCTCTCTCTCTCTCTGTTGTATGCTGCTTGAAGTAGAAAGGTTGAGTAAATATGTGCCAAGTTCTTATGTCATCTTGAATTTCATTTACTTCATTTTGATACAAAACTAAATGTTATTGTAAATAGAATAAAGAATCGTGATTCATTTGTTTCCTGACAGTTTAGCAAGGAATTTATTATTGTAGTTTATTCCTTTATTCCTTTATTTCATCGGCAAAATTAGGATTGACATCTGGCTTCAATAAAAAAGTAAGTCAAGTGTTTGCTGCTGTAAAAATGACTTCCACGGTTAAAAGCGATATGAATATACAGTGTTTCAGTAAGATGATGTACCGTGTCATTTAATCTCAATAATAAATGCATTGAAAGAGGCGGACATTATCTCTTGCGGATAATGAGCAGCAGATTTGAAAATGAGTAGAGAGTTCACCAATGGTCCAGGAGATCATGGTTCAATCCCTAGTCGAATCATATCAAAGACTAAAAAAATGGTACATGATGCCGCCTTGCTTAACACTCAGCATTATAAGGTATGGATCACAGATAAAGTGGAGCAATCCAGGGAATGGGGGAACGCCCTCCCCTACATCTCGGTGTAGTAGCTTTTGAAAATGGAGCCTGCCGGTCACCCTCGACTACGGTCGCTAGCTTTTTTATATTTGTAAAATTTAAGAATCGCCATCCGACTTGTATACATTATCTTAAGAATAAATCAATTCAAAATGTATTGTGTATAGAACTGATGTTATGCTGATTTAAAATTGCACACAGTTTGTTACAACCACACACACACACACACACACACATATATATATAACGGAACGGAAAATTAACAAAGTCTGGCAGTAGTGTAAGATGCTGCTGGAGCACTCCAAGCAAGTGTTCATGATGTATGAGAAATGTACTCAATTAAAAAAAATATGCCACGTTTTAGGTCTTAAATTATAACAACCAATACGCGATAAGTTAACAAAATTATCCGAATGTTAGTTGCTATAAAGTACCCCTCTACCCAAATCACGTAAACTTTATCTCTGCCCAGCCCAAGAAATTATCTAGTAGTAACTGTCAGGCCTGGCAAAGGGGAAGAGAAAAGTATTAAAATAAAGGAGATAAAAAATGGGAAAGGAAGTTTACTTTTGGATAAACCGAAACACAGACACTAGATTCAAAAAAGATATTTCGTCTTTATTTCAAAAAGACTTCATCAGATTTTTTTTACTTAAGTTCAACAGAGGATGAAATAGATAGATGAAATGGTGGAGGGGTCGTAAGAAGTAGAGACAGAAAAGAAAGAAAGGGAAAGATAGAGATATGTAACAGAGTGGTGGCGACAGGGGTTATTGGCTGTGATTGTGATTCATTTTTGGAACATTTGGGCTATGACAAAGTAGACAGGGGGAGGCTACAGCCTCGTCAAGCTTATCAAATTTCATCAAAGACTTGACCAACAGAAGTAGAATATCTTAATAAAAAAATGAACAATCGTCCAGAAGTATGGAAGAGTGGTGGGAAATAAATGTCTTAGTTTTCGTTATAAAATTTTTCCAATCCATTTTCAATTTATTCTCTTGTAAAATAATGTCTGCCAACTAGGGTGAAACCTGGTAGAAGCCAGGTCATTGTTTAATGATGTGTTTGAAATGGGAGATGATTGCAGACTTACAGTCGACGAGATTTTTTGCATTGTATGGGTTCAATTGAATTGAAAGTGTGTTTGAAATCTAACATGTGGGAGAAAAGGGCATTTCGGATGTCATTTATTTTAATTGATTGTTTGTCTTCGTAAATCCTTTTTCTAAATTACGTTGGATTTTGCCAATGTAATATTTATTACAATCATTACATGGAATGGAATATATGCCTGCGTGAGATAATGCCTGTATATATCTTTTAGGGTAGGATGAAGCGTTTAGTTGAGATACAGATGCGAGAATAATGCCTTAGATGAAGCGTCTGGAAAAATCGGTATCGCAGTTTTTGTAGTTGCGTAGGGCGATATACAGGATCTGCGACACCAATTTTTCCAGAGATATATACATGCACTATCTAACCAAACCCAAAACCCGCAGATAAAAGCGGTGGCATTGTAATTATGCACAAACATAAGAGAGGCAACGGGTAATTCCTTCGCGAAAGTGCTCAACCTCAGGGATAGTGAAATAAAAAAATCCTTTAAAAATGTTTCTGCATGAATCAGGAAAGTGCTCAAATACTGAGCAGCTGAGCAGGATAAAACCTGAAATTAATAATATCTTCTTACTTCCACATATCAGTCAGATGATTATAACTTTCCGGTATTTGTAAAAAAAAATACAATCAAAATGGTACTTCTTTACAAATACATAAAACTTACAGTCATGAGACTGATACGAGACGGTGAGAAAACACACACATACACACAAACACACACATACACACACACACACACATGCGAGAGAGAGAAAGAAAGAGGGAGAAAGAGGGAATGTGTGCTTTTGCGTGTGGATGCTATTTCTTTTAGATAACGTTCAAATTATAAATCATTTTCCGTGACATGAATATAGAGAAGTACATTAAAGTGTTTCTCCTCACAAAAGTCCTCATTTTTTTCCAATCTCGATTCTAATCTTCAAAAAAGTCTTCGAATGAAAAAAGAAGAGCTTACGTCTCTAGCAGCGTTTGGTCAAGCAACAAACGGAAACGGAAGGGGGGTCAAGAGGCTATCTTATCGAGACCGGACGGAAAAATAAACGTCTGGCTCTAAATCTTCTGAAGTAGTCAAAATGAATTAGAACCCAGTTATATGCTCGAAAGTCATTAGTTAGTTGATATACTGCCATTCTCAGTGTATAAGATGCACTTTCTTTAAACGAAGAAAAAAATATCTGCTCTTCATTACCAAACGTTAAAAACGCTAAACGTCGCATCTTGAAGAGAAAAGGTCTGTGAGAAGACTACAACTATTTGTCACATTAGATTTATTTTCTTTCAGAATTTTCTAAAAAAAAGAAAGAAAATAGACGAATGTCATCTACAGCAAAAAGTGCTGTGTGTATGCACATGCATATTTATATATATATATATATATATATATGGCTACATAAGCAATTTTTTCTCCACTATTATTACTGATTAATCTGTTCAGATTTACTTTTTAGCAGTTATCAGACACACACACACACACACACACACACACACACACATACACACACACACACACACACACACACACACATACACACACACACACACGCACGCACACACACACACATACGCATATGTACATATATGTACATATGAAATATTATGAATAATCTCTCTTTCTCTCTCCCTCTCTCTCGCTCTCTCTCTCTATATATAATATATGTATGTAATATATATTATATTAATATCAATACAGTTTGTTATATTCATGACTAAAGTGTTATCTAGAAGAATGAACCGATACTGACTCGTGGTTCGATCTTGGATCTCTTGCTAACAAACACGAGTGTTGCAATGGATTGTGCTACTGAAGTTCACGTGACTAGAAATGATGGATATATAAATGGGTCAGACAGAAGTCTGAATAACGGCACATGCGTATGCACGCGTGACTCTCTCCGGTGTCTGAGTCTCATTTCTGCAGGCCGTCTCGTGCCAAGCGGTTCGGTCGGATGTGGCTCTGTCCTGGAGATACCTCTGGCCTCAGGTGGCCGCCTCCCTCAGGCTTTAACCATCCTTGGAGGGGTTAGGATTATCGACTGGCGCCTCATACGCCCCGAAAAGGGGAATACCGACGGGGCCCGAGGCATTTTTGAAACTGCCGGATGCGTCTGGGCTTTAGCCCGGCGACCGGACCCACCAAAAAAACGGCCTTGTGCCACACTCGTACACTGGTGGGGTGTATGACAAATATCGGCACGTGCTATGCACAGTAACTGGGCTGGGCTAGGCTGGGCTGAGCCGAGACACACCTCCGTCGGCCGTGTTGGTAGGTACACGGATCTGCACGGGTGTGTTCTGGCTCGGCTGACAGTCGGTCGAAGTTCGCCTTGACTGGCATCCTCGAACGTCAGGGGGCCGTCCCCCTGACTCTAATCCTCCTGGGGGGCTAGGTTCATCGCCTGGCGCCTGAGGCACCCTTTAAGGGGAATGCCGACGGGGCCCGAGGCATTTTTGGGAATGCCGGGCGTGTCTGGGCTACGGCCTTGCACTTGGACACACCTAAAAAGGCCTTGTGCCATACTCGTCCGGTTGGTGGGATGGAAGACAAATACCGACACGTGCGTATGCAAAATAGATGCGAAATGTAACATTGCGAGTTAGTATTGTTGAACATTCCATACTCAGGATTCGGCATTTTACGAGAGTGAAGAGATTTTAAGTATCGGTCTACATTACCCGCCTCACGGGACATTACAAAATAAAGAATGCTCAATATCAGTAATAGAACATATATCTAATTTAGGATAACTGAGACATTGATTCAACGGTACGTGGTGACTATCACTTTCTCGCTTATGCCATCATCGGACATATATATATATATATATATATGTGTGTGTGTGTGTGTGTGTATGTGTGTGTGTAAAACATTATATCCAATTACAATATATATCTGCTACCATTTTACCATATTGCTACTCGATTGCTTATCCATAAGCAAAATAAAATTCTGGGTTATTGTAGAAAATAATGGCACAAAATTACCATGATCTCAAATTTTTTTATCAGTTTAGTAAATTTTTCAATTATCAATCTAAATTCATCTTTTTAGTCTGGATCGATGCAAAACAAGATTTTAGGAAAGAAAATCTTCGTTTTCTTGTTTAAGAGTTTAATTCTATTTTTTTTTTAAATTGACAGAAATTTAGGATTGAGAACCACAAATATGACTAAATTAATTTTTTCTTATGTTGACTAAAATCAAATTTACTTCTTCCGTAAAGTTTCTGTTTTTAAGCGCTTTGAAGCAAAACTCAGAGTTCATTTTAATGGTTATATATTTTTATATTACAAATGCAAAATGCATTAATGTGTGTGTGTGTGTGTGTGTGTGTGTGTGTGTGTGTGTGTGTGTGTGTGTGTGTGTGTGTGTGTGTGTGTGTTTTTTTTAACCGTGGCCGTCGCTATAATACCAAGGTCCGCTCGATCAAATGTGACGTCACGTTAGTGGATCTATGAATCTCTCGCTTCATGACAACGTTGAATTATAATCACCAAGTCGTTTTTTTAATAAAGATTTTAAAACTTTTTAAAATGTAACAAGAAAGAAAAGAAAGAGACATGTTTTGATTTATACTGGTTTTTATTAATTTTAATTAGAATTAAGAAAAGCAATTATTAATAAGAAAATATAAACATAAACATCACTGACTGTCGGTCGTGTTTGTAAATAAACATGGTTTTAAAGACAAAAATGTTCATTTATTCGTCTAAATTTTAAAAACAATTTATCAAACACTGCTTAAATTTTCATATTTTAAATTTAATTATGAAAAATCACAATCACTTTTGTTTTAATTGCAAGAATTTTTAAATCAGAATCACTCAAATATAGCAATCAAGCAACAAACAATAATATCATTAGAATTTAGGAACAAACAAGAAGCAACAATAAATAAGCAAAAATTATTAATTAAAAATATTTAAAAAGCAACAAATTAAATTCAATCAAATTAATTCAAAGTAAATAAGTTCAAGTTACTGTTTTTAAAAAATCAAACTTATAAAAGTCTTTTTGTCTCAAAATTCAGTTGAATGTTTGAAGTTTTACTTTTTTTACTTCTTACAAGTAATATTATCATTTTCCTTGTTACAAAAATTATTTGATAATGCATTAGAAGAGCTCCAGACAATCATATTTTCTATTTTTTCAATGCTGTGACCTTTACCACATGTGTCAACATGAAAGAGAAGTTCATCATTAGCCAAAACATCCAAAGTTATATACATAGACAATTTTCTTTGATTAATTGAATGAAGAAAAGAAGGATTCTTTACAAGTTTATAATTAATAATATTATTGTATTGTACTAAATTTGTTGTTACATCATTGGGATATAATAGAGAACCTCTATTGATTCCTTGAAAATAACTGTTTATATCAGGTAGTATATCATCTCTTCCTGATACTAAACTTTTGCAGCTATAACATTTCATTTTTTTTTAAACGGCATTACCCGCTAAATATACAGTAGCGTCCAAAACTAAGGGACAAAATTTTAAAACCTAATATTTGTTAGAAATAACAACTGTGAAAAGCTGAAATTTTGACAACTGGTAGTCGTTATCATCCATAATAACATACTAAAATTTGAATCATTTGCAAAGGATAGAAAAAGAATTATAAAAATTATTTATTTATTTTCAAAATAGGATCGTCCAAAAGTAAGGGACAAAATTGAGAAAAACAATGTAAACAGTATGCTATATTCAAATTTTTTAATTTCCTCTAAAGAATAAGTCTTACTTAGTCATTTGTAAACGTTGCATCAGCCGGCACCATGGCGAAACGCCAAAAACTTGATTACTCTGTGAGACAAGCTATTGGGAAGCTACACAAGGAAAAGCACACCATTAGAGAGATTTCAGAGAAAGTGTAACGTTCCAAGAGTGTTGTAGGCAGGGTTGTTAAATCCTACAATGATACTGGCAAAATAGTTAGTGCTTTTAAAACCGGCAGACCCCGCAAAACTTCGGCTAGAGAAGATCGAATAATGCAGCGTATGTCATTAAAGGACCGTTTTAAGTCTTGCACAGAAATTAAAAGGGTTATGAATAGTACTTCATGTGTTAATGTGTCAAGACAGACTGTTTCTAGACGACTGCAAGAAATAGGACAGTTTAATCGAACCCCAAGGAAGAAACCACTTGTTAGTTCGAAGAATAAGAAGAAGAGATTAGAGTTTGCAAACAGGTATGTAATTTGGACATATGAAAATTGGGCAAAAGTATTTTTCAGTGATGAAAGTAAGTTTAATTTATTTGGAAATGATGGAAAAAACAATGTAAAGAAACGTATTGGTGAAAGATTAAGTGCAAAGTGTACTAAGAAAACTGTCAAGTTTGGGGGCGGAAGCGTCATGGTATTTGGAATGTTTTCTAGCCAAGGTACAACGCCTCTTGTCCGGTTACAAACTCGTGTAAACGCACAGATCTTTAAAAACATTGTTCAAGATCATGTTGTGCCAATCATACAGAATTCAAGTTTCGATAGGGCTACCTTTATGCAAGATAATGCCCCGTTTCACAATGCAAAGGTGGTAATGAGTTACCTTAGCAAGCAAGATTTCGAAATTATGGATTGGCTACCGCAAAGTCCTGACTTAAATCCAATAGAAAATCTTTGGAAGACCTTAGGAGTGAAAGTTATGGAAAGAAATCCCACGGAGGATTTGTAGGTGAAGCTTCAAGAAGAATGGTCTAAAATTAGTATCGAGGATTGTCAAGAACTTATTCATTCTTATAGTCGAAGATGACCAGCTGTCATTGAGAGCATGGGCTCATTTACTAAATATTGATTGTACATGTATTTTTATTGTTTTTTGGCTGTTTACATTGTTTTTCTCAATTTTATCCCCTACTTTTGGACGTTCCAAATTTGATAATAAATAAATAATTGTTATAATTCTTTTTCTATCCTTTGCAAATGATTCAAATTTTAGTATATTATTATGGATGATAACAACTACCAGTTGTCAAAATTTCAGCTTTTCACAGTTGTTATTTCTAACAAATATTAAGTTCTAAAATTTTGTCCCTTAGTTTTGGACGCTACTGTATTATAATTGGCAGGACTTCTTTGCACTGATGAACATCATTATCAGTTACATCTATGTTAAATTTATAAACATCTAAATTTTGTTACTCTGTCATTTTATTCCAATTCACTTCTTGTAAATTCATCAAATTAATACTTTGATTATTAAGAGGCCGGCTAAGTTTTAAAACAGACAACATTCTTAGTTTTTTTTTCACATTCAAATACTTGACGTATAGAGATATTATATTGATCACCACTAAGTTGTCGAT